>JAODYC010000038.1:62586-74533 GCA_026262405.1 Curvularia hawaiiensis
TCGCGGTCACGGTCGCGGTATCGGTCCCTGCTGCCGAGCGGTTCATTGTTAGCACCGCTGGATCCTCGGTCGTTACCCCCACGTCTATCATCGTATCTTCCACTGCCACGGTCACCTCCATAACCTCTATCGCCGCCAAAGCCGCCACCACCACTTCGAGGGCCTCGAGGACCGGCCGGAGCCCCGTCGGGGGGTCCATAGCCGTTCGATTGGTATCCGATACCTCCTCGTCCTCCACCACCACCTCGGCCTCCGCCGCCGAAACCTCCTCCACCACCTCCACTACGGAAACCTCGATCGCCGCCAAAGCCTCCACGGCCTCCACCTCGTCCGCCAAAGCCACTGTTGAAGCCACCGCGGCCTCCGAATCCACCAGGACCGGCAGGAGCGCCGCCAAAGCCTCCCGCGCCACCTGCGCCGCGAGCAGCTGGGCCCTTTGTGTAGTGTCGACCACCCATACCACCACCGAAGCGACGTGGGCGCCAGCCAGAAACTGTGCGACCGCGCTCGACATCAACCAGGACACGTCGGTCCTTGATCTTGATGCCATCTGTCTCCTTGTAGGCAGCCTTCATATCTTTTTCGCGCTCAAACACGATAAAGGCATAACCGCGCATTCGCTTCTTGAGGGGCGCGTCCGGTGGCTGCGTGACATCTTCGACAATGCGAATGCGCTCAATGGGACCGTAGCGACCGAATTCACGCTCGAGGTCGTCAGACGTGACACCGTAGGACAGACGGCACACGAAGAGTGTTTTGAAGGCGTCGCCTTGTACCTTTGGATCTTCCGAGGGCTTATCTGTAGACCAGAAGTTAGCAAACTATCAAGAGAAGTCTTTTGTTTGTGCGCGCGCGCGAGTGACATACAATTCTTAATGCCTTCGGTGATGAGCTTCTCCTGTTTCTCCTTCTTTTCAAGCTTCTTGCGGTCGCGCTTCTGCAGCCAGCTGTCGGTAGGCACGTAACCATCGTTGTCCTTGTACTCTCGTAGAGCGTCCATGTACTGTCCAATGCCGCTAATCTTGGGCGTGCAGCGCTTCTCCGGCGCGTGGTCGGTTGGCTCAACCCAGCGCAGCGGCGGGCGCGGGGCGAACAGGTTCAGCAGCATCGGGGGGAGGAGATGCGTCATCTTGGCTTGAGCTCTGGAATGCGCTCCAGATGGCGACGTGGAATAGTTGGGATTCTGGTTGTGGGGAGGGGATTGAAGAAGCGATGATGAGAGACGGTGCTGCTTATTCTTTGGGGGGCGGATGGAGCTTGGCACCAAGATGCGACGCGGAGTTCGCACTAGCACAACCTTAGGCTGCTGCCACCGCACGTGAGAGCAGGGCGCCAGACTGCCGCCTCCGAGATTGGTGAATTGAAGGACAGCCAAACGACTCTCGTCCCCCAATTGCACGCCAAAAATGCCTGTCTCGGCTCTCAAGACGGTCGCAAAGGCCCAGGTATGCCCAGACGCTTAACATTACCCACGCCAGCTGCTAACAATTTTCTACAGAATGGCGTCGGAGCCTTTGTCCTACCCTGCAAATCCCTAACCTTCTACTACTGCAACTGGTGGGGTTCTTCTCGCGGCATGAACGCCTTCATCAAGTCGTCCCTTCCAGCTTTCGCCAAGCGCAACCCTCAGATAGAAATTTCCGTCAGCCCACGGCCGGCCCATCACCCCGTCATCATCGCAAACTACATCAACGGCACCCAGCGATCGATATGCGTCAAGAACCTGCAGAACGAAGGCGTGCGGGAAAAGGCGGAGATGCTGAGGAATAGCACGGGAGAGAAGAACAGGAAGTTGGATGGACGACCAGTGAAGAGTTTGAATGAGAGTGTGAGGGGTATCTGGAGTCCATTCCACGGGGACAAGATCCAGATATGAGGATGGGAAGACATGGAAAGATTCAGAAGAACCCGGGGTATAAGGCACAAGTCTTGCTGGCTGCGGCAGACCAGGGCGGACCAGTTACACGGCCAGTATCACGAAGTTGAACAACACTCGTAGAAATATGAATGCATATGAGGCATACACGTTCAAATATAGGGCACAAATCATCTGTACAACAAATATATCAAATAGAACAGAGAAAAAAACATCAGAAAGCCACATCAACTATGTCTCTGATCTTCGTAAGCGTTCATTATGCGCAAGCTTATCTACTTTTTTAGCCAAGGGAGTATATATCTCATAACATCATCAGTATCTTTCCACGCGAGCTTCCATCATTTACAGACGAGCATCGCTTCGAGGGATTCATGCCTGGTGGCTGTTGATGATGTCGACAAACGCAGGCTTCAAGCTGGCACCGCCGACGAGGAAACCGTCAATGTCGGGCTGCTTAGCAAGCTCCTTGCAGTTCTTCTCCGACACACTGCCACCGTAAAGGATGCGAGTCTTCTCGGAAGCCTCAGCAGAGACCTCCTTCTTCAGCCACTCACGGAGGGCGGCGTGGACCTCCTGGGCCTGCTCGGTGGTAGCGACCTTGCCGGTACCAATGGCCCTGGTATTGGTTAGTGCATCATGTTTAAGTAGGACTGTTGCGCGCAGACGTACCAGATGGGCTCGTAGGCAACGACAATCTTGCTCCAGTCCTTGACCTTGTCGGCAACGGCCTTGAGCTGCTTGGTAACAACATTGACGGTCTCGCCCGCCTCACGCTGCTCCAGGCTCTCACCACAGCACAGAATCACGCCCAGACCGTGGTCAATGGCAGTCTTTGTCTTGCTTGCGACGAAGTCGTCGTTCTCCTGCAGGATCTGGCGGCGCTCAGAGTGACCGAGGATGGTCCAGGTGATGCCGCTGTCCTTGAGCTGCTCAGCCGAGATCTCACCGGTGAAGGCGCCATTGGGCTTGTCAAAGATGTTTTGCGCGGCAACCTCGATGCCCTTGCGGAGGTGTTCGCGGGTCAGGAGGAGGTAGAGGGATGGTGGTGCGATGACGACCTCTGTTTATACGCATCAGCTTGTTGTTTTTGTAGTGGTGTGATCCAAGTCCCTAGGCTTTTGCTGGCGGCTTGAACGACAGTTTGTACGTACCGGTGTTCTCATCAAGCTTCGCCTTGTTGAGGTTCTCAACGATGTCGGTGATCGACTTGATCGTACCGTTCCTTCAGCACTGTCAGCTCTTTGCCATCGTCGTGCAGGTACTCACAGCTTGGGTTGTAACGTACATCTTGAAGTTTCCACCGACGAAGAATTGGCGACCCATTTTGGCGGTTGTGATTGTGAAGACTGGCTAAAAGGATGTGTTTGAGGGTATCAAGTATGCTCAATTGAGTTGGAGTTGAAGTTTGTTAAGAATGCGTTGTTGAGCTGAGCTACAGTAGGTATTAAAGATTGGTGGGGGTCGCGCGGGGCCGGTGACGTCTTGAGAGATTCGCCGAACCCCGGCTGCTTCAGAAAGACTGGAGACGGGCTCCCCGTCGTGAAATCTCTTTTTTTTTCGATTCCAAGGTATTGTTACTCCAGCAATTGGCCAGTTGGTTGTTTAACTGATGGAGGGTGGTATTCTAGCAATCTGCAGTACGCTTCCAGCTATCTCATACAAGTAGACGGCAACAACAATGGCATAGTTTGAGCCTCTGCGTGCTTTCTACAGACTTGAAGAGGCATGGCAATGACAGAATGGCCCACTCTGCACTACTGATCGACCCGAAGTTATCCTTGGCCAAGCCTCACGTTCCGATCTTCCCTGAACCACCTCAACACCATGCCGGAACCCGTAGACATTGACGGAGGTCCCGCCGTCCACGGCCTGTCAGTAACACCACTCACGCAATGCGCACATTGGCACTCACCTCTCGACATTATCGCCATCAAGCATTTCTGCTGCAAAAAGTTCTACTCGTGTATCAGTTGTCACGATGCGTGTGAAACGCATGCTTCGGAAGTCTGGCCCCGGACGAGACGAGACGAAAGCGCCGTGCTATGTGGACAGTGCAAACATGTCTTGACTGTGGACGAGTACCTGAAGAGTGGGAGCAAATGCACCCAGTGTGGGAGTGGCTTCAACCCTGGCTGCAAGAACCATTGGGGGCTGTATTTTGAGCTTGACGGGGAGTGAACAGCTCAAGCTCGCCCAAACTCCATGAGATCAGTCACTTGTTCGAACTAGAAGTTTATAGGGGTATGTTCGTAAAAACCTTGCATTAAATGAGAAAATTTCATCAGTATTAATCTACTAGGGTATATGGGCGTTCCAGTCAACGAAAAAAAGTATCGTACACGCATTGCCCTTTTCTTTTCCCTCATATCGCATGAAGACACATGCCAAACACATTATCTAACCGCCTATGACATTTCATGCATTAAAAAAAGAAAAACATGTCCATCCAGGGCCCCTGAAGGCCCTGCACAGTACACAAGCGAAACTCACTATGTCGGGCACAGAATGGCTTCCCAACCCACAGTCCACCTCACGCTACCCATGATGATGAGTAGAAGAGAGAATGCCGTTACCACACTTAGACTTGCATACACATATGCAGCTTTCCTCTTGAGAGCATCAATCTCGACAATCCAGGTAGACACGGTCGTCAGGCAGCCACAGAATCCGTCCATGACGCCCTGCAGCACTTGGCAGCCTAGTACGCCTCCGCCAACAAGCCCAGTGGTACTCAATGAGACGTGCTGCAAGTCATATGCCATGCCAATGACTGCCGTGCCGAAAACGTTGACCGTAAAAGTGCCGACGGGGAACGAAGGGTTGATAGGGTTCAGGTAAATGGAAACGTAGTATCGAAGCAGGCATCCCACAGGCGCGAAGACACAAGCAAAGAGGGCTTGACTACGCCATGCGTCCTTTGGTGGAATAACAGCCATAACAATCGCTCCAACCCACACGCCCCAGCCCAAGACGACGAAAACGGGGTCGATAATGCGGCGCGTAAGGCGGAAGGACAGCGTGGGCGTGATGCGATCTAGCGCAAGGGCTAGATGCGCGCCAACGTGGAGCGCGCAGTAACACGTAGCTATGGTGATGATTATCGTAGCGCACAGAGCCAAGAATGAGTAGCCGCCGTTCCTTGGCACAAGATTTCCTGGAGAAGGCAATTGGGCATTGGCCGGATACGGATGGCTGATGGGGTCTTTGAGGTCGTTGGACAGCGCTAAGAAGACGTCGCGAATAAAGCTTGAGAAGCTGGTAAAGGAGCCGCAGAAGCCAGTTGCAAGGCCAATGTACATTGGCACCGTCTTCTTTACCCTTCCGTGACGCGCTCGTTCGGCGTGTCTGCGCGCGGGCTCATCTTCAGGCTCTGGTAGGCTGTCTCCCCGGTAACCCCATTCTGCAGCAAAGAGGCGGCGGTCTTCTGCTAGAAAGCCCATTATCAACGTACCAGCGACATTGGCCCATAATTCAGAGAAGGTCAGCGGTGTCCCAGAGTAGAAGGTGAGGGCCTGCAGTCCGAGGCGCGCCAGTGTTCCCCAGATGGAGAAGAAGATCAAGTAGGAGACTGTGTACAGCTCTGTTGCCAGTCGGGATGCTCTCCGTGCTCCCGGGGTGGGTTTGGAGCGCATGTACAGGTCGGCATAGTCGTCTTGCTTCTCGGGCGACATGCTGGGCAGTGCGGTGATGCTCAATTGCGAGGTGGATCCTAAATCACGGACTTGGTGCTGGGGCGGAAGCGAGAGAATTGACGACGGGTGAGCTCGCAAGGGAGACGGGCTCACATACTCCGCGTCAGCGCCAGCGTTCTGCCTCCTTTGTTTCCGGAGTGATGTGGGTGATGTGGGTGATTCGGGTGCATCCGCGTGCACATGCAGCCACGAGCCTGGGACGAGGAAGTCTCCTGCTTCGTGGGCTTTGTCGAGTCGAGAGTCGGCGGTGGTGCGCGACGTGCGCTTGCTCGAGCTCCTATCTTTCCACTTGGGGCTGCCGTCGGTGCGGTGCCGGTCGCGCGCGTAGGGGACGTTGGGCGCAGGCGAGGCCGTGGATCCGGGAGAGGGCGGTGTGGGATCGATGTCGTCGAGGTCGAAGTCGTTGATTCGCGCGGGTGAGCTGTGGGTCTGTGACTGCGACCGCGGGCCAGCCGAGGGCTCCTCCAACAGCAGCGAGGAGCGCAACGACGAGCGCTGGTTGTTGTAGTGAGTCTCGCGCTTGGTGGGGCCGTCGTCGTCGTCGACGGCTACGGTCGTTGGCGATGCCGTCGCCGCATGGTCGGCCATGGCAGCCGTCTCGGGTGCCTTGCAGATGAGGCTGTACAATGACGTGGGCCCGTACCAGAGTGAGGAGGGTCCCGCTCAGTTCATCTCACGCAACGCACAGGATGGATGCGGGATCTTGGAATTGGATAGCGAGCAGGCCCTGCGTGAGACGGTCCCGTGGTGCAATGGATGTCCAAGGCGGGCGCGGCGCAGGCGTGTATATGTTGTCGGCCAGCCCTTCGTTCCGCGCGCCCCCTCCTGAAGCAAAGAAGAAAGTATAACTGCCATTATGGTCGCCCAGGGCTTTGCGCCAGCGTGACAATGCCGACCAGCAATGTCATCCGATGCCCGTATTCTCCGATTGGCGCTGGCGCTGGCGTGTGTGTCGGCGCCGTCCGATGCAAGGCCGGTCAGCTGCTATCGCCCGCATGGAGAGTAGCGCTGCTCGAGCTACCTATCTCATGCACCTGCCGCATTCCTCCACACGTCGTATCGTGGAGTGGAGTGAACAAGCAAGCAAGAGCCTTTTCTCTGCTCGGTATATATATATATATACATCGCTTGCTAAGCTTGGCTGCCTGTGGCCAGCGAGATTACACCGTCCCCCGCCCGGCACGTGACACCAATACCATATCCTACTCACTTACCGAGTATACTGCCATATCAAACACCATGGCCCTCCCCAAGAACGCACACGTCTCCACGCATCCCTGTCTGCAGGCAAAGCTCTCACAGCTGCGGTCCGCAAGCACAGGCTCTCGTGATGCTCAGACGCTGGTCCATGAAATTGCCCTCATGGTGGGCTACGAGGCCCTGGGCGCGGCCTTGAAGGCACAGGAGGGAAGCACAGTATGTCTTCGCATTATTGTCTTGTCGCAGCACAAGCAATCTTCTAATTGCCCTTGCATTGACAAATCTACTCGCAGGACAAGTCGCCCCTGGGCTACGAGTACACTACGAGCACGACCTCGCCAGCGCCCTCCGCCATCTCGCTCGTCCCCATCCTCCGCTCCGGCCTCTCCATGGTCCCTGCGCTCTCCTCGCTGCTCCCCACCCCAGTCCCTATTCACCACCTGGGCCTGTACCGCGAGAAGTCGACCCTGCAACCAGTCGAGTACTACAACAATCTGCCCTACCACACCCCACACACATCAGGCGCAACCAAGCCCCAGCCCGAGCTGGCCATCGTCGTCGACCCCATCATCGCCACGGGCGCTACCGCTTGTGCGGCCATTGACACGCTCAAGGACTGGGGGGTCAAGAGGATTATTGTCTGCAGTATCCTGGCGACTGAGGAAGGCCTACAGAAAGCTTGCAGCGAGTGGGAAGAGGGCGTCGAAGTGTGGGTGGGCGCATGCGATAAGGATGTCGACGAGAAGGGCATGATCAAGCCTGGTCTCGGCGATATTGGAGACAGGTTATTCTTGACGCTGGGAAAATAGGCCAGTAGCAAGTTATGGACATTGATTCATCCACCGGGCGCTCAATCCATGCGTGATACTTTGCAGTCGTGTTCGTCAGAGGCTCAAGCCAAGTCTTCCCCAACACGTCACTTGTGAGGCTGGCGACCAAGACCACAACAATGGAAATGTCATTCACTCTCTACTCTCTGCCGAATTGATCTAGACGTGGCGGGCTGTCTTGTCGATCGTCTTGTCTAGTACAAGCCTCGAGCGGGCCAGAGCCTAGACGACTGCATGTTGTGTTTTATCTGGGGCAGTGCTGCTTCCAAGTCCTTGGCTCAATCACCAGCCACGCTTATGACGCAAGCGTACAACCCAATCTTGCTGTTCAGGTCGAGACCGCCAGCCCCCTACGCTATATAACAACTGTTGCTCCACCTTTCTGTTCATACCTCAGAATAGATCTCCACCACCTTTCTAAATCACACACTCAACCTACTCTTACTTAACTCAACCAACACACATTTCACACATAATCAACAACCATGGGTCTCATGTGGCACAAGGGCTTCGGTGGAAGGCGCGCTGGTAAGATAGACCGCTGCTTCAGGCCGCAAACCTCCAGTTCACGAATAGCTGCTGACCAGAACAACAGGCGGCGGTGTCATTGTTGACAAGCACGGTGTTCGACGTGCGCCCTTCCGCATCTCTTGCGGTCGCTTCTCCTGCTTCCGCTAAGCAGCTCTCCGAAATGACTTATGATATGTAAGTTGAAACCACTCCGCTGTAGTGGCCAATGACTAACCTGCCCAGTTCTCAACACATGCACCTTGATACCTTTGTTTTGCGACGGCGTTGCAGCTCGGCTATGAACGGCGGTGAACGAGCGGGAGGCTAAGCACAGTTTCCGTGGACACCAGACGATACCACGCATGCATCTGCGACCAGCTCCATATACCTTGCATGAATTCTGTAGCCTAATACACCATGATTATTTGAGCATCACAATACCATTCTCAGACCTCGTTTACACACAGCTGGACGGAAGCGCCAAGCTCTGGCGGCCCCATGACGTAGCCTGTCCCACCCTTGTCTCATGATCCATCTCGTCCCGTTTCGCGCCATTATGTCAACTTCACGGCGGGGCAAATAGCGCCCGCTAAGGTAGCTGGTAGCTGACAGTCGGTCCCTATGGGTGAATATCGTCACGGCAACAGCTCCAGATATAGCAAGATGCGGTCTATTCTCATCATCAACCCAAACTCTACGGAGCAAATGACCAACGGCCTCAAGCCACTTGTCGATGCGCTTCAATTTAAAGAAGTAAATGTTGCCGCCCACAACACCAACTCAGCAACTAACCTTGCTTAACAGACCGCACACGAGTACTTTACTGCACCATCCGGTCCAAAAAGTATCAACAATGAAGAAGACGCTGCAGAATCGGTAAAGCATTGCCTGCCCGCCTTGCAGCAAGACCACCTCGCACAGCATGATGGGTTTCTTGTTGCATGCTACTCGCAGCACCCACTCGTTCCTCTCCTAAAAGAACAATCCGCAATAAGAAGCGCTCAAAAACCCGTTACTGGCATCTTCGAAGCCAGCGTCAGTACCTCGCTTCAGCTTATCCACCCAGAGGAAAAATTCGGCATCGTCAGTACGGGCAAAGTCTGGGAAACCATTCTCACGGAAGCTACGATTGCTTTCTTGGGCACTGGTTCAGAGGCTAGCAAGCGCTTTGCGGGTGTCGAAACGACGGGTCTGAATGCGACGGATTTGCATGATGCACCAGCTGACGAGGTGCGGAAGAGGATGAAGGATGCGGTGAAGAGGCTGTTGAAGAAGGGAAAGGTCGGGGCAATTTGTCTGGGCTGTGCGGGCATGTCGGGAATGGATGAGATGGTTAGGGAGGCGTGTGTGGAGGAGTTGGGAGAGGCTGAGGGAAAGAGAGTAAGGGTTGTGGATGGTGTTATGGCGGGTGTGGCATGGTTGGAGGGCGCTGTGAGGGCTAATTTCTAGTTCTCGTACAGGGCCGAGATTGAAAAAGTAATTGTGTTTTTCTAAGGGATTCTGCAAACATTTGCATTCTCTTTTAGTGATTGAGAAATACCCAGCGCTGATAACTAATACCCATGCTAACCAAAAGCGGAATGACGTATGTAGTGTCGGGATCCATTACGTGGGACCGTTGTATCTGGCTAGCATTCTCTCTCAACTCGAATCAAACAACACTACGTGAATTGTCTGGCCCCTCAAGACTTAACCTGTATAAAACGAACAACCACAGAACCATACAATAAGCATTCTGGCGAGATACTCGCAGATTCATCGCCATGCAATCGCTCCCGAACGAGCTGCTCGCGCAGATTGCCGCGCATCTGGACCAAGAGCCGCCATCAATCACAAATTTTTCCCATGAGCCTTCTGAGTTGCTAACACAATCTGAACACATTTCACTCAAAGCCCTATCCCAGGTGTCGTGGCGTTGGAGGAAGATCGTCCTCCCCATACTCTTCCGTTACTCCCGAATACCACTTGATGACGAACCGCAGTGGGTACCAATGGACGCCCGACTGGTCGACAGCATGCAAGAGAACTTGACCAAGCTGAGCAATCACGAGTTCCTCATCTACACCAAGCTACGAAGCAAGTTCAAAAGTAGCTCGGTCTTTGCTTTTGAGCCCGCAATGGATGATGTGCTTATCAACCTATGCCGCATTCAAGAGGGAGACGAGTTTCTCAAGTCAGTGCCAAACATCCTGTGGCTTCCGCATCTCCCCAAGTCATTTACAAACTTTTGTCGGTTCGTTGCGCACTACACGCTGAAGCACCATATCAGAAGCGTAGTAGTGCATACAAAAAAGGAGTATGAGCTGCGTCATGTGTCTACTGCAGATATTCCGCTCGCCCGCGGGGTGTCTGATATCTGGGCACAGATATTTTCCCATCTAGAACCTACTCGCGTGGTTGTTGCTGCCCCACCGTCAACCATGGCTGGACTTCTGGATACGCAGATGATGAGCAACGACACGTGGGCATTTGAAATGAAAATGCACTATCTCGAGCTGCTTCAGGACGAACCACCACGTAGGGAACACATGAGAGAAAAGTGTCGGCCCTGGGGTTCTGCTCTCATCCATCAAAGACCGTGGTACCATGTGGGCTACAACGAGGGCTCTTCCATTGCCGCATACAGCACATACGAATACCATCTGAAGCAATCACCAAAGATACTGTTCCTCTTGCTTATACGGCTTGCCAAGGAAACACAAGCATGCTGCAACATTACCTCGTTCAGCTTCACTGGCGTGTTTCCCTTCGCCGCAAACGTCACGTCGTTGGTCCGCGCTCTGCACCGCATCCCGACAGTGAAGAAGATCTGTGTACAGCTAGCACCTGGGCTTGAGAACAATTTGCTCAGTGATGGTAAGAGGAGAGGGAGGGCGCAGTCGAGTGACTTTTGGCTCGAGTGGCGCGAGAGCTACAAAGTACTTGCGAGTTACCTAGGCGTGTTTGACTTTGCGGACGAAGCAAGATTCACAAGCAGAGACTGCCATGGTAAGCAGCTGGCGATAGAGGTGGAAGAGTGCATGGATCTGCTGAGGAAGAGGGGTGTTGGATGGAGAAGTGAAGGACATGGGAAATGGGTGAGGGATCGTGGGCTAGATGGTCAAGGAACAGCTGTTGAAGAAGAATGATCTTGGATAATTGCAAATACACGAGTACGGGGATGCTGGAAATAATTCTACTATGCACACTTTCTTTAATCATCCTAAGAAGTACACCAAGCACCAGCCAATCAGCGCTGCCGCCCCGAACCAGCTGCCCCACTCTGAACGCCTATGTCCTCTCTCACAAACCCGCCCGACGTCATGCCAAATTTCTGATTCGGATACCCTGCACCGGCGAATCTCCCTCAATCTTCCCGGAAGACATACACACAGACCGATACAAGCAGCAACTATGGACTCGTACGTGAATTGGGCCCAGCTCCACGCCTCGCGCACTGAAAAAAAAAGCTAATGCCTTGTCCCTAGTCTCACAGCCTCTGAGCAGCGCGAGCTGCAGTCGCGCATGGAGAAGAAGCAGATGAAGGAATTCATGAACGTAGGTTCGCCCGACAAGCTTTGTGCGGTTTCACGGTTCAGCCGCTGACAAGACATGACAGATGTACTCGAACCTCGTGCAGCAATGCTTTGACCACTGCGTCAACGGCTTTGAGAGCAAGTCGCTCACGTCGCGCGAAGAGAACTGCGTGATGCGGTGCGTGGACAAGCACATGAAGGGCTCGCAGCGATTAGGCGACCGCTTCCAGGAACAGAATGCTGCCATGGCTCAGGGCGGCGGCATGGGCGGAAGATAGACGGCTGGTTGGGACGATCCAGCAACGAGAGAGAGAGAGAGAG
>JAODYC010000038.1:92979-136790 GCA_026262405.1 Curvularia hawaiiensis
CTAACCCTAACCCTAATATTTCGCTACACTAACAACAGCCTAGCCCAACTGTTAGCGCAGCTGTCAGCCATCTGCCGTGAGCCCGGCCTTGGGGTCAGTCCTCGACAAATGCAAGGGGCTTTCCCCTTGATCAAAATCAAGAGTAAGCTTTATGTATGCGAAAACACACCCTCTTTAGTTCGATCCGTGGACCGTTGGAAACTTTCCGCCTTACGACCCGACCGTTGCAAGTACCGAAAAGCTACCGTCAATCAGGAGCCAGGATCGGCAAGACACCCCGGCCGTTCATGGGGAGATGCGGCTACCGGTCGTACTCCGTACACGGCTGAAGATCCTAATCAATGGAATATAGTGATTGCTACTAGCTTCCTAGCTCCAAATCAGCTCATTTCACAGTTGAAAAGCAATGACAATGAGCTTCACAAATCTTGAAAGAAACTCCAACCGCTCGCAATGAGAGCGGGCGATGAATGCAATATGTTCATGTGCACTTTACGTATACAAGCAAGGTCAATTACATAGTCAAGTGAGACAGCTAAGGTGCCGGCCTTACTTCTGATGGTCCAAGATGACTCCACGAACTCGGCAGACTAGTAGAAGATGATTGTTGCTAGTACGAAGAGAGGCTTACTTGGTTGGGGCTAACGCAAACCCGAACCCCTGTCACACGCTCCAATAACCAAACTTTAGCCATGAACTGTATTGAAGCAATCTCCGACTCCTGCCGCCTGTTCTACAGTATGTAGGAGCAAAGTTCAGATTCCAAACTGCAAGAGGTTAAGTTTGACATGATTGCCAAATTAATTAACGACGGCGGCTCTTTTTCACACCCTTTACTGCGCAATTCTCGAATTGGGCGTGTATGCTGTCCTGTTGGTGGAGAAAACTAACGATGGGTGTTTTTTACATGTATAATTCTGCGAATGAACTGCTTCTCGACCGAGGACATCGGCCACACGGCAGTGATGAGTCCCTGACGGGTCTATCAGCCAGGCGGTACTGGTAGTGCCAAGCCCGTGAACCTCGATGTAAGCTGACAGATCTGACAACTACGATTTAGGGCTCAAAAGAGATGGGTTCCTGCCGTGTCCTAGGTCCTTCGGACGTGATGGCCAAGCTCCTTAGCATGAAAGGACATTACACCGAGCGTATGGGTAGATGTCATAGTAAGCACCGAAGTCATGACGGTTGCCGGTGAAAAGCCCTAAAAATATGTCATAATACTGGTCAGAGGCAAGAAGGGGGTAATGAGTATATAGCCATTCGATTTCTGCAACTCGAATTGATTCATCACAGCATCAGTTTCCATCGCCTGCCTTCACATTCATTACATACACTCCTTTAAACCCACGCTCATTACCTAGTAATATCTAAACAGTTTGGTCCTCATCATCAAAATGAAGTTCACACTTTTCACCGCTGCCACCTTCTTGGCTGCCACTGCCGTTGCCTTCCCCCTTACCAACGGAAAGGAGTCTTGTAAGCCTAAGTAACATCTACTATCAAGATTCTGCTAACATCTACAAGGCGAGGGTCCTTTCGGAGAGCTTCCTTGCGGTTCCCGTGACGCCCAGAACTACACTGTCGTTTCTGGTGACACCCTGACCACCATCGCCCAACAGTTCAAGTCTGGTGTTTGCGATATTTCCAAGTACAACAAACTCGACAACCCCAACAGCATCTTCCCCAACCAGACCCTCGTCATCCCAGCCAACTGCCAGGGTCCTGTCGACAACACCAGCTGCCTGCCTGCACCAAACAACGGTCTCCAGCCTACCGGTACTCAGGACTGCGTGAAGGGTCTTTCCGTCAACCCGCCCGTATACCAGGTCATCCCCAACGACACTTTCACCCTCATCGCCAACAACTTCGACCTCAAGCTCGACGTCCTGAAGGCCGCAAACGCCGGCAGGTTCGCGAACTTTGACGTTATCTTCCCTGGTAACTTGACCAACATTCCCGTCTGCTCTGGCTGCTCTTGCACCAACCAGCCCTACACCGTCAAGTCTGGGGAGACATTCAGCGCCATCGCCACCGCTGCCGGTATCACCATTGGTCAGATTGAGGCTGCCAACCCCGGCCAGATCCCCGAGCAACTCCAGGTCGGCCAGGTCATCAACCGCCCTTCCTGCACCTGCGTTGCTTAAGCGCCGTTACAGAAGCTCTACTTGCCCCTACCTATAGGGGAAGAAGAGAATGATGTGTACGGCAGGCTAATGTTTACTTCTGGCGGCTGTATCCACTGTGAATGACAAGCGAAAGATACGAGGACTGCTGATAGTATTGTCTTCCAACCATCGCGGTTTAATTTAATCCTATAGAATACTTGGTAGATGGAATTCATAACTCTATGCTGCTATCTCTGCTTCTTTCTGAATCCGTGACACTGGAAGCTCATCCCCTTGTATCAACATCCTTCGCTGACAACGTAGTATGCTGTACAGAAACAGCAATCCAAAACAAATCCATGCCAAATTCTCTTTTGCAGGCACTCCAACCTTCAGCACACATGATGGCTGGATCACGGTCAACATGTGTCATACTACACTCTCTTCTTCCACATAATTCTATTATGAGTAACGAATTCTGGAGCAGAGCCTGATGCTGTTACGCCTTGAGTTGGCAATACTTTCTCAGATTGGTACACGTAGAACAGTGAACAGGATCTCTCTCGCCATAAGACTCAAAGTATCTACTTCATAATAGTAATTAGATTATGGGCCTGCTGGTTGCTTTTTTAAGTCAGGTTCCTTTTTCGCTTGATTAAGTGGAGTAATCGAAGTTTTTTTCCAACTGGAACTAGGCCCATGTTTGGTACGATTGTAGTTCAGTTCAATTTCAGTTGCACAACCGGAAGTCGAATTTGTCAGCCTGTTCTCCTAGACATAGACCGTACTTGTTAGTATTTGGAATCCTTTGTTAATTACTCGAAATAATCGTTAAGAACTCCAGTTTGTAACCGGAGAATCGCCGCCAGCCAGGCTCTTCAACTGAGCACTCAAAGCACTTAGGTAAAGCACTTAAAGCGCCCCAGATGGTAGCCACTGAGCTGAAAGAAAGCGTAGAGAACTAAAAAGAGACTAAATGTACGTTTTTGGTAGTGTGTCGAGGTTAGTGTTATTACCCCGCGCGAGTTTGCCCCAGGCGATTGCGGAACGTCTGCGCTAGGACAAAGTCAAGTCCGGCGGAGCAGGAAGATAGAACTAGGCTTCCGCCAGCACGGTGTGAGAGCGCAGATTCAATGGTGCGTAATGCTGGTTATCGCAGATCCTTGTCATGTGGATCACTTACTCTAACACAGTCTAGGATGAAACTGGCACATTCCATCCCATCGCGTGCGAATCCTGTCGCAACAAAAAGTCAAAGGTTTGCTTTATCAGAAATATCAGACATCTGCTAAGGCTCATTCAGTGTGATCGTGAGCTGCCGATATGCTCACAATGCAGTTCTTCAGATACGCTGTGCCGATACCCGCCAGTCAACAAAAGGTGCTATGATTCCTAGCCTTGCGAATCTACGCTGACTATACCTAGAGGAATTCCATCGGGATACGTATCTTTCATCGAACGGCGGCTTCTCGAAACTGAGATTGTCGTGCTAGAACTTCTTTCGGCAATCTACAGCTCGCAAGTCCCCATCCAGCCTCACCGTCTTCCTGATAGAGACCGTCTTTTGTTAGCAGAGTACAGCCAGAAGCAGGCAAAGTCGCATAAAATCGAAGAATGGAAAAAACTACCTCTTGCTACGGACGTGCAGCGACGGACGTGGTGGTTAGAGAAGACAGAGCGTATCGCAAAGGCGGAAGATGCAAGTGGTGATCACGCAGCTTCAAAGAGCCCCGTTGCAACCAGTCCTTGGTTAGCAGATTCGCCCACAACTATCCATCAAGATGGGACACAGACTTCAGTTGGTACACAGTCAACTTATGTGACAATACAACAGCCGTCTCAAACACAAGCCCCATGGCGTCCTGTTGCTGATGGATCGGGGCAGTCAGGATTAGACACAAGTATGGGGCATCTCGATCAGCAAACAACAGGCTTCTCTGCTGTGGGAAACATAGTTGGCGAGGGATCTTTCAACATACCAGAAGCTTCCACACCTCGACAATCTCAGTCGACTCTGGAGCCGCACCCGCTGACCGACGCAAGATGGCGCAAGTACTTCTAAGGAAAATATGTTTTCTTTCTCTTAATTAGAATTTGTTTTCCAGGAACGCGAATATATAAATCAAAATATAGTATGTTAGAAAGGAGACACCTCCTAGCAATTAGCCTAGCATGGTGAATGTGCACTGAAGAAGCCATCGCACGTTCTTGGTACTAACCTTGTTCAGCCTCGGTCCTGCCTTGGCGTTGCCCATTCTGGAGTGTTGCAGCTTCCACTTCAGCTCCACTTACAACCCCGGCTCACTTTTGCCCGCGCCCATCATCATCATTTGCCTTGGCTTGAACAAATTGTATCGCGACATCACCTGAAACACGTCCGCGGCGCTTGTTATGACCCATGAGCATTCCGTTGCGTAAGTCGTCATGGCAGAAGCTCATGTGATACCCAGCAAGCGACGAGCGCCTCACCATGAGGTTGAAGACACCACGACAGCGCCGGATGCTAGCAGTGCCAATAAACGCAGAGCATTCCTTCAGACCATGGGTCAGCAGCTCAGAGAGTTTGGGGCAGAAGGAACAAGTCCACAAGACCACAATCGTAGTACGTTTGGTACTAGTCCGACCAACATCATTAGACCATCGTCTGTTGTACACAATGCCACTGCAAACCATCCGTCTGTTCGACCTGTCGACACACCTGAAAGCGATGCTGCGCCTGGAGAGGAAGACCAACTACCCGCAGGTGCGTCCAAGAGTGCATCTAAGTGGCTGTGGAGGCCAGGCGAAGTGCTTGCTCCCACGCCAGAAAGCGGTGTACAATCGATTGCATTCGAAGATCTTCTCGAATGGAGCCAATCTTATTTCGACCACTGGCATCCTGCTTTCCCGTTCTTGCACGCTCCGTCGCTACTGGATTGCTTTCGCAAGATCGTACAAAGAGTGACGCCTGTTGCACCAATGTCAACAATAGATGAGCTGCAACATGTCATAGTTCGCTCAGTTGTTTCAATATCCATATGCGATCGACGGCAAACTGATACCATAAGAAAGCCAGTACCAGCGCAGTTTGTGTTCCATTCAATCAATGAGGCGATCCGAAATACTCAGCTGGTGTTGACTGAGGAAACCTCGATCTTATCTTTGCAAGCTTTGGCTAGCATCCAACTGTTCCTGATAACCATGCACCGATACAATGCTGCATCTCGTCTCGAAGGGTTGGCTATCCGGATGGTCTTCCAATTGGGGTTACATCGATGTCCATTGCAACGATCATTGACCAACAAAGAAGCAGAATTGAGGAAACGGCTATTTTGGTCCGTGATGTGTATAGATAGACATATCTGCATCAGATTGGGTACTCCACTCGGTATACGGCCGGATGAGGCTAACGTCTGCTACCCACATACCGAGCGACATGATGATTGCGAGCATCAGAGAGACAGTGTGTATACAAGCGTATGATTCGTAATATTGCTAATGCTTACTATTCTTCAGGGAGCGAGCGGGACGACCGACTAGACCTACTGGAATTCTTAGCTCGTCACGCCGACATCCGTGGGTCCATCATGCAGACACGGCACCGGACTCTCTTGCACGGCAGTGCCAATGAAACAGATGAGGCCTTGAAAATGGAGGCAGAGCATACCAGGTGGTGGAACATGGTAGATGAATACCTCTCTGATGACGAGCAAGTGCAGACCATTTCTAAGGCCCACCAAGTCACTCTCATTGTTCTACGATTCGAAACCATACTTGCATTGCATCGATCTGTGCTGGCGATTTCGAAGAAGGATGCAGCTTACAATGTGGCGTTGCAAAGATGCATATCCGCTTCACGCTCCATCATCAATACCCTGCACAAAGCACTTCGCGGCTTTGGCGCATTCGATGGCTCACCTGGTCAGCATGGATACGAGCGAATCACATTGCTTTGGCCATCTTTCACATGGGCGATATGGATGAGCACGTTCGTTATTCTTTCCGCTGCAACAGAAGGCCAAGTGGCTCGGGACATCGCAATACGGCTTTCAGATCGAAGCATACAAATTTTGAGGCATCTGGCATTGAGAGGCACAAGCTGGCCTGATGCTTGTATAGTTGCAATTCAAAACCTCACAGCACGACTGAGCAAACCGTCGACTCGAAGTTCAACAGCGGCCCCTGAAACCCGATCGAGAAACGAAGGCTTTCCGGCTGTCGAGCCTTCTTTGTTGCACGGCAGCCGTCCCACAGCTCGTCGAACACATGAATCTTCGGGACAACAGAATGTATCGGCCCGTTCAATGCAAAGCCAGTCGATTTCACATATGACGACCAACCCTCAGACGCTACACAGGAATTCTAATGCCTCCCAAGCTGACCCTGGTTCATCGAATTTTACGAGCAACATAGGTGCTTTGAGCTTCCCGAGCAGTGACACTGGGCCTGCTCTGGCTACTGGCAAGCCTACGTATGACTACCTCGCAGGCGCAGGCAACTTCCTCGGCATTGCACACCAACACTCAGATAATCCATTGCCAAACGAACAGATTATGCACTTGTTCAACGGAGAAGACGCAGCTAATTGGTGGGACGGAGATTTCGCTTTCATGGGAAATATGGCATATCACAATGAAAACCATCGTTGAAGCCGATTCATAAAAACAACATGATATTATATTTTGGAAATACGCGCCTCTACTTCTATTCAACCAGATTTTGGTGGCGAGACCTTGCCTAATGACGCTGACTTGAATGCAGCATGGATCTCTTGCTCTGCACCATCTTGCAGCGGCAAAAGCCCGCTCCTGACTGTCGCGTGTTCCAAGATACCTCTGGCCACAAGTCCGTGCTTGAGTGCTACTGTGCCCTCCATGTGCGAGCCGCGGTGGTATACGTTCCTAGTTACGGGAAGCAATCTGTCGTGGACAGCTCTTGCGCGAGGATAGTCTCTCGCCTTTCCGGCTTCAATCATCTCAAGCAGTGGCTCCGGAGCAATGTTACCGTACCCAACAAGCATGCCGTCGACGTCGAAGCATGTGTGCAGTAGGTACTCGTCGTGGCAGGTAAGGATGGTCAGGTCAGGATTCTGCTTCTTGATGATGGGGATCTCTATATCCCAGCGTCGCATGTTGCGGACACCGTTCTTCATAGCGATGACTCCGGGCTGCGCGGCAATGTCGAGAAGAGTCTCCAAGTTGTAGGTTGCCTTTGTGTTGTCGGGATATTGGAACAAGATCAGTGGAAGTCCGGACTTTTCGTACACCGTCTTGTACCTGTCTTGCGGAGCGCCTGGTTGGTATCCGAATCGTAGCCATCCATGGCTAGGGTACAAGAGTCCAGCTTGGGCTCCAGCAGCCTTTGCACGTTGTGCCTCGAGGGCTGCTACCTCTGTGCCTTCGGTCGTAATGCCCGCAATGATAGGGATCTTGTTGTCCACGGACTTGACGAATGCCTTGATGACCTCGACTTGTTCTTCTTGAGTGAGGAAGGTACCTTCGCCAGCATGTCCAAGGACTACCAGTCCCTTCACCCCAGGAATGCTGCCAAGCCATGAACCTAGACGCTGGATGGCGGCGTAGTCGACTGAGCCATCCCTGTTGAATGGAGTAACTGGGGCTGGAACAAGACCGGCAAGGTCGATTTGAGGAGCTTTCTTGACTTCAGGCATTGAACCCATTGTGCTGATCTGAGGTATTGGTATATGATTTGAAGATAAGTGATTTGATTGTAGAGTGGTGAGTTCGATGATGGTGAAAAGGATGGGATGCAAGACCGCATTAAATGCGTTTTGAAATGCATCAATAGCAATACTCAGCAATTCTTCTAGTCAGATCTCTGCTCGTTGTAGAGGGGTTGGCCCGATCTGCAAGCGCGTGTTCACTCACAAGAAGGGACGGACTTGAGAAAGTCCGTACGAACCCCATGGGGAGATGCGCTAGTACACCAGCCAAAATGTTGGCCCCGTCCAACCATCAAGGAATAGTAGCAGTTTGGTGGATTGCCGGAATCGCCACTAGTTCGGGCCATCTCATGTGATCAGACTTCCGGACTTGTCTTTGTCCGCGCGAACGGCTGAGTTGCCGAAACATCTTCCATCGGATGGCCTAACGACATCGTTTGTTGATGGTACTTGCTCCAGGCGCATTCAACTAGCCCATAGAATGCCAACATCTTCCCCGCGATTTACTCCGCTTTCCAACCAGAGTTTGAATCTGGGGAAAGTCCGGGGCAAATACAGGGTGGCGCTGAGCTATGGACTTTCTGTAAAATACTTGTCCAGCTTGGATATATAGAGAACAGGGTTCGTCTTTGCACCCTTCAACATTCGCTTTGATCTATGATTTAGTGATCAACCTTGTCTCTCCGACAGCCCATCATGGCTGCTACTAACGACCTGCGCGACACCGAGAAGGACGTACCTCTACATATTGACGATGTCGCTATGTCAGAAAAGGATATCGCGGCAAAAGGCCCAACTGTGGGCGCTGACTACTCCGGTGCAGTCGCGAAGACAGACCCTGCTGAGATTGCGTTGGTGCGCAAGCTTGACATGCGCGTGATGCCAGCGCTTTTCGCAATGTACTTTTTGTATGCCAACATCCTCTCGCTACGTACACCCTTCTCGAGACAACAGCAAACTGACAACGTCAAGAAACAAGCTGGACCAAAACGCAATCGCCAACGCACGACTCGATGGTCTTGAAAAAGACTTGGGTCTTGTTGGTACCCAATACAACACATGCATATCCATCCTCTACGTCGGATACCTTTTCGCCCAGGTCCCAAGCAACATGCTCTTGTCATCGAAAAAGGTTCGACCTTCGCTTTACATGGCCACATGTTGCACAGTCTGGGGAGCCGTAGCAACTCTTACCGCGCTGGTCAAGAACTACACAGGCTTAGTCCTGGTCCGCTTCTTTCTGGGGTTTGTCGAAGCCCCGTTCTACCCCGGAGCGCTGTACATTCTGAGCATGTTTTATACACGGAAAGAGATAGCTACGAGGGTCTCCATTCTCTATGCTGGAAATATCTTTGCCGTGTCATTTGCGGGCCTTATTGCAGCTGCGGTTTTCGCGACGTTGAGTGATAAGCATGGGATGCATGGGTGAGTTATTCAGCCTCCACTGAGATCTCATGACTCTCAACGATCCAAAAAGCTAACGATGTACAACAGCTGGCAATGGCTGTTCATAATAGAGGGAGTAGTTACAGTCGGTGTATCGATCATTTGCATTTTCCTGCTGCCCGATGAGCCATTGACAACGAAATGGCTCACACCGGAGCAACGCCAGTTGGCTCATGATCGTATCCAGAGAGACACTGTTGGCCTTGAGGCAAGCAAGGGAACAAGAGCAGGTTTCATGCAAGCACTACGCGACCCTCGACTCTACCTGCTTGTTTTTATGCAGAACATGCATTTGAGCGCTACTTCGTTCAACCAGGTTCGTCTACGCTCATCCAATCAGCCCATGATTTGCTTTGATTAATCGCTTTTAGTTCTTCCCTACGGTCGTCAAATCTCTAGGCTTCGACCGGACCATCACGCTGGTCTTGACGGCTCCACCGTCGCTCGTCGCTGGCGCTGTTGGCATCTGCATTGGCATCTCATCTGGAAAATTTAACGATAGAACTTGGCACATTACAGTCATGATGGGCCTTGCGGTCGTCGGCTTCGCAATCAGCGCAGCTACTCTCAATGTGGCAGCACGCTATGTGTCATGTTTCCTCTTTGCATCAGGTTCGTCAATATACATATCATTGCTTTGGAATAGCTTGTACTGATAATCCCCGTACAGGCGTCTACTCCGTCAACTCTGTAATCCTAGGCTGGGTCTCGGGTACACTCGGACAAACAACCGAGAAGAAAGCTGTCTCTTTGTCTATTGTCAATGTCGTCTCGATGGCTAGCTTTATCTACACGCCTTACTTGTACCCAGAGAGCGATGGGCCCAAGTATGTTATTGCTATGACCTCAAACGCGGCGTTTTCAGGTGCATGCATCGCAGCTGCCTGGGCACTCAGAATCTGGCTTCAAGTCACGAATAAGCGCCTCAAGAGGGACGGTGTCAACGTATTTTATGCGTATTAATAGATACAACGTTTTTGTTTTTGGAATGCAAACAAGATGATAGTGCGAAAGGAAACTCCAAAAAAGCATTTGCAGGTGCACCGTTGGATCTTAAAGTAAGACAAACAAGCAATAATCATTATTTCTGGATTACAAAGCGGGGCATATAACTACTGCTCCTATGAACTCATCTTTCCACATTACTCATCAATTCCTCAGCTATCTACAAGCTCAGAACGAAACTGGCGAGACCAACAATCACACCCCATGCCGCGGCAAATCCATGACCGGTCGATGCCGCGTTGTTCGAATACTCGGGCATCCCCGGACCAAAGTTGTGCTCAAAGTTCTTGGTAAGAGCGACGGGTCCCTGAACGTTCTGGCCAGTACCAAGGACAGTGATGTTCTGGATGACGCAGTCGGTCTTGTAACCAAAGTCACCGCTCATGCTGAAGGCACCGTTGTTGAAGGAGAAGTTGATCATGGAGGTGGATGGCTGTTCAAGGGAATCTCCGTCGTCGAGGTAGAGGGATCCAGAGGCCTGGTTGGTAGCATTGGGCGCGATCCAGAGAACGAAGTTCTGCTTTCTGAGCTCGGTGGTGGTGTTGGCCGACTCAGCGCGAAGGGGAAGAATGGATCCACCCTTGACGTGCAGAGGGATGGTGTCAAAGCCGATATCCGTCAAGTTGACGTACTCGCCGTTTCCTTGGACACGCTCACCAGTCCAGTAGTCATAGAAGACGTCCTTGGGCAGGTAGATGGAGACGGAAGTCGAATTCTCTTCCAAAACAGGCGAGACAAGGATACTGTCACCATAAAAGAACTGGTGCTCAATGGCAAACGTCTTAGAGTCGGCGGGGTAGTGAAAGAACAGGGGGTTCAAGCTTGGCAGTCCAGTAGTTGTCTGGCGATGAAAAGCAGTATAGAAGTAATCCAACAACCTGTACCTTACTGCAATGGCGTTCTTGGCCGCAGCCATGGTCAGAGGCCAGCGGTAGTATTCTTGGGGGATTGAGGTGTCTCCAGCGTGGTTCCTCATGAATGGGTAGAAAGCACCAAGAGTAGCCCAGCGAGCGCAGAGAGTTTCGGTAGTGTTTCCAGCAAATCCACAAATATCAGGACCGACCATGGGAATTTGGAAAATGGAATTGAAGTTCAGGACACCGGCAATCGAGAAGCGGTATTGAGCCCACTCGGAAACGTTATCGCCAAGCCACTTTCCTAGGTAGGAGCCAAGGCCAGGGAACTACTTGAACATTAGCATTGTGGATTGCAGTAGAAAGAGCAATTTAGAACATACAGATGACCTGGTAATGATGAAAGGGCGTCTTTCTGGGCGGCGCATTTGCATTGATGCATGAGAGGCAATGCTCATCATTGAACCCCAGAAGTTGTGGGTGTCGTAATGGTAGGAACCATCGTAATTCTGAATGTCTGTAGCCAATGTTCTGTTGCTAATCGAACCGGCTTCGTTATGGATCTGGTATTTAGGATTGATCAGATCACGGCCGGGGAGACCAAGGTGCTTGGCACCGTTGGCGGTATCGTTAGATGCTTGACGCTTAACGATTGCTCGCTTAGAGGGGCGGACATTGGATGGGCCGGTCACACGAGAGCGTCTTGTAGCACTGGAGTTAGACTGCGGCTGGAAGCCTTCTGGGAAGCCAGGGATGCGGCGGCCACCTGCAGAATCACGCACAGCCGGTGGCTCAGGTGGGTTCTTGGACTCCTCAGAGTACGCTATAAGATTATTAGCATGCTATTTGGGTTTGCAAAGGGCGACACAAACCTTCAGGGCTCGGGCAAGGGTATGGGCAGAAGTTGGCGGGCTCGTTCATATCGTTCCAGAGACCGTCGATATCAACTCCAGTAGCCGGGTCGAAGAACCGAGCAAATTCTTCATCCCAGTATTTCTGGGTGTTGGGATGGAACCAGTCTGGGAACACAGTCGGACCAGGCCACACGGCACCCTGCTCGAAGGAGCCGTTGCTCGTCTTCTGGAAAACTTCGAGCTTGGCACCGTTATTGTAGGCATCATAATCGCCGCTCCAGACAGCGGAGTTGACCATGACAATGTAGTGCTGCTGGTGAGCATGAAGATAGTCGACAAGCTGGCGAACAAGCTCAAGCGGGTAGCGCTCAGGATCCAGAGTGAACAAGCGACGAAGCTCCATGTAGTCGATATCCGTCCACATAGTCTACAGAAATTAGCAAGATGGGCATGTGACCTTTGATTTCTTACTACTCACCTCAAGAGGGATGCCGGCAGCAGAGTAGTTGGCCACAACCTCTGCAACCTCCCAAACATCACGGTATCCGTACTTGCACTGGTGCGAGCCGAAACCCCAGTAGGGCATCATAGCAGGCAGACCAGAAAGAGCAGAATACTGAGTGGCGACCTCCTTGGGGCCGGGTCCCGCAAGGAAGTAGAAATCGAGGACACCGCCAAGAGTGTTGTACTCAAGGAACTGGCCAGCGGAA
The DNA here is from genome assembly GCA_026262405.1 of Curvularia hawaiiensis. Classification (NCBI taxonomy): domain Eukaryota; kingdom Fungi; phylum Ascomycota; class Dothideomycetes; order Pleosporales; family Pleosporaceae; genus Curvularia; species Curvularia hawaiiensis. The sequence continues at coordinate 105,619 of JAODYC010000038.1, forward strand.
TCATCAATCTTGATGTCCATACCCTCGGAGCTGGCCAAGAAGACACCGTGGGTTCCGTTCTCGCCACGGTGATCAAAGTAGACCGGATGGGATCCGTAGAGATTGGTTCCTGGTGGGGTTCCATAAGCATCCCGGTTCCAGAGCTGAATAAGTCAGTACCATATTCATGGAAATCAAGGAATGAAGACTTACAGTCCGCGTGTAGTTGGTGGTGTTGAGATGGAAAGGATCGGTCGATTCACCAAGACCGTACAGGTTGGGCAAAGGGGGCAGAGCGGTCCTCAAACGAAGGTATTGCGACTCGAAAACGAGCGAAGCTGCCGACGTATCAAAGAGCGTCTCATTGGTAGCCCGACGCTTGATGGCAAAAGAGAAAGGACTATCGGTCCAGGTGAAGGTCAAGGCCGACTTTTCTGGATCTGCACCCTCATCACTGGAAGGACGAGACCAAACCGACTCCTGAATTTGGTAGACCTTCTCAGCAGCATCGTAGATCTTGACGTGAAGGCGGTCCTCTAGTAGCGGATATTAGCATAGTAGTGGTAAATTGGAGAACCTTGGACACAACATACCAGTTTGATACTCGACCTCCAACTTGAGGTCAGTAAGGTCCTCGCCGTAGACATTGCAAGCTGTGCCGGCAAGGGTAAGGTCCGCAGTCACTCGTGAACCATCATTCTGGACATTGCTGGCCTTGTAACCAGGGCAGTCATCGAGGGACGAGCTTTGACGTTGGACAAGGGAGCCCGCAAGGGCGGGGATTGCCGATCCGAGGACAACGAGTCCTTTTGCGATCATGATGCCTGCTGAAGTTGAAGAGGCAGTGGATGATGATGCAACCAGGGAGCGAGGGGCTTCTTATACTTGAGTCCGCGCCATTCAACTGTACTAGCTCAAGTACCACGGCAAGAATGTATGTATCGTGATCTCGGTTAAGCCGACTACAACAAGTGCAGATGCACCCAAGACACGCTCCCCCGCAATACCGTCATTGTAAGATGCCAGAGCGGCGGGCTTGGCAACCAAGCCATTGCCAAAGAAGCAAGACACCGACATGAGAAAGCCCAGAGACGCGCGCTAGAGGAGTTTGTTTACCCGGGTCGAATACCTTTTCGGGCCAGGTCGTGTAAAGAAATGCACGAGGCTGCAAATTCTGGGGTATGGGCGGAGGTGATTAGGCTGTCTACTCCATCCTATAGCGGAAGGCAAAAAGTGGGCGTCGCTGGAGTGATCCGGTTGGATGCATCTCGGCCCGCTCGCGCCGTGATTGGTCGTCTGTCGGACCGGATTGGCAACATTGTAACTGCTGCCGATGTGCCTTTTTTGAAGAAGACGGCAACACGGTCGGATCTAGTAACGAACAAGCACATGCTACTTGGCAGAGGTTGGGTCGCCGCGGGATGAATTTTGTTTCCGTGATTTTGGGGTAGACAAACCATGCCACTATAGCGGCAGAGACGCGCGCCTGGGCCTGTGGTGTGTCTAGCAGCTGATCCGGGTGTTATACAAATGCCTCGATTGGAAAAGGTACCAACAAACTCTGATTGACTACACATCAATGTCCTTGGGCTGGCGCTGAGGTTTCTTCTACGCGGCTCTCTATGTCTGCCTAGTGATGGAGAGCAATTGAATTGGTTGCTATGCCGTTGACAGGTTCGCAGGTGATATCAGGAATTGGTCTTGCAATCCCGGCTGACCCGACATATTGTTTGCAGTAGAGTTGATACTTGTGGGTAGCAGGGCAATGGATGTAAAACCGCCGGTCCTAGAGCCACAAGACGAGTTAAGGGCATCAAGATGGTGATTCGGAGTGACCTCGCACGGTCCACATGCTAGCGCGCGACCTGTCATGGGAAAAGTTCAAACGCGACCGAGTATCAAGCTTCAATATCACAACACGAACAACACATCAAGATGCTCTGCGCAATTTCTGGAGAAGCTCCTCGCGAGCCGGTCGCGTCGCGAAAGTCCGGCAATGTCTTCGAGAAACGCCTCATCGAAGCGCACATCGCAGAACACCATACCGACCCAGTGACGGGAGAGGATCTCGCGCCCGAGGACCTTATCGAGCTCAAGTCGCCCAACATCGTGACCCCACGCGCGCCCAACTTCACATCCATACCTGCCATGCTCAGCGCCTTCCAGAACGAATGGGACGCTCTGGTATTAGAGACACACACACTCAAGCAGCACTTGGCGCAAACAAGACAAGAGTTGAGCACCGCCCTCTACCAGAACGATGCCGCAACCCGCGTCATTGCGCGGATAACCAAGGAGAGAGATGAAGCCCGCGAAGCCTTGTCAAATGTCACGGTCAGCGGAGGTGGCCAGGGAGATGCCATGCAGGTTGATGGCCAGGGCTTGCCCCAGGAACTTGTCCAGGTTGTTGACGACACACAGCAAGAGTGGGTATTCTGGGCACTGGGGAAACTTGGATAGTCACTAACAAATTGCCAGGTTGTTCGGTTCGCGCAGGAAACGAGCTGTACCAGAAGGATGGGCTACTGGCGAGGTCATCACCAACTACGACTTGGTTAAGACGACAGAGGCGCTATGCCCGGGTGGCAGCAGAATTGCTGTACAGGAAGGCGGTTTTGTGTTGTTTGGCGGATCGGACGGTACCGTTGGCGTGTACGAGCTAGCAGAAGGCAAGGTCGTACAGACCTTCAACGCCGGTAGCGCCATTACAGCAGCAGCATGGTGCGGAGGTCGTGCGGTGGTTGGAACGTCAGCTGGCGTGGTCAAGATCTTCGAAAAAGGCAACGAAATTGCCCAAGTCGGATCGCACGCTGGACCGGTTACATCCCTCTCTGTTCATCCCAGCGGGAAGATGCTTGCAACAGCAGGTGCTGACAAGTACTATGCTGTTCACGAGCTTACCTCATTCAAGACGGTATCTCAGGTTTACGTCGAAGCGGAGATCACCTGCGTCGCCTTCCACGTCGATGGTATGCTTTTCTTCGTAGGCAGCTCTGATGGCAATATCCGGATCTACGACATCAAGACCGGCACCGCCATGGCCCAACTGGAAACAGGGGCCCCAATCGTGGACCTCAAATTCGCCGAAAACGGCACCTGGTTCGCTGTTGCCCAGCAAGGCTCTACCAGCGTCTCTGTCTGGGACATCAGGAAACAGACCGTTATCTACACACTCGAGTCCGGAAACCCAGTCACGTGCTGTGAGTGGGACTACAGCGGCATGTATCTGGCGATTGGTGGCACGGGCAGTGTATCGGTTCAGCAGTTCACAAAGGCAACAAAGAGCTGGGCCGAACTTGTTAGAAAGGCATTGCCAGCCAAGGACGTTGCTTGGAGCGGGAAGGCTGAGAGCGTAGTCGCTCTGACACCAGAGGGCGGCTTGGCGGTATTAGCAGCCCCTTAAACCCGGATACAACCTTTACAAACTCCGTAATAATACCGGCTCGCGCATTAGACAAGCGCGTAGTTTGAAGCGATATGTTGGTTTGAAGCGAAAACAAAAAAAACTCTCCATGAATGCAAAGACGGGACACTGGTCAAAAATGAGAAAGCTCCTGTTGGTTGGACTGCTGCGGTCAGTCGTGTGAGATTGCAATTTGGCTGAAGAGGGTTGAAGCATCAACCAAACGGCCAGCCGGTGAGTGGCAATCTTCTTGGTTGGAAAAAAATATATGAGGCGCAAATTGGAGTGTAGCGATATTGCAAAATACTGGGGTCATTTGCCTCAGCTTATCAATCGAGAAATCATCTTCAGTATGCCGCCAAGTATGGGTCCTACGTCATGCTCTGTTCGCATGCTGGACACGCGCAACATTGGTGATGACGGTGATGATGAGTGTGGTGTATAACTGCCTAGAAGGCAATAGAACGTGTCCGAATAGTAATCTTCATTGCAATTACACTAGTTTCCTTTCACGGGAGTGGTGAAAGTGAGGAAATGTTGGTTTCCACCTTATATGCGTCGGCTCGATCCTAAAGCGCCATCCTTGCCACCAAGGACAACGAGTTTCGCCGACATTAGCACACCAGCCAGCGCTACGACACGACCGTCCGCCCAGCTCGACGCCGTCCACTCTCTGCCGATATTTCTCACCAGGTACCCCGCACATCACTACCCAACAGCACACCACGCAGCCTTTGACCGGCATGGAAGAGGAAGAGCTGCCATTTGGGTACACGCACAGGCCAGAGAAGGTGAGTGCTGCCCGTAGTACGAGGGGAGCTTGCGGCGGCCGAGTAATAGACGCTAACAAAGACTCGATGCAGCGTTCACATGAACAAATGGAGGAAGAGGGCTCTGCCTCACCCGACTGGAGATACAACACTTTCCCAGACAACCACGAAGCCGCGCCGCCCTACCGCCCAGACCTCTCACTCCACAACAACTTCGCTCCCGCCGCACGTCATGGCCTAGGCCAAGAAGCTGCTTACAACGACCACGACGACTCGCATTCCCGTTATCAGAACGTTCAACATCCAAGAAGACCATCCGCCTTCACATCCGCCTTGCGCGCCGCTAGACCCCCTATAGGGCGCGCTTCGTCGTCAACCGCCACGCAAACACATACTGCGGGACTTCAGCTTCCCAGGCTAGAGAACATGGCATCTTCGGCGTCAGGCCGGTATCCGGGCGATGGCTATGATTACCGACGGCCGGCTGGGGCATCGTGGGAACAAGGTGTTGGGTCGGTTGATTTGACAGGGGAAGAGGAGGACGTACCCAGCGAGGGCGACGAGGACCGCGAAGACAACGACGATAATATCATTGACCTTACCGCCGACGATTCTGGATATGGAGCTAGCCAAGATGGCAACAATGGCAGACAAGGAAACGGCAATGCTGAACAGCAAGATTCGAACCGAGCTCGTGCAAATGGAGGACCCCGCTTACCACGGGGCATGGATATCATAATTGATCTCGACAATGGCGAGGAAGAGTGGAGGGTGGTCACGCCAGCCCCCGAACCCAGTTCCCCCGATATTGAATTCATCTCGTCGCGAACAATAATTCCTTCAAGACGCCTCCCACCCCCCAACCTTGCCGGCAACAACTCCGACGGTGACGAAGTCGAGTTTCTGCGAGAAAACGCCCTACCAGAAGCTGAAATCCGGAGACGTAGGAACCGGGAGCTCGACAATGTCCTAGATCTTTTTGGCACGCTAAATGGCCGCTTCACACACCTTCGAGCCCAAGTCGATCGTTTCAATGCACAAATCAATCGCACTGCCGGTCGATTCCACGAGCCTGTTGCTCCTAACCGCAATGCGGGCCGAGGTCATACACACATCCGTCTAGGTGCATTCGTTGCGCCTGTCATGGACTTTGACGCCATTGGTTTTGAACTCGGTCCACGAACACGCGAAGCACCACCACCTCCGCCCACATACGAAGCGCCACCAAAGGCACCAGAAGGTTTTACAAGGAGCCCGGAAGAGGAAGGGGCTTTCATCTGTCCAAATTGTGAGGAAGAGTTATGTGTGGGTAGTGATGAGATCAAACGACAGGTGTGGATTGTCAAAGGCTGCGGTCATGTGAGTCGCATCACCCAACTGTTTCGGAACGTACAGCTAATACATTCAGGTTTACTGTGGTGAATGCACTACTAACCGGGCTGCCAAACGCAGCGCAAAGGGCAAAGAACGGCCAGCTAACACCAACCCATTCAAGACATGTGTGGTGGACGGCTGCGACAAGAACGTGTCAAACAAGAAGAGCATGATTCAGGTCTTCCTATAAAATTCTCAAAAACAGGGCATTGGACAGATGCGTCCATGTCTGTGGCTTCCTAGCTATTTTCCTATTCGAAGCGTTTCACTTTTGGTTGAGTTAAACTTGGGATGTTTTCGACGATACCCAGAGGCTTGCGTTTCTAGTCTCGGATTCTTTTTCGCATTTCACACGAATCTTATCATGGCGTTTTCCAATATAGCATTTGCATACGTGGGCGTTGCAGCTGGGTCTAGCATGCCTTCTTTTTTCATTTCAGTAGTCTGATAGGTGGGTCAGGCCTCTTCTTTACCACTGATGATGCGAATATTACAAGAAATGTACGAATTTGCAAGTTCAAAGAATCGCAGCTGCAATGTCTTTTAACTAGCCTCAACATAATTGAATATATGTGATAGGATGCAGACATGATCTCATCGTACATGGAACCCTGGCATCAGCCGCGCCAAGCCCGCCAGGGTCCGCCGAAGCTACGAGCCGAGGCTTTTTTGTCGACATGTTCAAGCTCAGCACCTGAGACATACAGTTACTCTTTGCAACCTGCGCTATTCCTTGAATTCCTCTTAACACTTTGGAAAACGTCTCATCACGAGGACCCATCGAACGTGAAGGTCGCAATGTCAACCAAAGCCAAAGTAGGGCAGGCCGCCGCACCAAACGACCAAAGACCGGCGAAACAATCCGGAGCGAAGAACGCATACCTCCTGGCTTACAATGCAATATCTGCTGCACTATGGGCTGGTATTCTATACCAGACTGCCACAATTGGGGGTCACGAGGTAGTCAACGCGCAGAAGGCGGGTGCATTCTTCGGCAGGGGCGATTGGATCACTGCAACTCAAAGAGGACTGTCAAGTGCGAAGGTGTACGACAATCTTGAACAATACACAAGACTTGTGCAAAGTCTGGCGGGACTGGAAGTGCTTCACAGTCTGGTTGGTACGTTACTTTTGCTCTGCCTCCCTCAGCAGCCATGGGAGAAATTGAACATAGGATAGAAAAAAGGCTGACATTGATATCAGGCATTGTCCGAGCACCTCTCATGACAACTCTAATGCAAGTTGCTTCCCGCTTCTTGCTCGTTCACCTCATTGCCTCGCCCTGGGCCTTTCCTTTCTCGACGCGTCATTCTCCAGCCTACACCACGATGCTGCTTGCCTGGTCTGTTACAGAAGTCATTCGCTACTCTTACTTTGTCTTCTCTCTGTCTGGCACTGGCGTACCTAAGCTGTGGACATGGCTCAGATACAACACTTTCCTCGTGCTCTACCCGATGGGCATTACGTCCGAATGCTGGTTGGTGTACCAGGCTATTCCGCTCGCAAGCCAGAGGAACGAGATGTTCGGATACGCACTTTGGGCCATCCTTGCAATTTACGTACCCGGATCATACATCTTGTTCACGCATATGTTGGCTCAGAGGAGGAAGATTGCTAGGCAAAGCAGGAGCGCGTAAGGAGTCCGTATGGGAAAGGACTTAACAAAGCTGGCCGTTTTCGGTGAAAGGGACACAACACGATAGAGATAGTAATGATTATCTGACCAGGGCACTTTACATAATGTATGTAAATTGATACCTCGAGCATTATGAACAATTGGAGATTACTCCTTGCCGCCTTCTTTGGGCCCCGTCTGCGCATTTCTCTCTCCAACATCTAGCGCGACAAGGAAACGACTGACACAATTGTACGCTGCAATTGTGGCTGTTACTTCGACAATCTCACGTTCACTGAAGACCTTTTTGAGTTCTGCGAATACAGCGTCGGGGACTTGGACATCTAGTGTCATGGCATCCGTGTAGGCTACTATTGCAGATAGCGTAGACCCGAGCACATCTGCCTGGGGCGAACGAGGCGGTGATTTCAAGACTGCTTCCACTTGTCGGGGTGTGATGTCTACCGAGTCAGTTTTGTATATGGGAGACACTGCGGAAAAAGTAGGCTACAAATTAACGAAAGAAGTACCTGATGCAGATGAAAGTATAGGAGAGTGAGACTCCCACTCATACCATGCACGATTCAGGACGGCAACGCGGCAAATTGCTGTTTCGCGAATGGAAGTAGGGAGGCTGGTTTTTGTGCGGATGGAGCCTAGGAATGAATTCCTGTGCAATGTTATTCGTTTGCTCACAGGCATCAAAGAACATCTCAGTCCTCCATGCTTACCATCCATCGGCAACCGGGGGAGAGTGAAGCAATGTCCGATCCAGTGCTATGAGTCCCTTTTCGCCCCGCCTCTCTCTAACTCGCTGCTCCACAGCCTTGTCATCTTCGGATGTGAAGTTTGGAGGATCGGGCACGTAAGGAAGACGCATTGTGGAAAATGTAATCTGTGTGAAGTCCAAGTTTCCAATTTCACAGACCTATAAGCAACACAAGGAAGACAGCCGTGACTCAGACTATACAGACACTTTAAACCCGAGGTCAGGGTAGGTCGGAACGGTTCCGACGGGTGGAGAAGATATAGTGGGGAATCACCCTTTTTCGCTTACCCTATCGATAAAGAGACTTTCACTGCCCTTTCCCACTCTGATCACTGCGTGATACTGACGACACAATCTTGTAAAAACCATGGCTCCAAATTCAAAGTTGAACGCAAAGCGTAAAGCACAGAGGGAAGCGACCAAGGCCCCAAAACCACGCCCTGAACGGCGCCGCTCGGCCGAAGAAACCCAGGTTGCCATTGAGCCATCAATTCCCATCGATCTTCAACAGCTTTTGTTGAATATCTTCCGCAACTCATTCGCTGAACGCTTGAGCGTCGATTTCGGCCCACTTCTGCAAGAAGTCAAGGGTCATTTGTACAATCGTGATTTTGCGACTGCATTTGGCAAAGATGAGTACCTTGAAATGTATGCAGCACGGTGGAGTCCGAGTCGCGCTTTAGGCTATCTCGACCTATTTTGGAGTTTAAGAGAGGAATTGGGACTCGAATCCAAAGACCACGCACCCGGAGATGACAAAGCTTCTGGTGATAAGAGTCGGAAAGTAGTATGCCTGGGTGGCGGAGCTGGCGCAGAAATTGTGTCTTTGGGTGGACTGCAAAAGCTGCTCTCGAGTCAGGTTCCAGACCAAGAGAAAGAAGAGAAGCAACCAGAAGACGAGACGAAGATCAATCCGAAGAAAATGGAAGTGACAGCCATTGATATGGCAGACTGGAACGTGGTGGTGGAGAACCTGGCAAAACATCTCACCACTGCACCGACACTCTCAAAGTACGCCTCGGCAGCTGCAAAAGCGGCAAACTTACCCTTCTTGAACCCAGAGCAAATATCGATCACCTTTCGCCAACAGGATGTCCTGCAAGCTTCAACATCGGTTTTGACGTCGGAGCTAGCAGAGGCAAACCTGGTGACTTTGCTCTTTACACTCAACGAACTTTACTCAACATCGCTACCCCTAACTCAAAAGTTTCTCCTTCAGATCACGTCAATTATGAAACCCGGCTCATTGCTCCTCGTTGTCGATAGCCCAGGGAGCTATTCTTCAGTCACGCTGAACGGAGCAGAAAAGAAGTACCCGATGCAATGGCTTCTCGATCACACGCTCCTGGAACAAGCCAGCAGCAACAAGCACGAGAGAGGCAAAGAAGAGATAGCATGTTGGGAGAAAGTGAAAGAGGATGATAGTCGATGGTTCAGATTGGACGAGAAACTCAACTACCCAATCGAGCTAGAGAACATGCGCATGCAGATGCATTTATATCGAAGAATATAATTAAGGACTTATTATGTGGCCTGGGGGACAGCTTAACCCGCGCCATCAGTACGCAAACTCCTGCATTCGCAGACTCGGGTGGTCTTTCAACCCTTCATCAGCGTCGAAAAGGAAACGAGAGGCTGGTAACATATGAGATAGGACCCAAGGTGGCTCCTGGAAAAACCACAGGCCACATTCGTAGTGCGTGGCTGTGTCGGTGGGATGTCTTGTATAACAACAGGACGGCCTTTGTAGGCGGGAAGATGTGGCATGCTGGCAGCTCTGAATTGCTCCTCAGTCAGCCTCAGTCGATGCTGACAGTCACATTCGAGGTCTCCTACTTCATTCACTTTCCTGCTCCGGCATGGACTTCGGTGACACTCCAGGCTCTTTCTCTCTCTTTCCCCACTGCATATACATCATCGGGCCTCCTTATCCCAGAGTCGGCCCTCTCCATCCTTACGCTCGACCGCGACAGTTCTTTGGTAACGATAATACTTTTTAGACTGTGGCCCTCCTCGATGCTTCTCAAACTCTCGCCGCTGCTGCTTCCGGGAAGTTTGGGCGTTTCACGAAGACGCGTCTTTTCGTATTTGCGCAAGAGAACGGCGATGAGAGGTACGGCGAGGATGAGGCAGACAATGGCAATCACGATGCCAATAATAGCACCCGGGCTGAAGCCATCGCTGCGTGAGACGGTGTTTGGAGCCATGGCTGGTGGGGCTTCAGGGATGCTGGATGCAACTGGTGTGTGTGCCATTATGTATATTTCGATCGGTGTAGAATGAACGCGGTGCTAGCCAGCCAGCACGAAGACGACGGGATCGAAGATGAGAGAATAATATTGTGGTCGGGAATAAGCAATATAAACGAAGATTCGTTGGTAAAGACTGATTTCATCCGATAGAGACAGACTGGAGCTCAGATAGCCAGAAAAGGATGTGCAGCGTAGGCAGAAGAAAAGACAGGATATGCTGGGATCGCAAGATGTAGTAGTGGGAACATGAGGGGCCAGACACCCTGATAAAAACAATTGCGGCTACGGGAAAAAAATGACCTTTCCAGAAGGCCCAATATCGCCTACACCGTCTTCTCCATGCCCGTTTCGTGTCTGAACCCAGGCTCAGCTGGTCCATACAAAGCTGCGCGCGCCCTAGCGCTACCCACGATTACTCTATGTCGCACGAGAATTGGCCCTTGGGCAAAGTTAGTGGCGTTAGCACACAGCGAATCAGCGCCCAGGGCGGGGGCGACAACGAAGCAACTGCAGCCCCAAAGTCGCACGCCACCTCACTGCGCCGAGAAAAGACCCATCCCTTCCACGTCGCGGAGCCGCTCCAATGGCCAATGTGGAGTCGCAGGCAGGTACGAGAACGTGGGCGATTACCATGGGGCTAGGCTGGATTGCGGTACCAGGGTTGCATGTGCATCGAATCCGCGAGCTTTGCGTAAGCAACTAAGTACTTTGAAGTGGGGTTCTCATGCGTTTTCCTGCTTGGCTTTTCCACCGATATTGCAGTTGTTTTTTTGGTAGAACCACAGTTTTTTCTAACGGCGATGCGTTGTTTGGGCAAATTTGTCTTTGTTTACTTGTGGTAGTGTGGTGTTATGATGGCAGCATGATATCACAATCATTTCTTTACTTTGTCTCCTTTTTCTGTGTCTTCTGAAAATCACGCAAGAGTTTGATCCATCCAAAGGCAAGTTATAGCTGATGGAGAAAGTGAAACATCGTCTATCATACGCTCAAAGAATATCCTTTCTCTGTGTGCATATTCGCATTAATACGAGCTTGCATGTGATGGCAACACATGCTTATCAGGCTCATTAGCAACCTTGTCTACTTAGGGTATGCGAGAGGTGGTTTGTTGGTATCAGGATGATCGACGATCAGATTGTTCGAACTACATCAAACCGAAGAGAACGGCATATAAGGTTTATGTATGGGTCTCAGAATGTATCCCTGTAGTCAGCCGAGGTACAGTTGATTCCATTATTGAAACATTGGGGATCATATCATGGTTCTATCTAGAGCCGTATGACCACATGAGATTCTACCTACTTCACATGATAACTGCTTTTGGTGTTTCGACACCGTCAAGATATTTTTTACACTCGCAAATATGCTGTCTTGTTAGGAAAGAATGTTGCATGTCTCGGTCGAGAATCTTTGGCAGCAGTGTAGCGTCACAAGCACACCAAATTCGACGTTTGAGAACTTCATTTACCACTTCCTCCTTGAGGTATCATTATCGAAAACTCAGCTTCTTATTACTTAGTTGTAAATACACCCTAGTAACTATTGTAGCGGTCGTCGCGCTGGACAAGTTAGGTGGTATGTAGTATAAACGTTTCATCGAAGGACTATGGACGGCATGACACCAATCGAATCAACACCATCCAAGCCTAACGTCTTCGTCTATATAATCAGGGAAGCGACTCTAAACACGCATGTCAGCAGGAGTGGAGGCAAATTAAGTGCGAAAGGCACACAACGCCCAAAGCGGCCCTCGCTGGACTAACGCTGAATGTACTAGTATCTCCACTATAGATACCTAGGGATTATACTTGCTAATACGCAAGCCTATCATGTTCGTTTCCAAGTTGCAAATGAACATCTAGCGTGAATGTAAACTTGAGGTCAACAGAGTATGGAGCAGCATTACAATGAACTCCCTGTATCGATTGAGTGATGAGAAGGCCTAACTGAGGCCATTCTTGCATCTTAAGCGGTATACATGCCTTAGCATCGTGAGGCTCGCTTTTCGAAACAGACTTGAACTTCTATTGATTGCTGCCTACGGTGCTTTCCTCGATATTTCCTATTAAAGGATACCTCGGCCACCAAGATACTCTCATCTCCAAATACCTTCATTAGCAACCTTACTGATACCCTCACTAACAAGCACGATAGCTGCCGTACATGAGGCCGACGAGACTTACGGGACTGATGGGGACTATGAGACTGATGAGACGAATGATTATGAATACTCCCGAGAAGAGACCATCACAGCTATCCACGACTACTACCAGTTTCTCTGTATTATGTACATGGATGAATCCATGATACAAGAACCACCTGAGGGTGGTTGGAAGACTATACCCGATGGCTGGACGGATTTCGATAAGACGGAGGAAGTTCTTGAGTTATTACGCCATCTTCCTTATCTAAACTTCAAAGTAATGGATGCTCCAGGTTGCCGGTTTATGCGCTGGCATGCGGGACTCACGAATCGGAAAGGCGAAAGTCTAAAAGACAGGACCGAACTTCTTCCCGAAGAGGCCGTGATACCACCTCACATTGTGGGCTTGACGTATATTCAGCGTTACACTCCCGTCCTTCTGCTTGACACCGAACTGGGTGTGATATATTGGCATGATCCTCCGGGTGAGATCATGCAAATGAATGGGAGCCTTGGTGAAGCTGGTAGTTGGGGGGACGACGGCTTTATCCCAGAAGAATCAAGTAGAATGGCGAGAGAATTCTTGCATCTGGCTCATCACGGATTTCTTCGAAATGCTCAAAGTCAAGTTCAAGACGCTTGAATTTGTGCCGGTTGGGAGGCATAAAGTAGAGCTATGTGGCCATGGATACACCGTGATGAGGAGAAACAAAAGCTGCTAGAAGCAATACGGGAGATGTATAGGGATCATGGCTGGTCCGACGTGACCCGCTTTCGAAAAGAGGAATGCCTCGCCGATATCGATGCCATGGTCAAGCTCAGTTCCCCGGTTTGGAAGATGAATATTATCTACCTTGTTGACGAGATTGTTGAAGAACTACATCATGCAGACTTATAACCATGGTACAAGCCAATATCAGGATCGGGGTTCTTTTGTGAAAACCCTGCGCGGAGCAAATATGAAGCTATATGATCGTGACTAGTTAGACTATCTGCGGTCTCTAGCAGAATATCATATTTTACTTGTCGGAGCTGGATATGAGCATTGTAAAAAGATAACGCCTCTATGATAGAAAAACATAAAAATGACAAACAAGGCTTATTACCTCCTTATTTTCTGATTACATCGACGTTGGAGACGCATGAGTAAGTGTAGAAGTACCAAGTATGGCCATCTGGCATCTTAGTATGATGTTTTCCAACTACAATGGAATATGGACGTTCTATTAACCGCTGAATATCCTTTAAGAAGTTATGGTTCTGAAATAAGACGCTTGATACCTAAATACGCAGCAATACTCCGTAGCGGTAGTAATAATATGGATATTATACCTAAGTGACGGCACATGATTAATTTAAGAAATTGGCCGGTTAAGCGCTGAAGCGTAAGATGTGGTTGCAACTACCATTCCACCGAGCCATACTATAATCCGAGCCAAGGTAGATAGTCATTATATCCAAGGATAGTGTTTAATTTTTCATAGTAAATGAGTATCCATTGAAGCAAGGAAGAATCCTACTGTAACAAGCGCCACGCTAAAACTTTCCATTTCGCAAAGTGATCACCTTTAACGCCGTCTAAATCCAAGTCTTTCTCCAGCAGAAAAGAAATATGCTCAACCTCTGCCTCTACTCATACCCCTCACTCTTTGCATTATGACTCGGCTTCGTTCCCAGCTTCATAACAGGGCTATGAATGAAGTTATCTAGACCATCGTGCGTGAAGAAGCTCTGCGCTTTTGAGATCTGAGTCTCGTTTGCTCCCCGTTTCCATATGCTTTCATCGTACGCTGTGATAGCGTCCTTGAGTGTTGATTCTCCAGCGTGTACGCTTTTGATAGCCTCGACAAGGCAGTGGGCGGAGTAAAAGGCGTTGTTTGCACCCTGGCCCCGATGAAAAGTCATAGCGTGCGCTGCGTCGCCACACAGTGTCACCCTGCCGCCTTGGTTGTCCCATGGAATTGTTTTCCAGATTTTGAGCTGATCGCGTAGTACTTTTGTGTCGTCTGGTATCCATTCGATGGCGCTCTTGTATGGTTCCGCCCAGCCATCTCTTTTGACATGTGCCTTCAGTCTCTGTACACGATCCCCTTCATTGTCGTAGTCCTCGACGTATTTCAGCGGCCAGGTAGTGAGGATCTGGAATGTCCAGGTGCTGGCGTCATTTTCATCGGGCATATCGAGCACGTTGGCACGGATGTAATGGCCGGCCGGATGGATAGCGATGTCTACAAGGGGGTGAAGATTCTCTTTTATGTATTTCGCCTGCTCAGCAGTATATGAAGCGTTGAAATTCATGAGTGCGAATGGGAGCGTTTCCATGTTGCCTTCTCGAGGAAGAAGACAACGACGTACTTTTGACATGGCACCATCGATGCCTACGAGCAGGTCTCCGTCATCAGTTGAGCCATCTTCAAAGTAGACTCTTACTCCGCCGTTCTCTTTTGTTTCATAGTGCGAAAAGCTCTTCCCGTACTGAACATTGAGCTGTTCCGCCAACAAGATGCGCAACTTCCGAATGTTGATCTCCCGTGCTCGGGGAATAGGAAAAGCGAACGCCTCTTCTCTTGTCTGACCGTTGTAGATCACAATACGATCTTCTCCAATTGCTGCACAGTCTACGTACGGGTCTACTTGACACGAGTTGATTTGGGCGCTGAGGTCTTCGGGTATCAAGTCGAACAGATATGGTCGTGCCCAGCCGAGGGTGAAAGCCCAATGACGGTGTCGGTAGACGTCTGCTCCTTTGTCGTATATGCTGAACGGTATCCTAGCTTTCTTGAGGCCGTGCGCTAGTGCACATCCGGCTGGTCCTTGAAGAACGTCAGCATAGATTCGGTGGTAATATTTTGGTGCTCAACTACCTGCTCCAATGATGATGATCTTCATTGCTGAGTCGATGACTCTCCCCATCTTCAGTGATGAGGTATCGGTAGATTATATCGGTCAAAGGTTGTCAAATGATACCTGATGAAACAGAACACGAATCCAGGGGCACTATCTTGCAGATGGGTCAGAGAAAAATAAATTCCGAAAACCACTTAGGTATGAGTGGTTTCTTATATGTGACGGGTGATGGCGTTGGAGCCGAATATGCTAGTGCATGCAGACGCAACGGAGCGGAAGCGGCGTTCGAGTAGCACCAAACGGTCGGTTCTCCTCTTCGTCATCACCGCACGTCCGGTACGGTACGAGCGGAGAATTTCAGTACGTAGATCAGAGATCGGGCTTTCGGCTAGTTTTGGACTTCACTACTAGATCAGGAACGTTATGATCGGCATCGCCTTCAATGACTTTCGAAAAGACTTTCAAACTACATCGGTGTAAGCTAAGGAGGATACTCAGCGTACAGTCTTATCATACACCTGCATCGATATTCATGCTCACAGCATAGCATACCCCAGCTCTAACAATTTCTCGTACAACGTTGACCTCGTGCTCGTCCCTTGGCGCGTAGACCATGATCCAGCTCGGTGGTGCAAGCCACGTCACAGGGAAACGCTGGCCCCAGCCCTTTTTCATGATCAGCTTTGCATCTCGGGGGCTAACATAAACGTGCAGCGAATTCTCTGCAGGGTGTACATGGGCAATTTCGTAGAAGATCTTGTGTGCCACTGGGTTGATGGTTTCGACATCTGGTTTGACGTAAATAGCATCTCCAGTACCTCCCTCGGTTTTGCTTGGTCGAGTCTCGATGTACTTAGTGTAAGGTGGGCTGGAGGCAAACTCTTTCATGAGATTGTAGAGCGCAGCAGATGCACCTGCTGTGATACTTTCTGGTACTTGGCGCTGGGGAAGCGTCCAACGCGTCAGTCCTGGCCGGCGCCCAGGGCGGTTTGATAGTCTTTCTGACTTGATGTATGATTCTCCTGTGTCAGGTATTGGAGATGGATCCAGAAGGTTTTGGCGCGAGAAGAATAAGTAGAGCCCCCATCGCCGTATCTTGAGATATCCCTGTAGCGTTGGTGGCGTGCCGCCTGTGCCTGCTAGCTATCAGTCTTCAACTTCCACATGAAACAAGATAGAGTTACCAAATCTTTGCCAGCTCCTGAAGTCGTACCAGAACGCCACTACCGCTGCTGTAATTCCAGCAACAAGATATCGACCAGCCATTTCCAAGGTGGAAGGACAAGCGTGCTCTAGGGAGATACCAAGCACTTGGGAGAGGCGCAGAGAGTGCTATGGTGGAGGGCTACCGTAGCAAAAGCCCTCATCAGGGACCATAGTGAACGGCTTAAGGGAAGGCGGGTGGGGGTATGCGCGCCGGAAGCCTAGCTGGGGGTAATGCGGCTAGCCTTCGGGTCCCCTCAGGTGGAGCTGATTGTCCCCGCAGCACCTACAGCGCGTCATTAGCCAGCACGCCACGATGCGCATGCTGTCTCCCATGTTTCAAGAGTCATGCCCGAACTGTGCGACCAGGCTTAGCCCTCGCTCGTGGTGGTGTCGCAGTACAATGTTAACGCTACAGAGTCTCGTAGTGCATCAGACGCTCGAGCTCCGCATCTCAGAGCGCTCGCGGTTTCAAACGTTTCTATTTCCACCACTGCCTTTGAAACATTTGTGACAAGACTGCATAAGTTGAAGGTCTTTCGCACTCTGTGTTTGGCCAACTGCACCGGAAACAAGTGCTAGAAAAACCTATGGTACTGTGTAATCGCTGCATCGCTGACAAGCGCCTCCCCTCGGTTCCCGAGCCGCTATCTCCTACTCGATCGGAATCTGAACCACCAACAATACCGGAGATACCTCCCAAATCTCCACGACGCCTAACATCCCGAGGAATCAGTCTATTACGGGAAAGGGCATATTCATATGTGGATACCAGCTCGCGGCGAGGCTCACTACCACCGCCGCAAAGGCCCCCTCCACCAGTGCCTTTAGTCCCAACACACCATCAACAGGCATCCTTCTCACAAGTGACTCTTCTACAATCAACCTGTTCGCAAGACAGACGTCGTGAGAGAAGTGTGCCTCGAGGGCGCTCATCGTTACGATTGGATACCGGTTCACAGCCAGCATCGTCGTTGTCACGATCCCTATCATCAACATCAACAGCAGCACTATCCTCGTCTTCGTCACAGACCTCAGTTTCACAGGAAAGACATTCAAAGAGGGATTCTAGCTCAGCTTACTCAATCCGCTCAAGCACCATGTCTCTACCACCCCAACTCCAGCAGCAAATGCGCCTGCTCATCCGCGCCAATCACATCCTACACCATCACGGCTTAGTCGATGCCTTTGGCCACATCTCTGTACGACACCCGCTGAACAAAGACCAATACATAATTGCCGCCTACGATCCCGGCGCGCCAGCTCTCGTCAAGAACGTCAGCGACTTTAACTCGTATTGGGTGCATGACTCGACCCCCGTCGACAAGGACGCACCCCAGGGCTACAGCGAGCGCTTCATACACGGCGAGATACTACGGAAGTTCCCCAAAGTCAATTGTGTTGTGCATTCGCACTCTGAAGACGTCATCCCCTTTACCATTGGCCGTGGCACAAGGGCACCACATCCGGTGCGTCCCGTGTTCCACATGGCGGGTTTCCTCGGCCAAGGCGGAGCATCGGTTTTCGACATGGAGAGACTGTACGGAACTGGACGGGCACCAACTGAGCGGGACCTGCTGATCAAAAATGCCGTCTTAGGAGAGGCACTCGCGTCTCATCTAAGAGCGGATAATCCTGTCGTACTGCAACATAAGCACGGATTTACTACGTTTGGTGCCAGCATCGAGGAAGCTGTGTACCGCGCGATCTACACGCAGAAGAATTGTATCTTACTGCAACGCGCGATCATGATTGCAGGAGGTGATATCGAGGCAGTCGAATATCTCAGCTCCGAAGAGATCAAAGACTGTGCAATCATGAACAAAAAGACGCTGGACAAATCTTTCCGTTTGTGGCTGCGAGAGGTCCAGGTCAATCGGCTATACCAGAACGAGGAAGGAGAGCCTGAGAAGGTAAAAGTTTCGGGCATGAAAGTGTAGAGATAAAATATTATTAAATTTTTTTTCCTGTTGTTATCCTTTTTTGATCTTTTTACATCATGACTATTGCTTAATTTCAATGCCTTGCTGACCCTCGCATGCACTAATGTTTCCAAAGTACCACAAGTGGGCATTGATGTCTACACCAAAGTCCCCCTCGTTGCCCTTGAGGTTCAGAGTTCCAGTAAGTACATTGATGTCTCCAGTTGTTGGCTGGACGTCGTTGGGGCTTGTGACATAGTACTCGGGAGAGTAGTGGCGGTAGCCCAGGAGCGCAGGAGGAAGCTTGGGCACAGGGTCATTCTTGTGGGTGACGCGGTAGGTTGCACCCCTGTTTGTCTGGCTGAGATAGCTGCTAATGTTTTCAAGACCGATCTTAGGGGCGCCATAAGTGTAAAGGTCGACAGTCATGCCCTGGGATCGGAGCACTGCAGTGGCGAGACCTGCAAGCGCACCACCGAGAGAATGACCGGTTGCTACGACCTTGAAGTCCGGGAATTGCTGTTTAGCTTGGGTAACGGCAGCAAGTACTTTCGACTGAGCCTCCAACCAGCTGTTCCAGAAGCCAGCCGATGCTGTGCAGTTGTTGCAGATAGTGGTTGGTATGACAGGGAATTGGACATTGGTGATCCAGTTGCGCACACTCCTCGATCCTCGGAAGGAGATAACAATGAGCTTGTTGGTCGTGTCAGTAGCCACGAAGCCAGTCACATCGGACAAGATGCTGTTCTCGAACTCGGTGAGAGTGTTGGTATTTGCGGCTTCGACGCGGGCACAGTTGCCTTGTGGACAGGTAACCTTGGTGTTCGGACTGTTGTTGTTTCCAAGGCAGTATGCAGCAGCTGAGTACTGGGAGAAGAACTGGAGCTGATCCAGTATGTTTGCCGATACAGCTAAGCAATGTAAGTCAAAGTTCCAGTCACTGTTGTACAGGATACATACCTCTCGATTCGAGCTCGACTGGGGCGGCGGTAACGGAGTAAACCGCACCGAGCAGAAGGGTAGCGATGCGTAGCATTTTGGAAGCCCCTGTGCAGTTTTGCTTGGTTTGTGATCGGTTCGGTCAATTGACTGAATAACAGCAACACAGAGTAACTTGAACAATCCAAGCAGCTCGAGGACGAGGAGAAAACAGTGCGCAACGCCTGGTCCAACAAAGCAGCGGGCAAACACGAGTTCTATATACCAGGCCTCCCGTCTATGAGAGCCATGCTGCTTAGTGGTACTGGCGCCCAAGTGGGTAGACCTGATGGTGTACAGCCCTGGTTAGTGATCGGCATCAGTCAAGACAACTCCCACGCGAGCTGGGGTCGAGTAGCGCCCTGGCAGGGATGTAACGAATTCGACTTAACTAAGATTAGACACTTCGCCGCTGGCTGGTAGTCGCTGCAAGCCTCGTGCCAGGCACGCCAGGGACCATGTCAGTGTCAGCCTAAGCCTCGTGATCATCCTTATACCAAAAGGGAAGGACACTTCAGGCGAGCTGAGGTTCCAATGAGCACTCTAGTAAGCCACGGACTCCGAAGCCACGTTCATGCTCCGTCAACCTGGGTCGAGGCGATAAGCAGGTCAATGCTGGTGGCACGTCTGTACATTTCACTGGTGGTTTTTCCTGCTCGCGACTATTGTATGCATGATCCCGCACGCCAAACCAATGTATGAGGACGGGTATAAGCCAGCCCGGCGGCACAAAGGACAATCTTGGATATTTACGCCCTTGAACTCGCAACAGCAAACAAGCAAGCTCGACATTAACCTTCAGCTTGCTAATTTGGAAAGCAAGGGGTTAGCAGGCCTCCTCAGACCACACTGCTTCAGCCCTTAGCAACAGGGCCCTCTTCGTCGAACGCTCATACAATCGTGCAGAGGTTCTGAAACTTGACTTAAGCAGGCCAACCCTAGAGCTGTGTATATATGCGAACCGGCTGTATAGAGGCTGGGTTTTGCTTCCTTCCGCCCCAAACTGGAATATGCGGGGTAAATAGTCGTGACGTAGAGGGCAATAAAAGTTCACCAAAACGAGAACCAAAAATCAAGGAAGCTGGATATTCGCACTAATCCATCGACATTCCGAATTGTGCGTAGGCTGGATCAGATGTTTGGCCTCGGCGCATATCCTAGTCGGCCGTTCGGGACTTTTGCGGGGTATTCAGCCACGCTGAGAGGCTGTGACTAATTAATGCGCCCGTAGAGATGGTTTTACGCTACATCAAGACCGTACCCTACAACGGCTATCGGATATATTTCATGTCAGGTGTCAACGGGCATGCACTAAGAAGCGGAAGTGTTTAGGGAATATCATGTTAGCCGCCAGCCGATTCATGTATTTTCTGCAACCATAGATCGAGGCTAGTCGCTAAAGGTACAATTCTCCGTTCTGCTTGAGTCGCGGAGTGTGGGGAAAGGAATTCAGACCGAAAGGAAAAAACTTAGATGGATAGGTGGATACGGTGAACCATCGGCGAAAGAAGAACACCACTTGTTTGTGCTTGAGCATCGTAGTGGTCCCTAACTAAACGGAGCAATGACCTTTCGGTTGCGTGCACGCGACAGGCCGTGCAGCTAGGAGACACGGAATTACTGCGGAGGTACAAACGGGTTTACGAGCATTTCGCTGAATCTAGAAGTTGATTAGCATCGCAATTCTCAAGCCAGCACAGCAATACCCACTTCTCAAGCTTTTCCTTGCCGCGGACTTCTTCGACCAACAGCGGCATCTTGACAACGTTGAACTCATCGTACAGCTCTTCGATCTGGTCAAGGTATTTCTTCTGCATTTTCCGTCGCGCGTTGCATTGTTCACAAGGGTTGCTTTGCTTAGGGAACAGCAGTTGGTTGACGACAATCGAGTGTGTGTCGATCTCGTAGCTATTGAGCTCTTGAATCATGCGCTCCGTCTCGTACAGACTAAGGAATTCTGGAATGCAGACACAGACAAACGTCGTTAGATCCGCATCCTTGAACTGCCCGTTGACCTCGCCTATCGTCTCGCGCAGGGCTTCCATCTTCTGAACCAGTTCATCCATGTTTTGTCCGTTTGGTAGTCTGCCAGATGAACCGAGAAAGGAGTTGAGCATGGGCCCGAATTGGCGCGACAGCTGAGAGACCTTGGAGAGGGCCTTTTCCATGACTGTAGGAAATTGCAAGAAGCGGAGGGTGTGACCCGTGGGCGCTGTGTCGAAGATGATGACTTCGTACGACATGGACTTGACCTGCTTGAGCACTTCGGCAAACGACATAGCTTCGTCTACACCGGGTATCTGTTGCTTGAAATCAGCATTTGCGTCTCGTTGCACTTGGCCACAGCTCAGGAGCATGGCATTGTGTACGCACACTAAAGGCCAGATCCTGCATCATACTGCCCATTCCGCCCAAACCGGCCATGGGATCTTGCCCCTCTTCCGCTCCACTTGCGAGCAAATCTTGTATGCTACCGTTGGGGTCAATTTCCATCGCGCTGAGGTTGTCAAACCCATTGATGAGTCGCGCATCCTTGCCAAATTTCTGGTTGAAGGCATCCGAGAGGTTGTGCGCAGGGTCAGTCGAGATGAGGAGGACTGATTTGCGGTGCTTTGCGAGCTGAATTGCGAGCGAACATGAAGTCGTTGTCTTGCCTACACCACCCTTTCCGCCAACGAATATCCACCTGAGTGTCTTCTGGTCGAGGATGGATTGGAGGGTCGGCGCCATATCGGCGTCAATGAGCGCTGTCGACGCCATTATAGCGTTTCAAGTCAAGCGGTCGAAACGGAGAATTAAGCTGAGGGCTGAGGTAGCGTAGTGGTGTGCAGTGCGAGTCTACTATGAGGTTGTCAATAACGCTCAGCGAAGCCCAAGATGCCACGGAATCTTCTCGAAACCTTGGCCAGGGGCGAGGGTGGCTGCCTGGCCATATCCGTAAGAGTGGATAGAATGCAGTACTTACGTGAGCCGTTAGTGTAGAGGTAGTTAATATGTAATTGCTGTCGTTATCCCAGAAAGCTGCAAAGCCAAGCCCAAGAGAAGTCACCGCCTGCTGCGTCACCCCGCAGCCGCCGCCTCGTGCGCTTCGCTACGCTACCAGCTCAATTCACCAATCATACGGCACATCCACATCAACACTTGTTCCTTCGCAAATAGTACAACTGGCATCCTAGTATTACACATGCAAAATGCCCTATGCTTATAACACCCTTCTTCGAAGCTCCAGTAAAACCAACACGCCGCATGCTGAGTATGCCCAGTCCGGTAAAATACAAAATGCCCACTGTAACCCAGCTTCACATACGCCCGATAAAACAACATGTCTAAACTACTTCTTTTTACCTTTACCTTTACCCTTGCCCTTAGTCGCTGAGCCCTTAGTCGCTGATCCATTCGTTGCTACACTGCTTGCTCGAGACGGGGTTGCCGAGGCAGGAGAAGCCTTGCTTTTGACAGTATCGAGCTGCTTGTTCTGTTTCTTGTTAGCGACACTGTTGGATACAGACGGGAAGGCACCGCCTCGACATACCTTCACGCCGTTCTTTGACTTCTTCTTCGGTTGCTCCTCTTCCTCTTCTTCCGTCTCTTCCTCGTCGTAACCCCGCTTGCCATTTTTGTTCTTGGTGTCTCCGTCACCAAGCTCACGGACAATAGCGGATATCAGCGTGGTGCAACGACGTCCAATTTCCTGTGGCGTACGGCTGAGGAAAAACCAGTCAAAGCGGAAGAGTGGCGATTCCCGGATCTCGTCGCGGATCTTTTCGTAGATGAAGTCGCCCTCTACGCCATGCTTGTGTAGCATGACCACAAGGAACTTATCTTCATCTTCGGTATACACCTTCTTGTTTGTCGTTGAAACGGTGTACTTGATCTGCATCTGCTGGAGTGGCATGCGGTACATGCCAACCTTCTTTGCGATGAGTCGCTTCTTCTCCTCTGATTGTCGTACGCGTAGCTCGCCCTCCTCGATTACGCCCAAGTGCTTTTGCCAGTTATCTAGCGTCTTGTATTTCTTCCAGAAAACCTTCGCGTACGCTTCGATTTCCTCTGCTGTCTTGCCGTCGACTTCTTCCGCAATGCCTTCGTAGTTTTGGCGACCATACTTGGCGCTGCCGTTAAGGAATTGCTGGAAGTCACGCTTATTCCACTCGGGAAACCCTTTCTCGATTAAGCGCTCTTTCTCAGCTTTCTCTTCTTCGGTCAAAGGCTCAGCGTTGTCAATCTCCTGTTGTGCAAGTTGTTGGTCGGCCTCGCGAGATTCGAGGTCTTCTTCAGGACCGTCTGGAAGAGGAGCCTTGAGATTGTTCTCCTTACGGTACCACGCCGTCTCCTTGTCTTGAAGTTCCGCAAGGCGTTCGGGGAAGAACTGGTAATCGTGAATGACAATTTGCTTAGGCGCGCGAGGTATCCTTGGCTGCTTGTTCTCAGTCCGGCCGCCTGTGACCAGAGCCTTTCGGTAGTACGAGTCAATGCCGTAATTTTGTTCCTTGCGCTCACGCTTCGATGGATTGATCCAAGAGATACCAATCTCCTTCTTTCGGGGCTGGAATGTCTCGCCATTCCATTCGTAGGTCGAATCTGATGTGAACTTTTGGAGGTCATCCAGGCCGAGCGCTTCGTACCTTTTGTTGAGCTTTTCGGTCATCTCCTCACCGCGGCGCATGACTGCGTCGAATTCATCATCTCCAAGCTCACCATTGGCAGCTAATCCGACTGGACCCTTGCTCTGGAACACGGCCTCTGCACCATGCTGAATCATGGTCAACAGCTCGTCTTTGGATGCTGCATTCTTTACCGGCTGTTGAGTACGGCCCTGCTGAATGACTAACTGGTCCAGACGCAGTTTCTGTGCCGCGCGCTCGAGTACCTTCTCTTCAATGGCCATCTCAGTGACAAACCGGAACACATATACTTGCTTGGTCTGACCAATACGATGGGCGCGGTCCATGGCTTGGAGGTCAGCCTGTGGGTTCCAATCACTGTCAAAGAGAACGACAATGTCAGCTGTAGTCAAGTTGATACCCAAGCCACCGGCGCGTGTAGTGAGGAGGAACAGGAACTTGTCTGAGCCCTCCTTATTGTAGTCGTCGATTGCCTGAATACGGTCTTCGTGTGCGGTCGAACCGTCGATACGACAGTATTTGTAGTCACGCATGACTGCATAGTCTTCCATAATGTCGAGTACACGGCTCATCTGGGAGAAAATGAGTACACGGCTGCCCTGAGCCTTCATACGTTTCAACAACTTGTCGAGCATGACCATCTTGGCTGAGTTGGTGACCAGGTGCTCATCAGTCGTGTATGGCGGACCGGGTTCAGCGCCTTCAAAGAGGTAAGGATGGTTGCAGCACTTTCGCAACTGCATGACGATGTTGAGAAGACGGGTCTTGGACTCCTTATTACCGGCACCGCCGTTGACCGCATCAATGTCCTTTTCAAGAATCTTCTTGTACCACTGAACCTGCATGTCAGACATGCCCACGTACAGGTTGATTTCCTTCTTGGGTAGCAGCGATTTTTCGACGTCGGCCTTGACGCGGCGGAGCAAGAAAGGCCGGAGGACCTTGTGTAGTTGCTGCACGACTGCATCAGAGTCCTCGTTCTGTTGAGAAAACCAGTCGTCAAAGGCAGCTGAGTCACCAAAGACGTCGGGGAGGAGGAAGTTGAGCAGGGCCCAAAGTTCGTGGAGGTTGTTCTGAAGAGGGGTACCTGTGATAAGCAGCCGGCTTCGCGAGTTGAAAACGCGGACCATCTGCGCCAGCGACGACTCCTCATTCTTGATACGATGCGCCTCGTCGATGATGATGTACTCCCATGCAAACTTCTTCAAGTGCGATTTCTCGCGCAAGATCATCTCGTAGGATGTAATGCAGACGTCGAAGCCGTCAGGGACAAGGCGGTCCTTGATGAGTTCAGCACGGTCATCCTTGGTACCCTGAAGTACCAAGACGTTGATCTCGGGACACCACTTAGCAAACTCACGTTTCCAGTTATCGAGGGTCGACTTGGGCACTGCAACAAGGTGGGGACCAGTGATGCCAGCAATGTAGCGGAGGTAGCCGACAAAGGAAATGGTCTGCAGTGTTTTTCCCAGACCCATTTCATCTGCCAAAATACCCGAGATACCGTTCTCGTGCAGTGATATCAGCCAGTTGAGACCAGCAATCTGATAGTCACGCATGGTGCCACCCTTGATGAAGCCTGGCGACTCGCGGAAAACCGTCTCGTTGTGTCCACCATGCTTTTCCTCGCGCACCAACTCAGCGTCCTCCTCCTGTTCGGTCTTGCGCCGACGCTCGGCAGCAGCACCGCCTTTCCGGATTTTGTTGGTCTTGGACTTTTTGCTCTCTTCGGCATCCTGGCGGTCGATCTCGGCGAGAATCTCTTTGATACGGGGGTTGGGATTTGTGTCGATGAAATGACGGAAAAGGTCGGTGAGGCCAAGGAGATATCGAAAGCGGCGGATCATGTCGTCTTCCTACAATGGTGGTTCGCAGTCAGCGATGGGACTCTTGGATCACATTGTCCCGTTCGATATCGCGTACCTTTGATGCCCTCAATCCTTCGGCCTTCTTTCCGTACATTGACTTGCGCATGTTCATCTCCTCGGCGCGTCGCTTTCTTCCATCAGGAGGCACGCTGTCACCCGCGACACTGTTTCCTCTTGTGTTTGTGTCTGAGTCCTATGTTCGTGTCAGTTGTTTGGCGGGAACTACGAAGTGCAGGAGAGCATGGATTCGTACAGTGTAGTCCGGGGTATCTAGGTTGTACTGCAATGACAATGTTAGCAAATGTTCAGTGTAGGATGGAATCGCTACTTCTTTCTACCAGCACTACTCGTTGCCGCGCAAGAAGCGCGAGGACAGACAACACTTACCCCGAACTTCTTAAAGCCGTTCATCTTGTCTTCCTGCTGGTCCTGCATCTCGACATCTGAATGCGCCGATACGTCCTCAGAAGATGGCTCTTCGGCCTTCGCAGCGCTCTTCCGCGGCATACTGCCTGTTTGGGCTGTTCGCCGCGTCAAGTTGGGCCAGTCTTGCCGTCGCAGTTGCTCAATACTTCTCGCGGGATATCCAGTGGCTGCGTGGCTTCGTGGTCGATGCGAGAGACGCGTTGGGTGCGTGTTCGTGGTGGTAGGTGTATGCGCAACGTACAGTTGCAGGCATGGGGAGAATACTGTGGATTATCCTTGGCGCGTCGAGACATATGGCGCTAACACGCTTACGGCGGTGCCCGCTACCCCAGCACGTCGCCCTGGCATACGCAACTGACGCTGATTTTCTCTCCATGGCCTAACGCGTTGACTCGTACGCGACATGATCACGCCCGCAGCGAACACTGTCAATTGCACCCATTCAACCTCTAAACAGACGCGTCAGTGGAGACGCGACTGCTAGCATGACGTCAGTCTCGTCATACTTGGGACGAAATGTGAATTGAAAAAGCAACGAATCAAGCTCACGAGAGGAGACCGCCAGATCTGGCTCCGTGATCCAGATATGTCACAACCTGTATGCCATATTCGGCTTGCATCCGCATCTCAAAATAGAAGGATAAGCTGCGTAATGTTGCCTTGAGCAATTGCTACCATACTCTTCGGTTGCCCTCGAAACCCATGCTCGTGTTGAAGTCTTAGCAACTGGGAACTCCGATCGGCCAAACAACGATGCAGTTACTGAAACCTACATATACGATGACAGGCCAAGCCACACACCTCGTTTATCATTAATGCAGACCCTGGCACGGAAATGCTCTTCTCGCACAGCATTGACAAGTCGCAAACGTCACCGGACCGTATAGTATACTCATAAAGACTGTTCGCGCGATGAACAGCCAAAATTTTGCTGAAAACATTGCAGCAGCAACATAGAACCAAACGCCCTGCAACTGCCCTGCTAACGAGCAGCCTGTAAGCACAAAACCTTAGAGTATAATTGATAACAGATCTTGGTGCTGTCAGTTCATTCACTTTTGACATAAGACATGTGCCTAACATTTGCAAACGAGCACATGAGGCCAATTACTCTTGGCCGTAGGAGCATTGCAATCTCACGCATTAAAAAAAAGACGTTACAAGGCCACCACAATGACAGTATGCGCCTACGGCCGCGGATTTGGGACGCTTCCTACTACACAAGGTCCGATAATGCGCGTACCCCACAGGTTGCTGTTATCCCATCAAGTCCAATTCGTCATCTGGCTTACGAAAGTACTGATTTCAAGCCTCAAAAATTGCTCTCTATGCGATCTCCCCTTATCATCGGCCTATTCGGCCTTATCTTATGCACGCCCCGCTATCCGCACCGATACTCCACAGGTCCAACCCAATAAGGGCCGTTAGCCATAACGACACGGCGCGCCGAGGCTATCGAAACGGCTTCAGCCCATCTTTCCGTCCACGTCAAGAACGCCGTTTACGTACTTGTCCAGGGTTCTCGCGTCTGTCAAAGTCCCCGGCCATTCAGAGCAAATGACCAAGTTCTTATCTGGGAACCTCCTGGTCAGACCGGTGAGAGCTAAGTCTTGAAGACTAATCCATTCATGCACTCGGCAATAGAATAACTGGAGACGGGAAGAAGCAGGACTGAAATCTAATTAGGGTGATTGGCAGTGTTTCCTTGTAGCCTGGCGAGAATGATTGACAATATAAAAGCCGGATCAGCCATGGCGATAGATATGCATCTGCGACACAGTCGAAACTGTACCGATAAACCGGTACCATGGTAGTGGCGATGGGCGTCTCACGATATCTGGCTGTGGCTTCGTTGATCACGTCGAGTGTCCAGGCCGCTCTATATTCTACGGGTTTCACGGTATCCTTAACAGGCATTGACTACTTCCTTCCACCAAAGCCAGTAGCCCGAATCCCCGGTTGCGAGGAGCTACGACAGTTCTTCGATGATTCTCCATTCGTTCCATTTACGGTAGTCGAGGGCAAAGGCTACGGCACGAATATAACATCTCTCACGGCTGGCTATGCCGAAGATGATGTTTGGCAGGAGGGCTTCATGCAAGGTACATACCTTTTATTCTACCCATGGCCCCACAGCTAATTCTTTCTTCAAGCAATTCACGTACAGGGCAACGCCTTTGAGCCTATGAATCCTTCCATAACTATTCTTTCTGGTACAACCTCTTCGCAATTACCTCTTGGACCTTATTTTATCAATGCTGCGGGCCAGGTTTACGAAGCATGGAGGCTGTTTTCAGATTCTCAGGGTGCTTTTACCGAGTCAGCAATTGCCAATGGAGACGGTTCATATTCTGTTCTACCTGCTGGCACGGTTGGCCAACATCAAGCAATTGCTGTGCCTTCCCGTCTGTACTTTACCAAGACTGCAGAAAAGCCACTAGCAGGTGTGCGCATCGGCATCAAAGATATTTATGGTACGTTGTTATCTCCAAGATCACCCTATGTCACTGTCTTAGCACACCATCATTCGGTTGATTACTCTTCCTAGCCTTATCATTCTCCTGCCAGGTATTTTGCTGACATGCAATAGATATCAAAGGCCTTCGCACTTCAAACGGCAATCGAGCGTGGTACTGGTTGTATCCTCCTGCTAACGCCACTGCACCACCTGTTCAAAACCTGATTGATGCTGGAGCCATCATCGTCGGCAAGATGATCACCTCTCAATTCGCCAACGGAGAGACTGCCACTGCTGATTGGGTAGACTATCACGAAGCGTTCAATCCTCGCGGAGATGGCTACCAAGATACATCGTCCAGTTCTTCTGGCGGTGGTGCCGGTACCGCTTCATACTCATGGTTGGACGTCAGTCTCGGCTCAGACACTGGTGGCAGTGTTCGTGGCCCCTCCCAAGTCCAAGGCCTATACGGTAATCGTCCATCGCATGGTCTCGTTTCGTTGGACCACACAATGCCACTCAGTCCTGTGCTTGACACGCCGGGGTTGCTCGCCCGTAACCCCCATGTCTGGATGGAGGCCGCCAAAGCCATGTATGGTCCCAATATCAGCATCACCAACAGCTATCCTACCAGCATCCGGACAATTGATTGGCCTACAGAGGTGATGGATATCGCTGATCAACTGTTGATAAATTTCTTGGGCAATGTGACAGAGTTTCTGGGCGCGAATGCGACAGCCTACAACATCACCGCGTCATTCGATGCTGATAACGCAGACGTTGCGCCCCTGACGACCTTTATGAACCTCACCTATGCACTGCTCATCACGAAACAGCAAACTGAGCTTGTTCGCAAACCGTTCTACGCTGACTATGCCGCTAAACATGACGGCCGCCTTCCGTTCGTCAACCCCACCCCGCTCGTTCGCTGGGGCTGGGGCGATGAACAAAACATGACTCTGGAAGATGCCATTTCTGACAAAACTCTGTTTCAAAATTGGGCCAACGAGACTTTTCTCGCTCCTTCGGCTCAGACGTGCTCCCAGTCCTTGACCATGTACGTTGGCGCCACTCCCGGAACGGTCTACCGCAACACGTATTGGGGTGAGCCTGAAGTTCCTCTCGGTTTTGGAAACAGTCGCATTTCCGTCATGTCAGAAGCGCCTGACTATGTTGTACCACTTGGCGAGACGCCGTACAATTCCACCATCACTGGCCATGTGGAGTACTTGCCTGTCACAGCTAACTTGATGGCGGCAAAAGGATGCGACGGTATGCTGTTCTCGCTCATTGCAGACCTGTACGATGCAGGTATATTGAAGGAGAGCAAGGTCGGACGAAGCGCGGTAACTGGCGGGGAGATTCTGTCCCGGAGAGGTGTGCCCATATAGTAGTTTCAGAGTCTCGAGCACATGTTGACTGTGATAACCGGGAATAAAGCGCTACCCACGAAAACAAATAGACTATTCATAGATAACACACGCCTATAAGTCTTCCCAAGATTTTTCGTGACACGATTGGCAAATGATGGTGTTTGGATATGTCTCTCCTACACCTAGTAAAACCAGAAAATCACAATGAGCTCACCTACGTTGTCAACACAGTAGAAAATAACTACAACAACCGCAGCTAATTGAAAAGTGGAACTCTGAGTGCTAAGAGTGTAGTAGAAAGATAAGTAACGACTGGTTCTAAAAGTAATGGTGTTACAAGAACGCAGAGTGGTTGTGTATGCCGCGATTTTCCGCTTTTACTAGGTGTGGGTGAGTATGCGTGCAGGGAACGATGCGGAGTTCCGCCCAGGTACACCACTTTCTAACCAATCATATTGCAGACGATTGGCTGACCAGGACCTTGCTCGATCCGGATAGCTCCAACTCGTCAATGTCCGCGGCTCTCATATATGACGACACGGCAAAAGAAAAGAGTCAGCCATTGGATTGGCTGTTGTGTTGGTGGAGAAGCAAACCATCCGGCTCTCCGCTGTGATTTGCGGTACAACCCAATTGCTGGTATGTGACGTTGGAACTCAAAAGTAACCGCAAGGGTAAGCACTAGTTGTTGCTTTCTGGGTACTCCGCTCACAGTTAGTTTCGCATAAAGACCCGCTCCTCTGTGTCCCAAGCTTCTTCCGTACGGCGGCAGAGTTCACGTCAATTCTTCCATTGCTGCTTTCCGTCTGCCCGCAACACCACACCTTACTGTGCGCCACGTTTGGGTCAATTCTCGATATCCTTCAGGCAATATGAGTCTCCCAGCGCATCCAGCGCTTGTGCACTTCCCAATCACCACGACCCTGCTCACCGGCGGTCTGGACGCATTCTACTTCTTCTACAACTACCAGCCAACGTCTGCAATTGTGGCCTCAGCCTGTAAGAGCAGTCCCAACCTCAATTCCAGCTCTGAGTACCGTGTCAGAGAAGATCAGGTACTGACAATTGGTTTTCAGACAAGACTCTTAACATCCAGCTCTCTCCCAAGCTGTTCCCTTTCTTCAGCTATTACCTCACAATCCTCACCATCGCCTTCTCCGTCCC
>JAODYC010000038.1:146853-166741 GCA_026262405.1 Curvularia hawaiiensis
TCTCTCTCTCTCTCTTTCGAACTTTACAAATTTGATATGGCATGGCTGCCAATCGAATGGATCGGGGTTTCTCGAAAAGGAACAAGCTGGACTATCTAACATACGTACGTCACTATTATAGGCAGAACCTTACGCATGGTACGATAAGCAGAATTTAGCAAGCAGCAGAGAACGCTTTATCGGGTCTGGACCAGCAAGAACGTTTGAAAGCAGGGACGATGGGATTAAGGTGGTGATGGCGTAGCTGTGATGTGCGTGAAAACTTAGAGTTGAAGAACAAGGCACGTCAGGTCGGTAACGCCGCCTTCCTCATTCTCGCCCTCCTGAATTAGTATTTGTTCAACTCCCGATGTTTGGGGCGTTGTCAATTGGTCTGGCTGGATCGATCTCCACTGTCTAGACTGCATGTGGCGCCCTAAGGCTGCTTGATTGGGTGTCCGAGATGCGAGCTGCCAAGAAAGGCTTGCCGAACACCGGCTGGCGGCGCCGTAAACTTTGAACCTACAACTCTGCATCGAGCCATCCATCTTTTTAGTCATGGCGTTGCCAAAACAGCGGTAGTACAGAAATGGGAGGAATTGAAACGGCTGGGGCGATTTTGAGGGATGCTTGCACAAAGTTTGCGCACTCGACTGGGTAGGCGTGAATACAGAGGAATGGAGATAGGAGGTGGATGAAACCATTGTGGCAAGGATGCGAGTAGCGCAACAAGCTGCACTCACATGCAGAGTTCCGGGCTAGATGGCTATCCTTTTACGGCGAGATTTGTACGGCAGCCACATTTCACAACACGGTCATCCCGAGGCTGAGGTTCCGTGGGCTTCAACGCCGCCCCCAAGCTAAACCTGCTCCAAAGGCACCAACCTTGCCATCTCAGTCTGGCAGCGAACCGCTAAGGATGTCGACGACATTTTGCCCGGTGAATGGGCAGAAGACAGCCGACTAATCTTGAATTAGTCGAGACTATCGAAGCAAACCTTCCGCCGGCTCCTGTTCGGTCAGTGTTGCAAATCCCAACGTCGTTGTGACCCTCGGGGGGCCTCGCAATCTTGGGCTCCTCGTATGGGTGGATGTTTAAGAGAAGTAACAGTATCTAGAATCCCAGTCAGCATGGGCAAAACACTAGTTTGCAGCATCTTACATATCGGCCAAGATCTGATACAGGCATCCGCAATCCTTACATGAACACCCCTCGACTAGTTTCCTGTGGCTTTGGCATTGACTCACGAACATGCTAACAGGCCCTGAGGAGGGGCCCTGGATGCGTCCAGTACCTATGTACAGTTCCACTTTCAGGATCGGTTAGTTTTGATAGTCATTAAGGCCGGCCGCTTCCGTGTCAATAACAGGAGAAATATAACGGTATGCCTGCCCTCCCACGTGGTGCATAGTACAACGACTGCATAACATCATCGAAGACAAGAGACTAGCACTGCCGAGAAATACATACATCTTAGCCCCCTCTTCTGAGTCCTCCCGTCCTGGTTCCCGCTTCGACTTTCAACACTGCGATGGCGATACCCACCACACCAGAGGGTCTTCCTCTAGACAACCGTACAAATGCCCTCAAAATACCAATCATTACTTTGATTATCTTCAGCTCCATATTCGTTGCGCTTCGATTGGGTATCAACTTCAGGAATAGAAACTTCTTCCTTCTCACAGATCATCTACTATGGACCGGACATGTAAGCCTAGCTTTCTAAACCTTCCAAGTGTCGTTCTGACAAAACTCAAGGTAATAGCCATAGCTGGTGCTGCATGCTGCTATAGAATGGCCGATTATGGCGGTGGCAGACACATGTGGGATCCTTATATGACGCCCCAACGGCTGGAGAAGTACCTGTACTTCCTTTGGCTGGGCCAGTTGCTCAACCTTTACGGCATGGCTCTCATCAAACTGAGCGTCTGCGCCTACATTTTCATGTTGGACTTTTCTCGAACCTTTCGCATCTTCATCTGGATTTCGATCGTTATTCACGTCGGTGTGAACTTTGTTTTCCCTACGGTCATTCTTTTTGGTGAATGCACACCCTATTCAAAACATTGGGACGTCACAGGAACCAAGCCTGGTACCTGCTGGGGATCAGAACCTAGAGTTATCTCGGGATACTCTGGAGCGGCAGTCAACATTGCGACCGATATGCTCTATACAGCAGCACCCCTGATTTACATTTCGCGGATCCAACTTCCTAAGCGCACAATCTGGGGTGTTCGCGCAGTCTTTCTTTGCGGCCTTGTGTAAGTTCCCCAGATGTTCTGAACAAGACCTTGCCTTTTTGTACTTTACTAACAACTCATAGTACAACAACAATTTCAGCGTTGAAATTATACGAGATGAAAGCGCTAGCAGACACAAAAGACCCGAGCTACGAATCCGTGAACCTTAGCATCTTCGCTCTAGCTGAAGTGTTCGTCGGTGCCTTTACAGCCTCGCTCCCACCACTCCGCAAAACTTTCGAAAACCTACTACGAAAAGTTCTTCCCACCAGTATCACAGGAGCGTCGAAGGCATCTAGACAAAGCTACGCACTTGGAAACGTAGAGGTCAAAATCAGTGCAAAGTCATGGAGAACCAGACATGATACAGACGACGACAGCGAGCTTGGTATATTACCGGAAGACGGATCTGGCAAATTGAAGCAAGACGCCGACCAGGCAATCTTGAAGACGACGCAAGTTACTGTAACAGAAAACGACCATAGTGCGGTTTCACGGCGTCAAGACGAATGGGCATAACTGCTCTTTTTCCTTTCCTTTGTAACAATATACCTTATTTGACTAGCAATGATAACGATTTCAATGTGCAAAAAGACATGAAACGATGTGGATCTTCGCCCCTCTATTGCGCAACGCTCGTTGCGAAATCCCGCCTACCAGGTTGGACAAAGAGGGGGTGTGCGTATAGAAGCCAGTGCACGGGTAGCCGAGGTTTAGGAGAAGCCGATCATTGATGATCAACATCTACATTCCGCGTCCTTGGTCACATAGTTCATTCATTTCCCCATCATCACCATCGCCATGGCTAAACCATCCAAACCTTATCTCCGCGATCTGCAGTTCCGCGGATTCGCAGAGGGCCTCACATACACTGATCGCAATGGCACTCAGGCACTTTGCCATTACTTCGGCGGAGTACCATATGCACTTCCACCTATAGGACCCTTCCGATTCCAAAAGCCACGCCCACTGCCACCGTGCTACCGGTACGGGACTCGAGTGAACCCAGGGAGGTATACAGGAGCCTGCGGTCTGTGTCCGCAGCCGGGATCTAGCCCCGGTACCCTGGACCCCTCTTCGTGGGACGAAGATTGTCTGCAAAGCAACATTTGGATTCCTGCGGGAAGCCCACCAACAGTTGAAGGTTTGTTTGGACCCGGACCGTAGACGCCCGTTTGATAACGAAGAATATGCCAAGATCTGATCTTCAAACAATCTAGGCTGGCCAGTCTTGTTCTGGATACGTGAGTAAAACTCTCTTTTTTTCGTCGGAGTCTTTCGCCACCCAAGTCCAACTTGACTGCACCAGACCCTTTTCGGTACGGGCCATCTCCGGCAACGATGGCCGTATTTGTCGTGCCTTGCAGTAGCAACCGAGGAAATGGGGAAAAAGGGTGGTTCGTGCACCTGCGTTTGTTCACCTGTCTCTCGCTACACTACTAGGGGGAGAGGGCCTAAAGTTTGGCAGCACGTGGCAACTGACTCGACTTGGTTCAACAGATGGCGGATTCCTTCAGTGGGGGAGCCCAAACAGTATCGACCTCCGCGCGCTACTTAGTGAATCGCCCACTAGCTGCATTATCATTGCGCCAGCATATCGACTGAACGTGTTCGGTTTCCTCGCCGCAAAAGAGCTTGATGACTCGTGCCGCGACTACTATGACGCGAATCTGGGCTTTTGGGACCAGCGCCTCGCGTTGCAATGGACCCATGAGAACATTGGTTATTTTGGCGGAGACGCATCGAATATCACCATCGGGGGGTACTCGGCAGGATCTCATTCTGTATTCCACCAGCTATCGTACGATCTCGGGCTGCCCGATAAGAAAGCCATTGTGAAACGGGCGTTGATGCTATCGAATGGACCCGGCATGCAACCAAAGAGTCTGGACGAAGCCCAAGACCAGTTTGACGAGCTGATGGGGGTCCTGAATATTGATACGAGTCTGTCGTCAGCTGAGAAACTCACGAGACTACGCTCACTGACGCCTCAGACTATTATCGAGGCCAGCTGCAAGATGAAGTTTCACCAGTTTCGTGGCGTAACGGCTACTGAGGGGTCGTTTGTCCGCCAGGGTCTTCTTGAGGAGTTGTCCAATGGTGTATATGCCGGGCGTTTAAGGCGTCGAAAAGTCAAACTTATTATTGGAGAATGTAGTGATGAGCACTTCGTTTACGGAACGTGGCGGCCGCCACAGCCAGGCTATCACCACATGCTCAATCGCCTTGAAGCTGACTACCCCCGAGAAGCTTGTAAGGTTTTGATGTCCCATTACTTTCCTGATGGCAAGCTGCCGCCACGGTTTAAGAGCTGGCAGGCTGCTTTTGGGCACATCTACGCGGATGTACAGATTCATGCGCTGCGACGGGGCATGGTTCACGCGCTTGCGAAGCATGGTGCTGGCGACTTGATCCACAGATATCGTATCGAGTGGCGTGCAAAATGTGTGGATGAACAGCTCCCAAAGCACTTTGGCGCTTCTCATGGCTCCGATATGGCCATTTGGTTCTGGGGCAATGGCAGTGCCTTGACAGAGGAAGAGAAGCAGATTGCCCTGGAGACATTCCACGAGCCTTTGAGTAGGTTTTTGAAGGGTGAGGATATGGACTGGGGTGCGGAGAATGCTATGCAGCTGCGGACGCTGAAGGGTGACGGCAGTGTTGTCATAGAAGAAGATACAAGACTCGAAGAAGGACTGAGGCTCTGGAATGCGTTGAAAAAGGCCGGTGCAACGGGAAACCCCCAAGAGTCAACGAAGCTTTGAGGCAATGGCATGTAGTCATTCTGAGTTTACTAGTATTGTGGAATTCGGAGTATTCTCATTGTCTTTATCTCGGCACAGAGAAGACCAAATCTGAGTCACAGGCAGGATATCTTAATACAGTCTCATCAACCAGGTGTGCTAACAGTTGATTCAACAAATCTCGCTTCATCATTCAGATTGATTGAGTGATGGTATAGCTGCCGTCTTTCGGACGTATTCAGATCAACAAATTGATTGTTTACAACTCTGCCATGAACAGATACAACGAAGGAAAAGCCCGTTAGCCAGTCCACCAGCAATAAACGCAGCATAGAAAGAGTCCAAACTACCTCCTTGCCTTCCTATCAAGTTACATCCATCCAGGTGCGTTCCATTCCCCAAAAACAACAGAAGCGAGCATTGAGCAAGATCATCAGACAAACAGTGGTGATGCACAAGATTGTCTACAACCTCGAATTTCACACAAGCTTATTTCAACCTGGTTACAAGAGCAAGGTACTCGCTCTGAGAAACACGATCTCATATATAACATGTTCTCTCTAGCCAACCTCATCACATTGTAGAGAACCACAGTCAAACTAAGGACGATTCTTCGATCTTTCGATCTCCGAACTCAAGTACTCTGATAAACCTCATCTACTTGGTGAACATTGTACTTCATTCGATCTGTATACGCCCAGTCGATACCAGGACGACAACACAACAATTCTCTTATGCAATAAATCTCAGCACCGGTCTTCGCTTCGATAGCGAGTAGAAAAACGAAGATGGATTGGATATCATGTACAGAACTTGTACTCTTCTTAGTTCTCCAAACAACTTGGACAAAGCTATAAAGTTCATGCAAATTTCAACAACAGAAGAGAAGAGAGAAGAAACAAAGCAGGAAAGCTCGAACAACATCACTAACACAACATCCTATCAGCCATTTCTCCAAACGGGTCAATCGTATCGAATTGAATTGAATTTGATTCCATATCATGTACCCAAGACAAACATCATGTATGTTTTGTTATTCCACCCTAGAGTGTCATAAAGTTTCATACACAGAGAAAAGCACGCCAAACTCACACTGCCCAACCATAACCCCTCCCCCTTTACAACGCCAGAAATCCTGCCTTTGGTCATCAGATTTCATAAGAACATGATCAAAAAAGATTGTTCGGCTTCTCTCCACATTCAAAGCAAAGAAAAGGAAAATGAACAAAACTCAGCGAGCGTGTGAGGCTTTCACAGTACATCCACAAGAAAAGATAAAGAACATGGAGAATTTGAGTAGGAGTTGTTCAAAACTCGACCCGAGGTATCAAATGTGCGCCATTGGTTAGCCGACCCATGCAAATGTTTTTGTTGTCGCCGGATGAGATGAATCAACCAAGAGTCTTTTCCTTAGGAAGGCGTTTCAAAGCTTCCTCGACATCCTTGTGGTCAACTACGACGCCGCTCTCAGAACAGCGAGCCTTGGCGCGGAGCTCTGAGCACAGATTGTCAATGTCAATTGTGCCGTCCTTGAAATCTGGGCGACTCGACAACTTGTCCCTGCATGGGGTTAGTGATTCGACTACTTTGCTGCTGGTATATTCTACTGACCAGATCTTGTGGCAGTTAAGAAGCGAATTAGGATCCTCGCCTGGAACCACCTCATCATCACCATCTTGGCCGTCCTGTGCGCGTTCAATTTCATCGAGTGGGTTCGGCTTTTGCACAGCAGGTGTGTCGCCAAAGTGGAAGGGGCTGATATAGCCGGTGTTGAGGAAGGCGTCGTTGAAGAAGCCGCCGGTAAAATCGCCATCGCCGACAATGGCACTTTGAGTGTCGCGGTACTCGCCAAAGAGGGTAGGGTCGAATTGGCCGCCGTTTTGGTTCGCGAAGTAGTCGATGCCACTGACGGCGGGAGTGGGAGATTTGGCGGATATGACTGCGGGAGAAGGTTTGTCGTCAGATTGGGACATCGCACGAGGCATGGGGTTGCGAGGATTGCCGCAGGCCATGTTGAGCTTTTCGCAGAAGAGAACCTCACCTTCCGAGTTTCCATGACACACATAGCCATCTGTGATTGTATCCGCCTGCTGCTTGGGTGATGTATGGCTAGGTTCCGGGGATGTGCCACAGGACGAGTTTTGGTTGGTGGGCGATGTAGATGAGTTGGACGGTGAGTCTGAGTGGCTGGACGAACTGCTATTGAATTGGAAGACACGCGATTGCGAGCTAGTAGAGCTGACAGTGTTGCTGCGAGCGGTTGCCTGATTTGGTGTGTTGTTGCTGAAGCCAAAGAAACCGTTCAAGCTGTCAGATCGCTGAGTCTTGGCTCCTGCACCGACGGGGGCGGGAGAGTTGGTAGCCGGACTATTGCTATTGCTCTTTGGGCTGATGGCGCGTCCATTGCTGTTTTGTCGTCCTGATACGCTCGACGAGATGGAAGCAGTCTTTTTGGCCAACGGACCATTGTCGAGCAGCTGGGCGCCTGGAAGTGTGCCGAATCGTGGGAACTCGAACGAAAAGTTATTTGCACCGCTGTTGGTATTGAGCATGGAGCTAAAACCTCCGGCAAGCGGTGGGGTGCGGCTCAATCCACTGCTGTTCATGGATAGGCGTTTTCGGTATTCGCGAAGCTCCATCTGGAGCCTTTGTACCTGCGCTCGCAATAAGCCATTCTCGTGGTTGGTAGCGTCAGAGGCCTTTTCGAGCTCCTGGACTTTGGTCTCGAGATCCTTGAGGTGCTTCTCCTTGCGTTCTCTGAACGCGCGCTGGGCAGCACGGTTCTGGGCCTTGCGCTTCTGTTGCTGTTGTTAGTTTTGCCTAGATTCTTGTCATCTGTGATAACGTACAGTGGTAGGCTCCGAAGTTAGTGGCTTGCGACCTGGCTTCTTAGCCTGTTTGTCTTCACCCTCGCGGCGCTTACCACCTCCTTCGTCATCTTCGGCTTCTTCGTCACCAGGGCTTTTGCGTTTCTCGCTCGAGTCGGCAGCGGGTGTGTCGCCAGGAAGCGCGCCAATCATGTCACCGTCAACATTTTCAAAATCGAAGCCGGTGTCACCGTCGGCATAGTCGATGAATGGACTTTCTTCGATGCCGACGTTGCTGAAGCCGGTACCGATGGATGATTGTTGCGGCGAGGTGAAGTAGGTGGGATCGAGGGCGTCGACAGGGTACTGAAACTGTGCGTCGTTGAGGGATTGCTTGTTGTGGTTCCCATTGTCGAGACCTGCGGAAAAAAGGTCGTTGGGGTTCTGGTTGTTCGAGGCAAGGGCGGCAAGGAGGAGGTCTTGCTGCGTTGCGTCAAGATAGAAGGGCGCGCCGTTCTGGAAGTCGTTGGTGGTGCCGGCCATTGTGGAAGCTTGTATGGATTGCGAAAGGCCACTGGCGGGTGTGGTGCGCCGCGTAGAGGTGCGGACGCTGGGTGGGGGTCGCTGGCAGTCGAGGTCCGACGTCAGAGAGAATGTTTTTGGCCACGCGAACAGGCACAGCAGCCGGAGCGGTGGGCAAGGGAATTGTGGGTTTGTGAAGGGGTATGGATGACGCAAAAGGTGCGGTTAGAGTCGAGCAGCGTGCGGCGGGTGAGATTGCCGGCAAACGGCCGCTGAACAGGCTGGAAAAGCACCGACGTAGGGGCGAGGGCGGAAGCAGTGGGTACGGCACGCCAGCAGAGGAGGATGTGTCCGGTGGCCGGACGAATATGCGAGGTTGTGAGGAAGCCTGCCAGAGGGGGTGCAAGGTGGTCAGAGGCTTGGAGGAGCACTGGGGCAAGAGGAGGCCTAAGGGCGCAGGGCGTGGGCAGGCAGTGGGATGCGGCACAGCAGCTGATTGGCCGGGGCAATTTGGTCGGCGCTGGGCACCAGAGGCTGTCGAGATGCGGCGGACCAGCAGAAAAGCACGTGAGAAGCGTCACCGGTGGCCTTGGGGCTCGAGGAAAGAGACGGAGTCGTCACTGGACTGGCAGAGACAGGCAGAAAGGGCGCGGCGGGCGGCGGGCGGCGGGTGAAGCGGGCGTCGTGGCTGATTCATAAGCACAGGGCCTGGTGGGGGTTGCAGCGCGCAGACCAGAGAAGAAGACGGTCGAAGACCAACGCCTGGACGACTGGCCGCGAGCCGCGTCTGTGCTAAGAAAAGCGTTTCTCTTCCTCTTCTCCCTCGCTGTGACTCCGGGTTATGAAACGCTTATGCAAGTCGCCGTGCGACTGTAGTACTACATGCCAGGCAGCCGCTGCCGCTCTCCGGGGAGCCGGTCGTGGCCAACCCTGACATACATGGACATGGCCGCGACAGCTGCAAGACACGTGTCCCAGGCATTTGCGTGTGCTGGGTGCTGGGTGTCGGGTGCTCAGTGACCGTGGTTTGGTCCGGCCGTGACGGATGGGTGGGTGAGCAGTAGGGCTGAGGACATGGGGAACCAGGGTTCAGAGAGTGGGGAGTGCCAAGACCCGTGCCTGCCTCGCCAGCCGTCATGCTCGACGCGCTTTCCTCACCCGCCACGGCCATCTCGACTACCGACTACTTTTCCCCACCCTGTCCTCCACCGCCACAACTTAATCCAGACGCCAGACCTCCCCTCCCCTCCTCGCACCATGGCCGACCACCTCAAGCAGACCAAAAATGCCATCAATGCCAAAAAGCACGAGATTGCTCGCGAAGAGGCCTCTCGCGCAGACTGGGCCGAGCAGCTGGCCCAGATGGATGCGCTGCTCAAGGACACGGGTGGCTCCGACGAGATGCAGGCCATGCGCTCCGAGATGGTCGACAACATTGCCGCCCACGATGCCAGGTTGAACAAGCTGCGTCCCGAACTGGCTGCTCTCGAGGCTCAACTGCCTGAAGCGGCTGCTCCCGCTGAGCCTGCCGGCCCCAAGTTCGACCCAGAGAAGCACCCTGTTCTGCGCAAAGCTTTGGAGAAGCAGGAGCCCGAGAAGCCCGTCTCTTTCAGCATTGGCGACATTTGCGAGGCCCAATGGACAGACAGGTCCTGGTACAAGGCCAAGATTCAGAGCATCCTCGGATCCGTCTCGGCTCCCAAGTATCTCGTCCGCTTCATTGAATACGACGAGACCATGACCGTCGACCGCACCGCCGTACGCCCTCTTCCCACCAAGCGCAAGCGGGAACCCGACACTGTGTCCACCCCGA
Organism: Curvularia hawaiiensis; assembly: GCA_026262405.1. Lineage (NCBI taxonomy): Eukaryota > Fungi > Ascomycota > Dothideomycetes > Pleosporales > Pleosporaceae > Curvularia > Curvularia hawaiiensis. The sequence goes on from JAODYC010000038.1 coordinate 156,960, forward strand.
CTCCTGCAGCCGCCGTCACCTCTCCACACGTCATCTCTGGCCCTGCCACCACGAATCCTGCTCTGGCAGCCAAGAACACCAAAAACACGGTCGCCGCCGAGGACATGGCCAACAAGAGGCCCAGCCGAGTTCCCACAAAGGGTGCGCTGAAGAAGAGGGCGTCGGCCTGGGCGGATTTCCAGAACAAAGTATCCAAGAAGGGCGTCACCAAGAAGGAATCCATGTTCCGTACCAGCACTGACGCTGGAAGCAGAGGTAGGCACCCCGCCGTGTCTGTGTTTGCATTTTTACTGACTGTCAATAGTTGGTTTCACGGGCTCTGGCAAGGGCATGACCGAAACCCACAAGCGCCAGCGCTATAACCACAAGGCCGATGCTGAGTTGGATGACGACTACGGCGCTTAATGCGAGCACTTTGAGAAGCCTATACGGCAATTAGCCGACCTCTCTGTGGTATGTTAATGCATAGCCCAACAGTTTTGCATGTCCGAATCTCTGGCTTACATTGCTTTTCTGGCCGACATCAGACCTAGGCACATCTGGCCCCACACAGCCATACGTATCTGATTGAGCTGCGATGCTCATCAGCTTTGCCTGGAAGAGATCCTTGCTGACTTGATGTAGGCCTTCGTCGCATATGATGGCTACCCTGCACCTCGTCCCATGCACCATCCCGGCGTTCACGGCATCTGCATATTTTCGGTATGATCCTCTGGCACAAACATCCCACCTATCGGGCCACATCACTAAGCTCGATCCGCTTGATAGGCGTTCGATACCCTTTCCGCATTTTCATCTGACGCAGGCATGGTGGAATCTGCTCTGTCGAACAGACATCTTCGTGCCAGGTAAGGCATATCCCAACATTTTCCCCTTTGCCTCTGCCCTTTCTACCAGGTAGTTACGGGCGTATTTATGAAAATCAAATGAGTTTTTTGCAAACTGTGCGCAACCGAATTCCTGCTTGTGGTGACCCATTGTGACTTTCGTATTCGGCATCGAACTGTAAAACGCGGTCGCGCTTGGTTCGCGAATGCCCCGCAATTCCACCCAAGACGCATCCTTGCGTGCCCCGGAAGCTCCAACTGCCACTTCACCCCCACGCCCTCATGCTGCGGCTTTCGCGACGCGACTATCAATATAGACGCCCAAGGCATGTCGCAGCGGTGCTGTAAACGCACTGCACTGCGACACGCGCACCCATCATGGAAGCGGATTGGGACGAGGTAAAGTCTTCTTTCACTGCATCATTGAAGCGCACCATGGCTGACGGCTCCAAAGCTAGCAATCGTTCAGCTGCCTCCCCCAGGACCGCATCTCCCTGCCGTGCCCATATCGACATTCGCCTTTGACACTACCCAAGAACTACTATGGACAGGCAACAATCATGTGAGTACGTTCACACCCAGCCGGTCTCGAGTCCGTCATGGCTGACGATGCATAGGGACGGGTCACGTCCTTTTACGGTCCTCATCTCGAGCGATATACCTCCTACCGCGGACACGCACCATCTGACGGGCCTGTCAAGCAGTTCCTTTTCACTGACAAGGGCATTCTCTCCATCTCCCAGCAGAGCGTTCATTACTCCCATCGGCGCGGACTCACACATTGGCATCTGACGTACGTTACACACAAGCACGGACAACTGGACCCGGGCTAATGGAAAGCGTGTAGAAGCCCAGAGTTCAAAGATCTAAGATGTATGAACTTTACCTCCAAGGGCACGCGCGAGATTCTCGTCGCAGGATGTCAGGAGCATATGTTCAAGGTCGACGTAGACAAGGGCACCATTACCGATACTGTATGCGTTGAAACAGGCCACTAATACACATGGCTGACCTTGTATAGCTCTCGGCAGAAGCTCAGTATACTATCATGAAGCGCGCCGGTCAATATCTCTGTGCCGCGACCAAGAACGGCGGCATTCACATCATCGATTCAAACTCGCTCTCAGTAATCAAGGTTTTCGAAGGCCACACCAGCAGCATCAGTGATATGGACGCAAAAGGGGATTTCCTCGCCACATGTGGATGGTCGCCTAGGCAGCAATTCGCCTTCATGCTCGACCCCTTTACCAATGTCTTTTCTCTCAAGACGCTGAAACAACTACCTCCAATCCCTTTTCACACGGGCGCAGCCTTTGTTCGAATGCATCCTCGCATGTCAACCACAGCTTTCATAGCATCGCAAAACGGCCAGATGCAGGTCATCGACCTGATGAACCCAGACTCGGCAAACCTCAGGCAATTGAACCTCTACGAATCGTATTTGACTGGCTTCGAGATGGCACCGTCTGGCGAGGCTATTGCGTTGGCTGATTCCAACTCCCATATTCATCTATGGGGCTCTCCGACCAAGGTCCACTTTCCAGAGTACAGCAACCCAACAGAGACTGCAGACCACAACATCCCACCGCCTCCGGCCATGGATTGGAATCCAGACACGTAAGGAGATCCAACGGCCGTATCTATGCTCTACTGACAAGATCAGGCCACTGAATACTGTGGGCATGCCCTATTACAAAGAACAGCTTCTCTCAAGCTGGCCAAGTCATCTGGTATTCGAAGTCGGCTCTCCTGCCCCGAAAATCGACAGCGCAATCCTGAACAGTATGACGCGCGCTGAGATTGGCTTCTTTGCGAAGAACCCCAAGATCAAGCGTAGGAACCAGGCTGAAGCAACTCGGCACATCGATAAAGTAAGCGAATCGCTGTCAGCGCCAAAGTTTCTCAGCGAGAAAACACGAGCGTCGCAATCCTTGACAGAATCCGACTCACAGTCGTCGGAGACAATGGAAAGATTGACTGACCTGCACCTGGACGACGTTACTAGGAGAGATGTCCCTGCCATGTATGGAAACGTAGAAATCAAGTACAGCAAGTTTGGTGTGGATGATTTCGACTTTGCGTATGTTTGCTCCCTGTACGCTCTTTCATGGTCTGACTCGGCTCCAGTTACTACAACCAAACGTCGTACTCTGGCTTGGAGACGCACATCACCAACTCATATGCCAACTCGCTCTTGCAGCTGTTGCGCTTTACACCGTTGATCCGGAACCTTGCACTGCAACATACTGCATCGCCATGCCTCTTTGAATCATGTCTCCTTTGCGAGTTAGGATTCCTGATAGACATGCTCGAGAAGGCTTCAGGACTGAATTGCCAAGCTTCGAATTTTTTAAAGACCTTCAGTGGACTCTCAAATGCAGTATCACTGAACCTGCTCGAGGAGTTCGCCCCAAATGTGGCGCTTACCAACATGATTCAAAACTTGAACCGATTCCTGCTAGAGAAGATATCGGATGAGTTCCGCCAGATGCTGCCAGGCCAGCCTGGGCCATCAGCCATGGACCAGGTTCTAGAAACGCAAGCCAGAGCAAGTATGCGGTGCGCCCAATGTACTAACGAGACCATCCGTGGAGGCAAGAACTTTGTCACTGATCTCGTGTACCCGGCGAAACATGTCATGAAAAATACCCGGATACCACGCCCTACATTCTCGCAGATCCTGAAGGCCAGCGTTGAGCGCCAGGACCAAACTCGGGGCTGGTGCACGAAATGCAACCGATACCAGCAGATGATACAAAGGAAGACCATACAGTCGGTCCCTGGTGTTTTGGTGCTGAATGCAGCTATCCAGAGCCACGATGCAAAGCTGCTGTGGTCAATACCGAATTGGCTGCCGCAAGAGATTGGAATCATAGTAGATCAGGGTCAGTTCTTCTGCTTCGAAGGCCAGGATTTGAAGCTGCACTTACAACGTGGAGTGCACCAGATTATGGTGTATGAGCTTGTCGGTGTTGTCGCCGACATCAATAGCGGAGAGCACCAGAAACCGCACCTGGTGGCAACCGTCAACACAGCGCCTTCTTCACGCGAAGACGACCCAGAAGACAAGTGGCATCTCTTCAACGACTTCTTGGTGCGGCCAATACCAAAGGAAGAGGCTCTGCGCTTTGAGCCGAGCTGGAAGCTGCCGTCTGTCTTGACGTTCCAACTCAAGTCCGCCCGTAACAAGATTGACGACTCCTGGAAAGACAACCTGGACACGTCTATACTGTACCGCTGGTGGTCATCGAACCCGACGCCTCCCGAGACCAAGTTTAAGCTTCTTGACCACTCATCGGAAGCGCCGCGTCCTGGTTACCCCGTCGCTATTGATGCCGAATTCATTCGCCTTCAAGCTGAGGAGATTGAAATGAAGGCTGATGGCACAAGGCAAACTATCCGTCCAGATCGCAAAGGTCTTGCTCGTGTTTCCGTCTGCCGTGGTGAAGGCGAGCATGCAGGTCTCCCCTTTATTGATGATTACATAGCCGTGACAGAGCAAGTTGTCGACTACCTTACCGAATGGTCTGGTATCTCTCCCGGCGATCTCAACCGCGAAACCTCGCCTTATGCGCCTGTCTCCTTGAAGCATGCCTACAAGAAGCTCTGGCTGTTGCTCAACCTCGGATGTGTCTTTGTCGGGCATTCACTCGCAAATGATTTTCGCACAATCAACATCCACGTTCCGAAGAACCAAGTTGTAGATACCAGCAACCTCTGGTTCAAACCCGACTTCAAGCGCAAACTGAATCTGAAGTTTCTGGCCTGGTGTGTGCTCAAAGAGAGTATCCAAGAGAACACTCATGATTCTATCGAAGACGCAACGACTGCGCTCAAGCTGTGGCGCAAGTGGCAGGAGTTTGAGGACGCCGGTGTCTTGGAGCAGATGCTAAACGACGTGTATGCCAAGGGCAGCTTGGTTGGTTTCAAGGCGCCTGGAAGCGGAGGTAAAACTGCGGGGAACAACAACTATGGTGCTAAGCAAGCTGCTGCTGCTAGCAATGAGACGCCTGAGCCGCTCACGACGCCAAAGAAGGGCGGGAGCCAGTTTGGTAGCGTGGGATTCAGGAGTCCGCTGAGACGTTGAGCATGTTTTTGTAGAGCGGTTGTTGTATTGTGTGGTCTTGAGAGTTGTCAAGCATTATTTTGTTGAAAATGGAAAATTCACTCTTTATGAGTCGCAGTAGTCAAGTATCAGATTATGTTAATTAGGTGGTGTAAACTTGGTCTAAACTGAATGTTTAAATAGTGGAGGCAAAGTTTCTGCTATTTCTACATTCTACCTTGTTCGCCAGACCACAAGACGATGACTACTGAACATGGGATTGAAATGAAACCCGCAATTTGCTCATACATGCAGTCTCTGTTTTTATATTTTTTCCTTGATGCCACATGTTTGAGTCCTTTGGTTTTAATTCTATCCATCCGCACTGCCCTGTCACGGCTTGGACGTCAATGCCTCCCGAAAAACCCGCTAATCCTTTGAGCTGTTCGATGAGAACTCCAAAAGCTTTCATATGCAACTCCCGCACCAATGCGCGCATATGCTTGCGCCTCCTAAGATCACCCATTTGCTGTCGCGAATCATGCCGCGACCCTCGTCCACAAAAGCGTGGTCGAGCTTCCTTCGGGATGCAAAAGCGAAGAAGCCTGTTAAAGTGTATGTGGTTGAATTCGGCTCCGCATAGGTATAGCGGTTGGGAATATGTTTCCATGGCTCGTTGTCGTTGTTGCTGGTGGATTGGAAAAACCGAAAGATGTTGTCGTTGCGCCAGGCCAGTGGGATTGCTAGTATACCGTCTGCGCCTACACGATATGACTTTGTGGCTCCATTGATCAGTTCCTCCGGGCACGTGAGTGATCTTCCCTCTTCGAAATGGCATTAGATCCGCATATCCATTCGGTAGGAATGCTGTCACGTTTTAAGGTTTCTCTCTACTCATCCAGCCTTTTGAGTCTCAAGGCATCCTTCAGGTCTCTTTCTTTATAAAGGTGCTGGTGAAGGTGCGAAAGCTTGGTTTGAGAGTCGCTGTCGAAATGTGCTATTGACTTCTTAACTCCTTTTAAATGATTTTCAGCGCTTCTCTTCAAGTCTAGGGCTGTACTCTAGCTTCTAACATAAGAATCTTACCCAGATCACTCGGCTCCTGCTGATTGTAATGGTAGGGAAGAGTAATGCTTTTTGATTTGCTGTTGCGAGTTTGCTCAATATAGGTGAGTGGTGTTGCGACTACAGCCAGACGGTGTTTGCGTGTCGTGACGTAAGTAGAGTGAAGGTGAGTTCTAGCTTGGAGGTCTGCCTTCGTTTTCACCAGTAATATATAACTCACGCCTTCCTCACCACACCCACTCTCAACTCTCTTACACCAACTTTCTTACAATACAACAACGACATCCAAGACGAACTAACTTTCACAAAAATGTCAATCAGAGACGAGGTTCGCTACAAAAAGGCCACCCTACAAAAGGAGGCCCCAGAACTCGAAAAGGCGCGCCGGGAAATCGAGAAAGATATCAAGATACTGCAGGAACTAGTAGATATAGTTTATCAGTGGAAGGAGACAAGAGACAAGATGCTCACATCAGAGGATCCTGTTAAGGCCAGCAATGCCAAATTCTACGACGCCACTTTTGCTGTTATCCTTGCAGTATCTATCCAGATGTTTAAATGGATCCACCTCGCAGTCGAAATCTATGAGAATACCGAGGAAATACACGAGATTTTGGAGAGCGTAAATACCGAGGAGGCCACTGAAGAGGAACTACGCCAAGCTTCAGCAGACGCATCTAAGATTGCGAAGATCTTGAAGTCCAAGATAGGTACTCTAGAAGAATCACATGAAGCCTTCAAGGAAGCAAACCCGCTTTTCAGGGACGAGAATTCCGATATAGACCCTGAAAAGGCACTAGGTATGCTTTGAACACCGCTCGAAAGCCAAAACACCCTAAACCTGGTCCGAGATACGAGAAGTGATGAAGAGAAAAGCATACCCCAGGTCGGGCAGTGGAAGGGAGAAGAAGTCGAAGTACCAACAAGACAAGGGCTGCAAAGGAACTTGAAAATCTGTTTCATGGAGCAAATGAGTTGAGAGGGGTCTTCTTTTGGTTTCGAAGAGACACATGGTTCATGGACACTGGTTATGCGGATACAACCGTAGTAAAAGAATGGTACTTCTTTTCGAATAATCGACGTCTTTCTGATGTGAACTGATATGTGCAATCATCTCCCAAGGCTTTGACACATCGAATCGCTGAGTCGTTTGCACAACCGATGGTGTATTGCTATCTTTAAGTTTAATTCAGTGTGTATGGATACAGAGAGCACGATAGCGGCATTGAGTTCTTGGAGAGTACGACAAGGGTCTGCGTTTACCATGAAGCAATTCAAGTCGTAGCAGAGTGGCTGCGACTTCAAGTATGTACATCTCATATCACCCATCCTCCCATCAAGCAGTCACTCGTCGGGTGAACACTCTGGCACAAAAGTCCCGTATTGAATTAAAACTGCAACTAAGAACTGAGCTTATTGCTAGGGAGCGCCTGTCGGCCGTAGAACAACGGACGTTGGTTTGATACTGAAGACAGACGTTGGGCAACGGAGGCGTAGGGGAGTTGACTGCTTGATGAAAAGCCGGCCATTTGATTATATTAAGGGCTTGATTCCAATCATCTTATTGTCCTACCAGCGGCTTGATCCAATATCTTAGCTTTGATTTTCTTCGCCTTCGTTTCCTACCTGCAATGAAAGGAAGTGCTGCGGAGTAACCGACCCTTGCACTAAAGTGCCTGTCGATCGGTGTTCGCGCACGTCCCCCAAAACTTTTGGTGACATCAACGTCGAACCGCGTCTTCCATGTACAGAGGCACGTTATAAGTCTCTGCACTCGCAATGAAGTCAACGAATCCCACAAGAGTAATCAGCTCACTAAGAAGCCATGTCACACGGTCAACTGCATGGCGCTCATCCGCACATCTGCAAACACTTCCCCCAATAGCATCGCGGAGTATATCCACCACGACCCCAAAATATCACAATCCCACATCGAACTCTACGGTCGACCCAACAGAGGTCTCTCATTTCAATGCGCTTGCTTCATCTTGGTGGGATCCTCATGGCCCTTCACGACCCCTGCACCTCATGAATCCTCTCCGCCACGAATTCATAACGCGATGCCGATCCACTACAGCACCTACGCCAGGCGAGAAACTCCGCTTCCTTGACATTGGATGTGGAGGCGGTATCTTCGCTGAATCGGCAGCACGGCTTCCCACAACAAAGTCTGTAACAGCAATTGATCCTACGCCGCAAGTCTTATCCATCGCTGAGGGGCATAAGCGACGCGACCCGGTACTGATGTCGCCTGGTAAACTCACATACCTCAACACATCTATTGAAGATTTCCCTCGCCCAAGCTCGGATACAGAAGCATTTGATGTGGTGACGCTTTTCGAAGTCCTTGAGCACGTCAATGCTCCCGGCCCATTCCTGGAGCACATATTACCGCATGTAAAGCCCGGCGGTTGGCTTATCATGAGCACAATAGCAAGGACATGGACAAGCTGGTTGGTTACAAATGTCATTGCGGAGGATGTGCTGGGAATGGTGCCCAAAGGTACACACGAGTGGAGCAAATACGTTAACGAGGGGGAGTTGAGGGATTGGTTTGCGAAACAGCCTGGCTGGGGCAATGTGAAAAGTATGGGCGTCATGTTTGTGCCTGGGCTGGGTTGGAAGGAAGTCAGAGGGAGTGAGCAATGGGGGAATTACTTTTTTGGTGTAAGGAAAGAGATTTGAAGATACAAGTAGCCACTGTATGGTTCATGTGATTGGTATAGGTTCAGTGGGAGCATGATACCCAGGAATAATGTACAATATATGCGACGCCCTCTTGGACTGTCCTGTGGCGCCTTCGCTTACTATTCCAACACGAACTGCGGAACCAGACGCCCAGCAATGCTTTATCACGACCTCCACAGATATAGCCTAGCTCTCCAACGTGAATAATATCTTTCCCCGATGCTAGTTTGCTGTTCTCTCGCGTTTCGTCATGACTTGGTCGCAGGTCTCTCCTCGAAAGGCGTAGGCATATTCCTGTTCGGCTCGGTTGCGCCATTGGCTGTCTCCACGATGTCATGTCCACCCGACAACTTCCACGCTCTCAGATAGTCCTCGCCGGTAAATCGCTTAGGGTAGTTTTGTGCAGTGCCCGAGTCCAGGTCTCGTACTTTCTCTAGACTTGCGTCCACGAAGGGTGTCAACTACCAGTTGTCAGTCACTCGTCCATCTCTCTTATCCACCAGTCGGCCGCAATGCGCTCGAGCACTTTGCACATACCTCGCTATTCTTGGTTCCATGTATCGGATACACATATGTCCGTATCTTGCTCCAGTCCGGTGTGAAGTTGCCGTATTTGTTAATTGTGCCCATGGATCCCACACGGTTTCCCTTGTAGTATTCCTTGCCTGCCTGCTTCGGCGAGAGAGGCAGACGCCGCAGCATCTTCTGGAGAGAGGGCGTGGGTTTGAACATGACGGCGGTTCGCTCGTTGCCGTGCGATGATGCGAGCAATGCGACAGCGGCGTCGTTATTCGCAAAGGTTGACTGCCCGCTGCGGAGTTCGCGCGGAGGTGGCACGGGCCAACGCTCGAAAAAAGTGCAGCCAAGATTTCGACTTTTGGTTTTGCCCGCCGCAGCGACACTCCACTGCTACCACAACACCAAGATGCCGCCTCGAGTAGCAAGAAGCTCGATCAAGAGCAGCGGCTCTTCTGCAAAGGGTCGCTCTAATACGCGAAACCCCAAGAAGGCACAGAAGCGCGCCCTTGACGCCTACGCCATCGCTGAACATGAGAATCTGGATAGCCCGAAGATTCGCAAGAACCGCCTAGGCGAATTTGACCCGGCTTTTAACAGAAAGCGGACACGCGACGAAGATGATGACGACGAGGACGACG
>JAODYC010000038.1:167167-195134 GCA_026262405.1 Curvularia hawaiiensis
CGATGACGATGACGACGACAACTATCGACAGGAGCAGCTTCAAGACCTGATCTCGTCGCTAGCATCCAAGGAAGATAATAAGCCTAAGGGCAAGCGAGTCGAGATCCATGAGTCCGCCGCACCAGACGAATTTGGTGTTGCGAGAAAGGTGGACTTGCTCAGTCTCAAGCCCAAGGTCGCCGATGAAGAAAAGAAAAAGGCACTCAAGCTACTCGAAGACGACAAGAACTCGAAGCGGAAGGATATCGCGCGCAAGCTAGACGCACCCCTACCAAAGCGAGCACAGGATAAACTGGATCGTGCTGCTGCCAATGCTCAAGCGAACGAAACTCTCGATAGGTGGACTGATACAATCAAGCGCAACCGTCGAGCTGAGCATCTCATGTTCCCTCTACAGAACCCTGGGGGCGATTCTATAGGCGAGAAGACACTTCAACCCACTACAACAGCTGCGCCTACAAACGATCTCGAGAGTACCATTCAGTCCATTCTCCAGCAAAGTGGTTTGTCGAACGGCAAGGAGGATGAGGAAAAGATACAGAAGTGGGAGGAACTTCAAACAAACAAACTCCCGATGGAGGAGGTCCTCAAGCGCCGTGCTGAACTGCGCATGCAACGTGAGCTTCTCTTCCGTGAGGAGGTTCGCGCCAAGCGCATCAAGAAGATCAAGAGTAAGGCTTATCGACGCGTGCACCGAAAGGAGCGTGAGAGGATGTTGGAGCGGGAGCGGGAACAGCTCAAAGCGGATGGTGTCGATCTTTCAGAGGAAGAGCGAGAGTACAATGACCGCCGACGAGCTGAGGAACGCATGGGTGCCAAACATCGTGAAAGCAAGTGGGCCAAGGGTATCAAGGCCACAGGGCGCGCAGTTTGGGATCAGGATGCACTTGATGGCGTCACTGAGATGGCTAGGCGCAACGAGGAGCTTCGCCGTCGTGTTGAGGGTAAGATTGTACGTGACGACGATGAGGAGGGCTCCGATGTGCCAAGCGATGAGGAAAGCGAAGACGAGGAGTCCGATGATGATGCACTTCAGAGATCCCTCGGCAAGCTGAAGGAGAACCCATTTTCAACCGGCAAATCGAAGTTAGGAGAGATGGCTTTCATGCAGAGATCCGAAGCTGCCAGACGTGCTCAGAATGACGAGGCTGTTGAGAGTCTTCGCCGTGAGCTTGCTGGCGAAGATAGTGCTGAGGAAGAGATTGACGAAAATGCAACCAAGGCTGGACGAAGAAAATATGGTCCCAACGCCAACGTCGCTGCTCCGGCGATACAAATCGGTCGCAGCGAGTTTGAGGAGCATCCTGGATCAGACGATGAGCAGCCTGTTGCACAAGACGAAAAATCTGCACCAGAACCAACATCGAACAAGGCTCCTGTGCCGAAGAAGAATGGCCTCAGTGGTCTATCTAACGGAGCACGCAAGGATCGCAAAGCTGCACCAGCACCAGCAGCAGAGACTGAAAGTGGTTCCTCCAACCCCTTCCTGGCCAAGGCAAAGAAGGAGAAAAAGGAGAAAAAGGAACCTGAGCTTCTGCCTGTCACAGAGGTCTCGAAGCCTTCAGTCTCAGAGAAGGCCGTCGCTGTGTCAAAACAAGTGGCGAAACCAAAATCTCAGCCAAAGCCAAAACAAGTTGAGAAGCCCCAAGAAACCAAAGTCGACGATTTCCTCAAGCAACGTGTTACTGCCGCTGACGATGACGGCTGGGCAACTGTGCTTGGTGGTCAAGACGATGATGATGACCAAGACGAGCAAGATATTGAAGATGAAGGCATTGATCTTGATATTGTTATGCGCAACCAGGCACTCACAGCCAAGGGTTTTGCGGGCGACGACGTGGTTGCTGAGTTCGATACTGAGAAGAAGGCCACCATTGCCGAGGAAGAGACCACCGAAACCACTTCCTACCTTCCCGGCTGGGGAGCTTGGACCGGTGAAGGCATGTCCAAAGCCGAGAAGAAGCGTAACCTCGGGGCCAAAACCGTAACTCATAAGCCTGGCATCGATGCCAACAAGCGAAAAGACAAGAAGTTGGACAAGGTCATCATCAACGAGCGGAGGGTCAAGCCTAACGTCAAGTACATGGCCAGCCAGCTGCCCTTCCCCTTCGAGACGAGGGAGCAGTACGAAAGGAGTCTGCGGGTGCCAAAGGGCCAGGAATGGGTCACCAAGAAAACGCATCAAGATGTTACTAAACCGAGGGTTATTGTTAAGCAGGGCATCATCAAGCCGTTGCGGAAGCCGCTGGTATGAGCGAGGCAAAAAGGAGTTTCTTAATATTTTTACTTCGGCAATGAATCTTAGCATTGTCGCATTTTTCTTTATGTGTCATCTCCATGCGATTATGTCAAGTAGGATGCGGCTGTCACGTGGCCTGCTGTAGAGGAAAATAGGTTCAATTCTGAGGCAGGAGCCAACACTACAAACATTGCCTGGCTCTAGATCCTTCTGCATCAATCTTGCAAGCTGATGTGCTCTCACCCTCTTTGTCAATCACTCATACGCCTTATGGGAGATCTCGATACCTGCCAAGCGGCATTCCGAATGCATCGACTTCCCAGTGCGCAACTGCGCAAACCTTACGGTGACTAGCAGATGAGCCCTCGTCACTTCCCGGCCCTTATCTAACACCCTCGTGTCTGCAGACTGTACTGCATACGCTAATGTCCGAATCTTATTCATTATTTCCTACATTACTATTCATCCTTGACCTAACCATTGCGGTCGACCTCTTTTGTTCTTAGAAACCCACCTCGACAGGTGCATAGCCTACACAGCGCTTCACGATACGATTTATGGGTCCAGCTCAATCCCGGCCGACGGACCCTCCCCCACAAGATGCAGAGTTTCCCAAGAGAGAATCCCGTTTTGGACCATGGCGCGCTGCTCGCAACAGTATCAAAAGCTCGCTCGGCTACAACGCATCGTGCATGCCAGACGAAAGTCCACCCGATGACATCTTCACGCCGATACAAGAAGACAATATTCTCCCACAAATACCAATTGGTCGTCACCACCCAGTACCTCTCAAGGGCGTGGAAGATGATGACATGAGGATTTTACATACAAACAAGTTCTATGCCAACGTGTTTCTCGGGAAACAAAACCAACCCATTTGGACACATCCATACAGTATCTGGTGGGGCAAGGGCCTCGCAGAAGCGGGTATGGTACAGACGTGGGGTATGTGTGTAAGCCATGTCGAGGAGACTGACCTGGTGTTTGAATCTGGTGAGCCTGCCAATAGCTACAACAATCCACCACACAGACAAAACATTGTTCTCACGGCGGTCGAACTCGATGCGAGGACCACTCTCACTACTGATACACACCTTCCCTTCTCTGTCAACATTAATCTCGGGCCTCGTTCGATTCCGCATGAGCCCAAAATCACTTTTCCAGTCGTCCAAGGAATGAGTTTCGTCACTGCTGGGTACAGAGATGCAACACCAATGATTCAGACTGGTGGTCGCGGCTTTGTGGACATGGTAGGTCCAACCATGCTCGGACGGACTGCCAAATACCGGCTCAACGACAAGGCCGGCCATCGTTGGATTGTATATGTCAACCCTGTTATCGACATTGATTACGATGCTGCAAAGTTTCGGTGGCTTGACAAGCACACCCTGCTTGGTCCGCCAGGCTTCAAAGGCACGATTCAAGTAGCGAAGAATCCATTGGGACATGAAGGAGAAGCAATATATGACCGCGCGTCTGGCGCATTTGTCTGTGAGGCCAAGATCTCTGCTGTCGCACCGGACGGCAAAGGCAGTTACACATTTCAGTATACCAAGATTGGTCGCTCCCCTTTGCTGATGTTCATCCTGCCGCATCATATACAATCGCTAGACCCAGATATGCGAACGCATATCACCAGCCTCCAGCTACGCACCACTACGAAAGGTATAGCAACAGCCGTTTGGGCTGAACGCCTGACGTTTATCGAGCCCAAAATCCCCACGACTATGCACTTTGGGCCCTGGAACCCTGCTACGGGGGTCAGCACCAGTGTACGTTACCCGCCCGAAATCCTCGCCCTGATCACAGCTGTAGCAGAGCGCGACCTTCGCCGCGCAATGTCGGAGCGCATACCTCAGGAGACAGTGTACTATGCAGGTAAAGCTCTTGCCAAATTTGCGACCATTGTGTGGATCACCCAAGATGTCCTGAATCGTGACGCCATTGCGAGCGCATGCCTGACTAAACTCAAACATGAGTTTTCAAAATATGTCGAGAACCAACAACGGCACGCGCTTTACTACGACGACAGCTGGAAGGGGGTGGTCTCATCAGCTGGCTTTACAGATCCGTCCGCCGACTTTGGAAACACGTACTACAATGACCATCACTTCCATTACGCGTACTTCATCTACACGGCCGCTGTCATTGGGTACTTGGATCCGGAGTGGGTGTATCGTGGGGACAGTAAGGCATGGACGAATATGTTAGTCAAGGACTTTGCAGAAAGCGACTACAACAGTCGAGACTATCCGTTCTTCCGCGCATTTGACTGGTGGCATGGCCACAGCTGGTCAAAAGGTCTGTTCGAGAGCTCTAACGGCAAAGATCTGGAAAGTACTGGAGAAGACGCGTTTTCCAGCTTTGCAATGAAGATGTGGGGGAGAGTCATTGGGGACGTCAACATGGAGAAGAGAGGCATGTTTTCTGCATGTGAGTAACAGGAAAAGGTTAGACTGACAAGAGAGGAACGAACAGGCAACCTAATGCTCGCTATTCAGGCCCGCTCGTACAACACATACATCTACCTGCAGACGGGCAACCCGAATCACCCCAGCCGCTACGTTCAAAACAAAGTCTGCGGCACTTTGTTTGAGAACAAGGTTGACTATGCAAGTACGTATGCCCGACATAGCATCACTCGTATTTGTTAAGAGCTGTGACCTCTGGGATAAGCACACTGCATCCAGGGTCCACGACGATTGAAGCTTTCTCTCGCCGATCGAAGCACTGCTGACAGGGAAGGGGCGATAGCATACTTTGGGCTAGCGCCCGAACTCATCCACGGCGTACACATGGCACCCATCTCCCCAGTCACATCGCTCATCCGCCCTCGGACATTTGTGAAAGAGGAGTGGGACAGACTCTTCAGCGAAGGAAGGGCAAATGTAGATGGTAGGCATTTCCACTAGGCAGCTGTTTGTATCCATTGGGTTTTAGGAACTGTTACTAAAACGGAGCAACAAAACAGGTGGCTGGCGATCTGTTCTGTATGCCAACCTAGCCATTGTGGATCCCAAGACCAGCTACGCATTTTTTCGTGACGGGGTCGACGGGTTCTGGGATGAGCAGTGGATTGATGCTGGAGCGAGTCGGACATGGTACCTCATGTGGGCTGCGGCGCTGGGGGAGTTTGCCAAAGGTGGAAGATGAGGCATAGGGGCATGGGGCGAATCGGATCAAGCGGAGAGGAGGAAAAGACCGGCAGGGCAGTGCAGAAGCTTGTCCCGCTTAGCCTCGTTATTGTTATCAGGGAGGCGGGCTGTTAAATTGATGCATTGCGAGGCCGTTGGTTGTCCGAGGCCGAGGGTCCGGTGACCATCCGACGCCGTTTGGCAGTTTGGATGAACACGAGGAGCAACAGTTGACATGTTCGCAAGGCCAGAAGTGCACAACCACAGATTTCAATCAAGCCTTTGTTTCAGTTTCAATTTGTGCAAAATATGTTTTGTCTGTCCCCTCAGCATGGACAGATGCAAATCCGCCCCATGGGCTCGACCCGCTCTGCGATCGAGCACGGACGGGACGGACGGACGCGATCGATCAGCCACACTTTCGCTTCTTCCCGCAGCACTGCCACAAAAACAGCGAAAACGCCAAGAAGACCAGCTGCACCGCCCCACAGATACTCTTACAAGGAAAAGACAAGGAAATCCACCCAATACGACACAATCTAAGAGGAAAAAAGAATGTAGATGACTAGGAAATTATACATAAGAAGAGAGCATATGGCACTCTATGCTTTGTTTTGTACAGTAAGATAAGGAAAATGGGGAATTGGCGTTTCGGTTGCAGATTTGTTCGGCATCGAGCGCGCAAATGCACCTGGCTTGCAGGCTGTACTTGGGCTTAACGGTGTCTCAGAACAAAGAAAAAGAAAAGGTCGTCATCTAGCTGGCAGCGAAGAAGCGCCTGACGACATCGCTTGTGATGTTACCGGCGGCATTGTCCGGGTAGATGTAAAAGGCGAGTGCAATGATGGCGTAGATGCCAATGCACATGGCGCCCTCGAGATAGTTGCTCTTTCCGTCCTGAATGAGGTAGTTGACAATCAAGACGGAGATGAAGAAGACCATGGTCTCGAAACCCTGGAAGTGGAGGGTCATGGGCTCGTGGATGATCCAGCCGAGGATGACAAGGAAAGGAGTGACGAAGAGGGCGATTTGCATCGAGGAGCCAATGGCGACGTTGATGGCGAGGTCCATCTTGCCCTTGTAAGCAACGACAACAGCCGTGACGTGCTCGGCGGCGTTTCCAACAATGGGGATCAAAATCAAACCGACAAATGTCTTGCTGATGTGTGCAGATTCAACGATGGAATCGATACTGTCGACCAGGTACTCGGCGCAGATGGCGACAAGAACGGTGACGATGACCAATGCGATACCAGCAGCAGTGGGCGAAAGGATCTCGGGCTCTTCCTCGCTGCCGCCCTCCTGGCTCTCGACATCGGCGAACAGGCTGTGGTGAGAGTAGAGCTGGAAGTAAAGGTAGAGGACATAGATGACGAGCAGGATAATGGAGGTGCCGTGGGAGAGGACAAGGATGTTCTTGTCCGTCTCCAAGTTTTCCTTTTGGTTGTCGCTGTGCATGACGGCGTACAGAGTAGCAGGGATGATGAGCGACGCGGATGCGACAGCCATGAGCGAGGACATTGTCGATGCGACGGTTTCGTTAAAACGGCTTTCGCGCTCCCTGATACCAGCAGCGAGGAAGCAGCATCCCAGGACCTAGCGCCAGTCAGAAGTGAGTCGAAGGGGGTTTGCGAGATTTAACCTACAAGAAGAATGTTGGACAGAATGCTACCAAGCATGCTGGCCTGTACAACTCTGATTTCGCCCTGTCTGAGAGCGACGATGGATACCTGGCAGAGTCAGCAACGGCAACGGCGCATTCGATGCGCGCGCACTTACAATGAGTTCGACGGCATTTCCGAATGTCGCATTCATCAAGCCACCGAGGGTTTGGCCGAGCTTTGCAGAGAGCTCTTCGGTGGCAAAGCTCAGGAGCGCAGCGAGCGGGATGATTGCGATGAAGTTGAGGATGAAGACGACGGTCGGGTTCCAGGACAGTGCACCGGAAGCGATGCCGATGGGCACGAAGATGAGGAGGACGTTGACATAGTTGCTGGCGAGGGTGGCGTAGATGAGGTGCAAGACGTGCTTGGGCAGTGTCTTGACGCGCGATTCGTGCGCGTAGTTCTGGGTGCGGCCGATGAGCGGGGTGTGCTCATCGTGGAAGCGGCCGTTGGCGGGCTCTGGCATCGTCTGCTGCTGGGGATAACTGGAAGCGCGTCCGTGACGGTGAAAGTCTCTCTTTATGTTTTCTGCCAAGAAGGCGGGTCAGCGAGACGGTGTGACAAGGCGACAAGAAGGGCAACGGATGGGAAGGTTGATGATGGTGCGCTCTTGGAGGGAGGCGCAGCCACGCAGTGTCGGCGGGTAAACCAAGTGGCGGGTAGAAGCAAAGCCCAGACAAGCGACAATGGTGTTGAAAAAAGCCGGGAGCCAACTGCCACGTGCGGGAAGAGGGATCAAAAGGACCGGGGAGACTCACTCATGGCTGCGAGGGGAACAAAGTCAGATGGGCCGGCGCAGCGGCAGAGCTAGCAGGTATATGAGCTGTCGACAGCCAAGCGCAGTGGTGTGCAAGTAGCGGGCGCAGCAGCGGCGACAATTGGCCGGCGAGGAGCTTGAGCAGTTGGCGGATGATCCGTGGGTATGGGAAAGGAGCAGCAGAGGCCGAGAGAGTTCGGTCAATTATCAAGGGGAGAAAAAGAAGGGAGGGTAGGGCCTGCCTTTGACGAGCCGTGGGTGGGCGGTGATGACGATGGGCGGAGTTTGGGCAAGACAGGCTGTGTCGCGCGGCAGGGCTCGGTTGCCAGGGGAAAGTGGGCCAGGCGTCTAACACAAGTCCCTGGCCATTGTGCCGCCGAGAGGCCAAACAGGCCAAGCCCGAGATCCTGTTGCACGGCCTCGTTCCAAGAAGCAATGGTTCCCCCATTCATCGCAGCGTCGGCATTGCCGCTGCTGTGCTGTGTGCATCGCCCGCGCTCGAGGTCCGTCTAGGTGAGCTCTGCGAACACTGCCTCGAGTGATGTCATGTGCGTGCCGCCAGAGCAGCTCGCCAGTGGTCGCGCCTTCCCGCCAAGGCCATCGCGTGTCCAAACACGCCTGCCGATCGTCACCAGCGCGCCCCGCTTTTTCTGCTTCACCAACCCGGCTTCACTCTGCGCGACGAGCGCGTAGTACGTATCCCAACCTCGCCACGACGTCACCATGGATACCATTACTTGTTCTGCCCGCCGCCGCTGCCAGCAGGGCGCGGTGCTGTAAGCTTATACCGTATCAATCTCACGGTCGCTGAAGCACTCTGTGCTTAATTAACTCAAAAGGGACAACAATCAGACCCGGACCAGCCAGCCGCAGTCTATTGTATCCACCTCAATTGACCGCAACACGCACCTGGATGGTGAGAGATGCACGCGTTGACAAATCCATCATGCTGGACATGACGAGCCGCAGCATGCTGTGATATATCATCACCACTACCACCTCATCGCACCAAAAGTCTGCCAGCCCACGCTAGGCCGAAAGCGTTCCACCCCAAACATCCGCTACTACGTTGGTCCTTGAAGCATCGTGTTGAGAAATAATCAAACATTTTCGATACAAGTCTCTGCCTGTCCCTTTCTTTTCTCCTGGTTCCTGCATCCTGTACCCACATGATTCCACTTTTTTTTTTTTGCAAATATAGCAAGGACGCCGATATGCTAGTTTTGACAACCAACGCTATGTCTCGTTGCGCAGCCCAACAACTTGCCGTTTAGGTTGGGATGATGTTTTCCTAGCGGTTACAGGACGATCAAAACGAAATGTGTATATGAACACCGTTTTCACCCTACTGCACACGAGCAGCTATTAGTAGGATTCTACCAGCTGTTAACATATGCTTAAATGCTCTCATCTCAGTACAAGGCAATTGCTTAACCCAGAACGTCTTACAGCACCAAGAGACAAGATAAAATTCAACTATGGCTTCTTGCAATATTGTCGACTTCATAGTAGGTACTGAGTCAACACGCTGACCGAACGGTTCCTGCAACGACGAGACTGGAAAACAGCTGGCCCATACAAACGTCCACTTATCGACCTGATCCAAGAACCATGTCACGTGCCAATCATCTAAAAGGGATACTTCGCGTGAGAGGCATATATGTACACAGTACTTATCGAGCTTCATTCGCTCTAGAAACAAGAAAGAACGATTTGGGCCGAGACCGTGGTTATCAGTAACGTACCTGCCGTTTAAGGCCACCCACCCGTGTCACGTGGCTTCGACATTGCTCACCACACGAGATGGCTCATCCTCTGACACTGCAAGAGGCATTCTCCTCACAGTTACCTTTTACCAGCGACTGGCTTCTTTGCTACTGACTGCATCCTGGAATATGTAAATCCACCACAGGTCTCCTCGTAGCTCCATACTAACAAACCAGGGATGCCAATAGCAGCAGGCGCAATGGAAAGCCCGCCTCCTGTGAACCCTGCAGGCTGAACAAAACAAAATGTGATCACGGTCACCCAAAGTGCGACCGATGCCGACAGCGTGGAATCGAGGATCGCTGCTTTTACCATCCCGCACCCCTTACCAGACCACGCCCTCTTTCCCATGACTCAGAATCAGGCGCGTCGCGTCCTACTAAACGAAAGTGCTGAAAGATCAGGACCAACATAACCAGGCCAAAGACTGACATATGTAGACGCCCAACAAGAAGGAACCCCGATTCTGCGGGTGTCTTACCGACGCCAACATCTCCACATAGCGAGAAACTTGCTGATGCCGTTGCTGCTGATGTCTATCACCCAGGGTTTCTTGGCCCTGGATCTTATGCCGTCTTGCTTAACCAGGATGGAGAGCCAGGCCATCTGCGTGAGCGTGAAGAATCCGTCGCATCAGATAGGTCGGATCGGGAACTCACGCACCAGCACACCTTGTCAAAATCAATGAGATATCAAATGGCACATAATGTGCTCAGTGTCTTCCGACACTACGACATAATAAAGGAACTGATAATCTGGCATTATGCAAACAACGAAGCAGGTGTAATACCTGCACCACTAGCCGTCGACGCCATCAATGCGCTCGAAGCTGTCGTCGACAAGCATGACCTGCGACGCAAAGAGCCAAGCCCCCAACTCATAGCTCAGGTCCTAGAAGCCACTGCACGTCCTTTGACAATATCCCAGTCTCTCGAAGCCCGCGACTTTCATATACTGTGTTCAGGTGAAAACGTGCGCTTCGACCTCATCGGTTTCTTGCTTGCCAGTGCTGGCCGCTCACTCACGTTCGGTTATAAAGATGTCAGTAACAAGGCCATGAAGCTACGCTTTACGGACGAGCTGCTTCGTACAAGCACAACTTGTTTGTTCCTTACCACAATGCTCTCCACGGTCAATGACATCACAATTTGGATGTACTACGAGAACTACGTGTTTACGATAATGATGTGCGGGTACGCAGGCAAGTATATCTGCAAAATCCATTTTTTCAACATGGCTGACGTCGACCTCTACAGGTCCGCCAGCTTGGAGACGCATTGGCGAGTTGGCAACACAAGTGTACGCGCTCGGCATTCATCAAGACAAGAAATGCGCCCAAGCACCAATGTGGTTAGCAGAAACTCGCCGCAGAGTCTTTTTCGCAGCCTACAACCAAGACAAATCTATCTCTACCTTCCTTGGTCGTCCCATAAGAATAAGCAAGAGATATTCCGATGCCCACTTGCCGCTCGATCTTTCTGACGATGAGTTAACGGGTAACGAAGAAACGCTGAAGGCTGCCGTACAAGCGTTGCGTGCTGATGGCTGGGACACGAAAGGTAGATGGCTTCGGGCCTCATGGATCGTATGTGGTCTCATCAGTACACAACGTTCAAATAAACTGACATGTTTCCAGCGTCTACGCTACTTGGCACTCGAAATTCGGGAAGAGATATTTCAATTTTGCTTCATCAAGATTGATGATAGTGCGAGAGCCCAGCTGCTGTACATATGCTCTTCAAACTTTTGTGGATTTCACTAATGCATCTGCAGAGAACTGTCTAAACGCATAGCCGCATCTTGGGATACGCTGCCGAAGCATATGCGTTACAGGAAGACATGCTGGGAAGAAGATGTTCCCACCAAGGTGTGTCTCGTGCTGTGCGGCGTTCATCTAACGTATCAGTACAGCGAATTCATGATCCAAAAGCTACTCGAAAACGGCCCTTTGCCCCTCAACACAGCTTTGTTACGCGTTTCGGTTGATCTGCTGTCCAACACACTCATTCTGGGTCCGATACGGGAGCGGTCCTACGATGCTCATCGCGATATGCTACATTGCGTCCTGCTCTTTGGGATTCCAGCTGCTTCAGTCCTGGCGGCAGCACTCCGAGAGCAGCACCAAACCGGCCAGCAATTTCCGTGTGAAATCTCCCGCTCAGAAATCATTCGCATGCTCAGTGTGCTCATCTCGCATCTCGATGCTGCTGTCTACATGGAAAACTCTGGGGCAAGGCATGGCGAGGCGAATTACAACCTATTCCGTAAGGCAAGCAGGTTCTTCACAAAGATCATTGACACGATTCTGGATCCAAGGACGGTAGAAGAAGTGACTCCTGCGAATGATCAGTGGGCTATGGACCTTGACTTGGATCTGTTCTCTGGTGCGGGATTAAATGGATTCGAGGGAGTGGGCTTTCCTGAGCTTTGCAGTGGTCCAGGTACAAGTGGTGATTTTAATGATGCTGGCATCGATTGGGGGACATTGGAGCAGTGGGATACCTGGAACTAGTATAAATAAAGAACTGCGTAATTGTCGCTCTAGTAATGTTACAATAACCCAGTATCCTTTGTCTGGAGAAAATATTCAGGAGAGCTTCATTGGCCTTGGGCTTCGACCTTTTCGCCATGGAAATGTCACGATATTTCATCAATGTCCGATGTTTCACGTCCAAACATTCAAGCGGCGCATATTCCATCGTCCTGCGGACATCGAAGTTATCTTCAACGTCTGCTATCGGTGGTCGGTGTCCACAAGCTTAGATCATCTTGAGGCTGAACTCAAATCTGTCCGAGAGCAGCTCGATCGATGGACAGAAGTGCATAACATCACGTGACGATATGCGCTAACGGAGTTCCGTAGAAGCCAACACCAATCCGGGATTCATAGCGGGACAGCTGCACCACAGCTGACAAAACAAGGACAGCTCGTAATGCCGGAGCCCGAGGACCCAGTCTATAGCAAGTCTAGAAAGCGAGATCGCGGATTCGGACGAGTTTCGATCGTAAGGTTCACTCCGTAACTGTGCCGCAATGGAACTCAGTAATATTTCAGCCTCAGCCGCTCCTCCATTCTTCTGGGCAGGTACTTCTTCCAGTCTCTTGAGTTGAGCAACAAGTCTTCATTGTCCATCATTATCTATTACGAATATCCACTATATAAGGCTCCCAACTTCCACATCTCTTTTAGCCAACCATAATGGCGAGCTTCCCCACTTTTCTCAAGTCCCAGCTGTTATACACGCCCAAGTTACCACAACCAGAGACTTTTTCGGGAAAAACCATCATCGTCACGGGTGCAAATACCGGTCTTGGCTTAGAAGCCGCGCGACACTTTGTTCGCTGTGGTGCGGCCACCGTCATCATCGCCTGCCGCACACTGTCCAAAGGCGAAGCCGCCAAGCGCGACATTGAAGCAAGCGAGAAGCGAAACGGCGTGATCCAGGTCTGGGAGCTAAATCTCTCTTCCTACGAGAGCGTCAAGGCGTTTGCGAAGAGATGCGAGACGCTTCCTCGACTCGATGTGTGCGTCGAGAACGCCGGTATTGCCACGGGCGAGTTCTCGCGAGCAGAAGGCCACGAGTCGCACATTACTGTCAATGTGATATCGACGTTTCTGCTCGGCCTGCTACTGCTTCCTATCATGCGCAAATCAGCAGCCAAGACAGGAGTCACTCCCTACCTTACCATTGTCACGTCCGAAGTGCACCACTGGACTCAGTTTCCGCAGAAGAACGAAGCAAGCATCTTCGCGGCATTGGATGACGAAAGCAAGGCGGATATGGCTGATCGCTATAATGTTTCCAAGTTACTCGAAATTCTCGTCATACGGTATATCACAAGAGTGCTCATCAAGGATCGGTCAAAGAACTCAGTCGTCATTAATTGCGTTACGCCTGGACTGTGCAGGTCGGATCTGGTCAAGGGCATGGGTATAGCACCTGTTGTGTTCAAGGCATTATTTGGTCGTACAGTGGAGGTTGGAAGCCGTACGTTGGTGAATGCGGCAGCACTGCCTGATAGCGCTGGAGAGTACATAATTGACGATCACGTGTCCGAACCATCAACACTCGTTGTGAGCGACGAGGGCGCTGAATTGTCCAAAAGAGTTTGGTTTGAACTGGCGGATATCCTGGAGACAGCATGTCCTGGGGTAACGCAGAATATTTCAGTTTAACTAATTGGTGTATTTTTGTATTTTGCTTGCATATTCAAGCGCCAGTTCATGAATTCCTCTTGGCAGTAGAACATTCCATTGTATAATGATTGTCATTCAGATCAATTCTGTGACAGTTTGCCCAAATGTCTACATCGAAATATGTACAAAGCTATGAGGCTCGTTAATTCCATCTATGTAGATAATACCGTGCCTTCTCAAGTACGTGATCTACGAGATGTGTGTGGTGGTTCTCCAATTTGCTGATGCAATAAAGCAGACTATTCCCTCCTTCAAGGACTGGCAGCCTTCTATCACCGGGAAGTGTAACGACAGGGGTGACAGCAGCGAGATCTAGGACGCGCTTTTCGTCGCTTGGGAGAAGTGTATCAATGGCGACTTCACGTGTGGGACTGCTCGGAACCAGTTGCTCTACCGTCCTGAGCGACCAGCAGGCCAGAGACGCCCGATAGATGGCCACTGGCCACCAAACAGGCCGTGCATCTACCGGCAAGCTATCAACAAGCCGAAAAATCTGACCCGCATGGAACAAGACGTAGTTTGCACCTTCGGGATAGCGTATCCGCCGCCACATTTCCTCACGTACGGTCGAAGAAACCGGAGACTCTTCCTTGCCATATTTCTCAATATCAGGGATGCTTGTACATACATTCAAGCTGACCAGGTGAAGCATAACGATGCTGGTCCAGTCAATGGCGCTGGTTGAGCCTTCAATTTTGTCATTCATGGTCGCCTGTATGTGCCGGTTGAAGAGCGCAGCCAAATCCTGTACCAAATCCTGTGTCTCTTGCATGCGGTCCAAGACTTTGGTCTTGGACAGAACACGATAACTGCTGGATGGTTCGTCGGTATCAAAGATGCGGAGAAGTTGTTGCTGCTCCAAAATCATACTTTGTAGCGGGTGGAGAAGAAGACGTAGGTGGTGAAGAGGCACTTCGTCGCTACTTGTTAGTCGACCTTGAAGAAAACTGCGGAACAGAACATTGAGCGATGGCATCTTGTGACCCACTTGGATTCCCCTTGTATCGTGTTCCTCGATCCAGTCATTGTATGATTGTGCATGCCAGAAATTGTTGTTGCAAGGTAGAGGTGCCTGCAAATCATTGATTGAGAGTATGGGTGCAACATCATGCAGCAAGCTGACCTCGAGGTCTACATAAACCCATGCATATACATGGCTAGCAGCGTTAGACTATATTTTTAAAAGATAAATGGCAGGTCTTACCGATTTCGTGTCTCGAGCTCTTGCCATTTCTCCCATTGGTTTCTGCTGTCCAAGAAAGGATCACGTATTTCTTGCTCAGGCTGTAGGATGCTACTGCATTTCAACGGCTGTTCTGGTGCATTAGCGCTCTGGTTTTCTCCATTTAGGGAAACAACCACTTACGCTCAAGAACTGACCTCGCTTCGATATAGCGTACTAGTCAGAGCATCAGCGTCATCTAATGGAATTGTATGTTTTCTTACATACCGAGATAAATGAATCCTTGCCACTTCTTGCGCAAAGCGTGAGTAATTGCAACGCAATTCCGCCTACCATCGGCTGTGATATGCACCGACGTTCGAGAACGTGGTTCAATGCAACCCTGCACACCTCTATCAAGCCATGCGCAAGAACGTGTGATTCTTGGTGATCTGTGAGCATGGCACCGTGGGCGATTAACAGAACGATCAACAGCATGCCTATATCGGCGGCGTCGATCTGCATTATATCTTGAATATTGGCAGTAGGGGAGCCTGGAAGTCCAAGATACGGTTGGATCGAATCAATGCGTGCGGCATAGATATCGATGAAATGCATCAGCACATGAGACGGAGGTAGCGACACAATGCGCCCAAATAAGCCTTGGCTTGACGATGCTGTCGAAGAGCCAGATTCCACTGCGCGGTGGAGCAACAATTGCACAGTCGCAACGATCCTATCTCGAGCATCTTGTGATATAGTCACAGCAGCGTCGCTATGATAGCAATTTAGTCCGTTCCAGACATCTGGTCGAGCGAGAAGATCCATCAATTTGCCAAGCACATCTTCTGTTGCATCCAAGTTGCAGACGGGTGTGTCTTGGGTCATTTTCCTAGGGCTGAACATAGTTGGATCATTCTTCAGGCTTGCTGAGGCGCTTTGCATGATTTGGGGATTCGTGAAAGGTGGAGTCAGGGGATGATTGGGTCCATGCAAGAACACTTGCGGGTTCTTATACAGCCCACCACTTCCAGGCCCATGTGGGGAGAACCGAGAGTCGTTGATCTGCACGTCCAAATTTGAGATAGAGGTGAACAGATGCGCTGAAGTGCTTCCATCCATAGTCTCGCTGCCGGTAGATGCGAGATATGGAAAGCTCATGAAGTCTTCGTAGCCGGTAAGATTCGATTGCCCTTGGGTCAGAGTTGCGTCTGTGAAAACAAAGAGCCCGTTATTTTGAGCTTGGGTATCGTGCGCCATGTAGGGAAACTGGTCCATCGTTGCATCCTGGTTGCTGTCTGGGTTGGCAGTGTTTGCTAGTGCTGTCGAGGCCTGGGAACGCGCAGATGGCTTCCGAGGAGCTCGTGGCCGGCGCGAGCTGTATCGTGGTTGACACACATTGTTTCGTGCAACGCACTGAGAGCAAGGCACCTGGGATCAATGTTAGAAGCTGTTGTGATGGCTTGACATTCTAACGTTTGGGTGGTCGAATTGGAGAGGGCGCTTGACTAACCTTGCGATCACAACGCGCCTTTGAGATGGCACACCTGGTGCAAGCAATGAGGGTTGCGCTATCCATTGGAAACGATGTCAAGGATATGAAAGGAGCACCTACGTACCAGGATTTAAAATATGGCAAAAGGCTGGTATCCACAAGCTATGAAGAGCAACCTCCAGAATGGGGCGCATGGGTACCAGCGAGTGCATGAATTCGAGAAGGTAGGAATCGGGCTCGGCTAGACATGTCTTCTCATGTTGATTTCGTCAGCCTCAAGCACATACATTCGGGTGCCCGCGATCTTTCCGCTTAGCGTCCCCCACTAAACCTCAAACAAGTCACTAACTCCAAAGCACCGTATTACTACAATGGCCTGATGGGAAAAAGATCAAGAAGATCGCATATCAATGAAGCTCTGTTCGGTTCTTCGGTTCCAGAGGCCCTCGTAAGTCTATAGTCATTAAAGTAGTGCGGCACAGACATTTGCATGGAAGGGAAATCTTCATATGAGGTGATGAAAAGAGGATCATTTGAGCCCGATTTAGCAGAAGACAACCATCTAGTATCAAATGTAATCGCCATGGATGCCAATTGCAAACTAGTATCTGGTAAAACGAAACGAATTAGGCAAAGATACCGAGGGTTTCAAGGAGCGGAAGTCCGATCAAACAGAAGCTGTGTAACTCATTCACATCCGATACTCGCTTTCCCTCTACGCAATAATGAGTGCGTTGCTCACGAGGCTAGGTATGCCCACCTGGGCCACTTTTACACAAGCTTTAAACTCCCCTCACATTTCCATAGATATTGTTGACAGTATTGATTAGTGTAGTAAATTAATGAGTTCCATTCCATAGGGCCCGGTCGTCGTCGAAAAGCCAGCTCTAGGACTCTAAATTAACCCCAACCCAAGAATATATCCGTCGTTAGAGTTCTGTTGGTCTTCCGATCATGGTAGTATGTGTATCTTACCAGCCTCTACCAAATAAATCATTGTGTTTAGCATTATGAAACAATCATCAAGAACAGCCCGAGGAATCCACTTCCGCCATGATCCCATGTGAAAGGTTACCTTACACCAAAATGCAGACTACATGCTGCTATCGCGAGTTCTTCGTGTATTGGAGTTCCTTTCAACCATGTACTAGGAAAGACATCCAGACGACTAAGTGAAGCCACATAGAATCAATAGACTTCCGGTCGTGGTCAACATACCTTATTCGCATATCATTCCTAATAGCAATGGTGGCTGCCGCTGAAAACAGTATGGGGGCATGGGAGACATGTGTGTACAAGACAAATTATGCTTGAACACTTGTGTGATTGTTGATTGGATTGAGTATGTTAGAGCAGTAGTTTCGCTAGCAAATGGACGTTAATGTATTTCTACCGAAGTAGCTCCTACATCATGCAATCTTTTCTTGCATTCTTGCATCCTCAATACCACATCTCTTAGGTCTAGCAGCGTCTGTTGTTGAAAGTCGTTATCGTCTCCCAGCTTTGTCATGTAACTCAACGCCTCCCATCTTGATCCGTTTTGCTCGTGCTGCTAAAATACATATTGAAGTCGTCAAATGAGAAGTGGAGAGCAGGCATACATCTGACACCATGATTAATGTACAAATATCCCTTCCTGGATTCTACGTTTGGGTATGCT
Source organism: Curvularia hawaiiensis (assembly GCA_026262405.1). NCBI lineage: Eukaryota > Fungi > Ascomycota > Dothideomycetes > Pleosporales > Pleosporaceae > Curvularia > Curvularia hawaiiensis. Next base: position 185,244 of record JAODYC010000038.1, read on the forward strand.
CATATCTTATTCTGTCTTCCTAGTGGCCCGTTCTACTCAAGAACACGTGTGACGAGACCAGTGGCGACTGTCCGGCCTCCCTCACGCATGTTGAAGCGCTGACCAGTCTCCAAGACGTGTGGTGCGTGGAGCTCGCAAACCATCTCGACGTTGTCACCGGGCATAACAAGCTTGTCGTGGGCATCCTCGGTGCCTTCTGGCCAGTACAGGGCACACGACTCGTCGGCAGTGCGGATGAACATTTGCGGCCTGTAGTTCTCACCGAAGCCAGTGTGACGACCACCTTCCTCCTTGCTCAGCACATACATGGAGACAAGGAACTTCTTGTGTGCCTTAACCTGTCCGGGGACGGAAACGACCATACCACGGCGGACTTCATCACGCTTAACACCACGAAGAAGGAGACCGGAGTTGTCACCAGCGCGGGACTCTTCGCAAGACTTCTTGAAGGTCTCGATATCGGTAACCTTGGTCTTGATGGGTGCGCTGCCCTTGCCCACAAGCTCAACTTCAGCATCGCGCTTCAGGATACCTCGTTCGACACGGCCAGAGACGACGGTACCACGACCAGCAATGGAGAAGACATCCTCAACGGCCATGAGGAAAGGCTTTTCGGTCTCACGCTGAGGGGTGGGAATCCAAGTATCAACAGCCTCGAGCAGCTCGTCAATTCGGTCGACACCAATCTCGGGTTGACGGCCCTCAATGGCGCAGAGAGCAGAGCCCATGATGATAGGGGTCTCGTCGCCCTCGAAGCCATAGCTGCTGAGCAGTTCGCGCATCTCCATCTCGACAAGCTCCAACATCTCCTTGTCCTCGACAGCGTCGACCTTGTTGACGAAGACAACGATCTTCTGAACACCGACCTGACGGGCGAGCAGCAGATGCTCACGAGTCTGGGGCATTTGACCATCGGAAGCGGCAACAACGATAATGGCACCATCCATGTTGGCAGCACCCGTAATCATGTTCTTGATGTAATCGGCGTGACCGGGGCAGTCGACGTGGGCGTAGTGGCGGTTGTCGGTCTGGTACTCAATGTGGGCTGTGGAGATGGTGATACCACGCTTACGCTCTTCGGGGGCCTTGTCAATGGAACCATATTCGAGGTATTTGGCATAGCCCTTCTCTGCTTGTCGCTTGGTGATGGCGGCTGTAAGAGTAGTCTGTATCGTGTTAGTATGGTGGCGTCCAGGACATTGGTGGGATGCAGTGCACTGTACCTTTCCGTGATCGACATGGCCAATGGTACCTAAGATCTGTCAGCAAGATGATGATAGATTCGGTGACAAGATCCATACCAATGTTAACGTGGGGCTTGTCTCGTGTGAAGGCGGCGTAGTTGCGGACGCCGTTCATCCACCTGCTGGTGCCCTGCGCACCGAGGGCATTTTGAACAGGCGAAACGCCACGCTGGTACTGAAAGGCAGCACGCGAAGTGCGCAGGAAGACCTTTGAGAAGCTCGACATGATTGACCCGATCACAGGACGCAGGAAAAGCGAGAGCAATGCAATTGGCCAAGATGGCGATGGTGGAGGAGGACGGCGAGGCTCAAATCATTTTCTTAGCGCGAGAAGATGCTTACGTTGGGCGTCAGCCAATCAGGTGAGGGGGAGATCCGAGCGCGTCAACTTTGTGCTGGAGGGGCCAACCATTGCGGGCACAAGGCTTCGCCTTCCTCTTCTTTTCCTTTTTTGGCTTCTTAAACTTTCTCAATTCGGCTGTTCGAAGAACTGGAGGGATTTGCTCAATTCCGTAAACGTCATCTTGGTGCGCAGGCTAGATCCGCTGGGCGCCCGAGGTTTTGTCGGATACCCGAGGCTTGCTCGGCGCGAAGTGTGAAAGTTGCATCATCGCATTCCAAACACCACCCATGTCTCTCCGTACGTTGACAGGAACGCCGCTGAGCTGCGTCTCGCGGATTCGTGCAGCCAACGCCATGCCATTGCGTGCCAAAATCACAAATCCCGCCTGGATGAGCGGGTCAAGAATGGTACAAATACAACCCCTCTCGCCCGTCGCAGTCTGTGTCTATGCATACTAACAGCACACAGTATGCCACGCCAACGGCAGACCTCTTGAAGGCGCAAAAGGACGACGACCCCGACGACGTGATCTTTACCAACAACTATGGCGTACGCAGTATCGAGCTCAACCGGCCCAAGAAGCTCAACTCACTCAATGGCTCCATGGCGCGCAAGATCATCCCAAGGCTGCAAGAGTGGGAAAAGTCTGAATTAGCTGGTGTCGTTGTCATTAAGGGCAATGGTCGAGCTTTCTGCGCTGGTGGTGATGTCGCGGCGCTGGCACAGTGGAACAAATCGGGACCAGAGGGACAGCAGAGGAGCTCAGACTATTTTGGCCTGGAATACAAGCTGGACCACTTGATTGCTACATACAACAAGCCATACGTTGCTTTCATGGACGGAATCACTATGGGCGGTGGTGTCGGCTTGTCCGTCCACGCGCCTTTCCGCATCGCAACCGAAAACACCGTCTTCGCCATGCCCGAGACAACTATTGGCTTCTTCCCTGACGTCGGTGCTTCGTTCTTCCTCCCACGCATGGAAGGCGCGCTGGGCACCTACCTTGCCCTCACGTCCGAACAGCTCAAGGGCGTGGACGCCTTCTACCACGGCGTCGCAACACACTACATCCACTCCTCTACCCTCCAGCAGCTTGAGGCACGTCTCGCCGAACTCCAGTTCCCTGACTATATGAAGCTCAACGAGCGCTTTGGAATCATCAATGCTACAATCGAGGAGTTTAGCACGGGCTTACCTGCAGAGCGACCACACATTTCTGGTGAACTGCGCAGGGTAATTGACAGTGTTTTCCACGTCGATCAGCCGGGTATCAAGGAAATCATGGCATCCCTTGAGCAAGTCAAGAATGAGCATGCGAATCTCGAAATCCAGACATGGGCAGACAAGACCATCCAAACCATCAACAGCCGCTCGCCAATTTCCGTTGCCGTAGCTCTCCAGCAGATGCGTGTCGGCCGTCAGTGGTCAATTGCGCAAGCGTTCCAAAGAGAATATAGCATTGCGACCAAGTTCATGGCCCATCCTGATTTTGTCGAGGGTGTGACAGCACGTCTCATCGAGCGCAAGAAGGAGAGGCCAAACTGGAAGCCCAACACTCTGAGCGAAGTTAAGAAGAAGGACGTTGATGCATTCTTTGCGACCGGCAGCGAGCCACCTCTCCCACTCATCAGCCAGATAGACTACAAGGAATACCCACATGCCTGGATTGGACTGCCAAGGGAGGATGAAATTCTGAGGGAAGCAGCAGGCAAGAAAACTGAGGATGTCGTTGCCAAGCTGCTCGAAAAGTATGAGGGCAAGCAAGGCGTCAGGGAGAAGATTGCCGAGGTCCTTGAAAGATACCAAAAGTAGGATGATTTCGTGTCTGCTCAAGACCTTTGGGAAGTAGTTTAAGTTTAGCTGCTCATGTAAAAAAAACGGGTTCGACCGCATCTACTCGGTCTCCGCCATTCACTAAACACTTGGTTCTTTTTGTTTGCTGAGAAGTTCCAACACTGAGGCAGGCACGTTGCTTTTTCTTTGCTTCTACTCCTGCTTTTTATCAGGTCCACTTTTGCCAAAGTATCTTACTATGTTCATGCTCCAGAGAGCGTACGTCTCGCACGACGAAAGTTCTAATTTCGCCCGTTGAACAGGGAGGTATATACTCGCAGTTAACATGATTAGTAACTTGTCGGAGACTTAGGCTTACTACACATGTGTTATTTCCCGTCGACCTGTAGGATCTCTGTGTCAGCACTTTGCCATGGATCAGGCCCCCTCGGAACTTTAGTGTTCTGGTGGGGGGAGGGGGGCAGTCAGCAACGGTTATGGAGGAGAAACTCCAGAGAACATGAACCGTGAGAAAGACTATATACTTCCTGGAAGAAGAAAAAAGACACGGCAAAGCCTAACATACGCCGTTAACCGTTGGATGAATGTCACAAGGAAAAGTAATCCAAGTTGCATATGTACAACATTCAACGTCTTTTGTGTCAACATGCGTAGTGGCGCTCACGTCATCTTTGCTCTTTTTCACTCACGCTCCATTCTTACTGAGCACAGGTAATCATTTCATTCTCTAATTGGGTCATCAATCGTAGAATGTATCCACCCTAGGTAGAAACCTCCTACAGTCGCATATTCTGGAGTATTTTTGTAACTAAACAAGGGATCCCGGCTCGAAACTTGCCAAAACGGTGGTCGCAAATCTGGCGGACCAAAATATCTCCTACGCGAGTATCGCGGTAACCCCTTCCAGGACTCAGCTTTCCAAGGGAATTGCTAATTATACCTTCTCGAGAAATACTTTTGTCTTCGTGATACTATGACACCAAATTGCTGTTGCCTGAATGCCAAGGGTGCCAATGACGCTATATTATGGTCCTCCCTTTGCATGCGTCATTGGACTGGTAGCAGAGCGTGAGGCCGCCTTTACCCATCGTCAACGAGGCAGAATCACGACTGCAGACCGCGCCGCCAACTCGTGCTAGCAGCGGTGATGATTCCCACAGCAAAATAAATGGGGACATAAGGCGGCCATATCAGTTTCCTGGGTACCATGAACTCGATCTGGCATCGCGCGGGGGCCAAACGGCGCATCTCTCTCCACTCACGCTGCAAGACGGCGGCCCCCGAACATGAACGTATCAGCCCCGTCGCTGCCTTCGCGCGCTTGTGGTTGTCTGCCTAGCGCGTGAACAGGGGGCTATGTTGAGCCTTCGTACTCCTGTTGGCTAGAAGGAATCGTTCATCGCAAGTTCGGTTGGTATGATTGGCTGCATAGACGTTGGGCTGAGGCTGAGACACCATCAGCCATTTCCTCAATTGGGATGCGCTGCCGTGCCCTAGCCTGAGGCGCTGATGAGGGACCTCAGTCCTTCTCCACAATCAGCTGGTGGCTATGTTCTTCTGTATCTATAAGATGACTTTTCCTTGCAGCATGTTTTTGTCACTTTCTCCCGGTACCTTGAGACGACAGTGTCTGCATATCCCAACGGAGGACCTGAAAGAACAATACCCTGATATTACATTTGGAAAACCTTCAGTCGGGAAGCGACTGAACCGATCAACCAGATGTCGGCTCTAGAGCGGCAGCCGTTGCTGGACGAGAAGATTGTCCTCGACTTTGAAGGACAGCTCACTGACGATGGACTGGAATACACGAAAAGATCTGGAAGAAGAAGCATAGGAGAAACCCTCCGCAAAGCCATCGTGCTACCATTGCTTTGTGGGTTTGCTGTATACGGATCGTATACTTTTTACAGACAACATCTTCACTCGAATACACAATCACCCACAAGACCGGTCGTACAATCCAGCTCTTTCAATTACACTTGTGTACCTGGACAGCCCTGCTGGCCATCGACAGAGGAGTGGAGTGCCTTCAACAAGAGCATCGATGGTCGCCTCAAACTGACTGTGCCCTGGGCCTCGCCATGTTACCTCGATTCATCTAGCGAGGAGTGTAAGGGAATCAAAAGGGCCTACAGCGATGGAGTGTCACGATCGGCCCATTATGGTTCCGCAGAGTTCCTTGACTGGGAGAGATGTGGCGTGTCTCAGTGCGCCCTCAACTCCTTCAACACCTCCGATCCTGTTTCTGGTTCCTGCTCACTGGGAAGACTCTCCGCATACTATGTTGAAGCAAGGTCTGGAAGTGATATCAGCAAAACACTAGAGTTTGTTCGCGAGCACGATATTCGCATCTCAATCAAGAACACAGGACACGATTATTTCGGTCGATCGACCGCCCCCAACTCTCTTGCCATTTGGACACATAATTTGAAAGACACCAAGCTTCACAAGACGTTCCAGCCTAAAGGATGCAGCACTCGCTATGAGAATATTGGAGAGATCGGTGCCGGTGTGCAGGCTCAAGAGGCATGGGAGGCTTTCGAGCCACAAGGCATGCTTGTCACTGTGGGTGCGGCAGGGTCCGTCGGCATCGCAGGAGGCTTCGGTCAAGCAGGTGGTCATGGACCGCTGGGACCCAAGTACGGACTCATGGTTGACCAAGCTGTCGAGTTCGATGTTGTCACTGCTGACGGCAAGGCGCGCACCATTAACGAATGCAACGACCCGGAACTCTTCTGGGCTATGCGTGGAGGTGGAGGCGGAAGCTATGCGGTGCTTACATCGTACAAGTTCCAGCTCCATCCAGCCGTTCCTATCAACGTCCACAACTTCCAGGCTCACTTCCCAGCACCAAAGAACATCTCAGAGTCGAAGGTCCACCGACAGCTTCTTACCGGACTTGCCTCGAACCAAGCCCTCTTTGCGAAACACGGAATCGCCGGTTACAACTTCGTGCTACCTAACCATGCCATATTTGTGCAGGTCATGCCATCTAGCGATACCGAGGCGATCAAGAACATTACCTCTGAATGGCATGACCTCGTTACAAAGATCCCTGGCATTGAAATCACAGAGAATCAGTACTACTCATTCGAGAAATTTTCTCAGTGGCACACATTCACCGAGCGCCCCGAGCTGAAGCGAAACGGTGCCGTTGGTCTGGGCTGGAAGGGCGTAGGCCGCTTTATCCCCAGAGATCTCTTTGAGTCTCCAAACGTTGACAGACTAGTTGATGCAGTCGTGTCTACGATGCAGTACTCCTACAGCAGAGGCGGTGCAGGATTTGTACAGTTATATGCTACAGGTCCCGACAACTTTCCCGACAATGGCAAGACAAGTGTGAATCCCGTCTGGAGAAACTCGCTCTGGGAAATCGTCACTGGCCAGTTCTGGACTACAGCTACCATCTCCAATGGTTTATCGCCTATCCAGGACATGGTAACTGCCATGATTGAGCCACTCAAGGCTTTGACTCCTGGCGGTGGATGTTACTTGAACGAGGGTGATTGGGCTGAGACGAACTGGCAAGAGACGTTCTTTGGTGTGCAGTATGAGAAGCTCCTCGCTGTGAAGAAGCGATATGACCCAACGAATTTGTTCAACTGCTGGAAGTGTGTGGGATGGACTGGATACAATGAGTAGGTTTGATTGTCTTCACGTGTTGCAAACAAAGCTAACTTTTTACAGTCCGATGTACTCTTGCTACCCTCAGACCAAACAAGATCCACGGCCATCAGTGCCACTGACACGTCTCAGTGAAGCATTGTAAGGCTACAAGTACTTGGTTTTTCTCTTTCATTTCATTATTCTTGGGAGGTCAAAGTGCTTGGTCTCCTTAAACTTATCGCGTTTTTCATTTCACGACCGGCTGTACTTTACTAGTTTTCTACCGTCATGGGGTCATGATCGCTCTTACTTGATACTCGCAATCAATTCTCATGTTCTTCAAACTTGCAACTTACGAGGCAAATACAGCCGCGTGTGACGGCAATCTCCATATGTCAATACAGCGCTTGACGACTCATGCCAACGAGCTTCACAATCAGATATCTGGAACCCACGTGCAGCACTCTCGCCGCGTGAACTGGTTTATGTGATGTATTGGTATTCATAGCCTTTCAATTGGCCGGTCACCACAACATTAGCAAACAATGCAAAGTCGCTATCTAATAGCACGTGATTCACATTCACATCGGCTTTTAGCGCGCCAGGTAAAGTATATATCACACTCACCACTCTACTCTCTTCCTCCATCACCGACTCAAGTCCGACTATCATCACCACCACAGGTGGTAAAATATAGAAGGCAAGTACTAACTCCCCGCTATCTACTACCCACCACCCACCACCAAAATGCGTCTTTTCTTTGCTGCTTTGGAGGCACTTCCCCTTCTTGCTGTGGCCCACCTTGAGCATGGCTACCACCATGTTCACAGTGAGGTCTACGGTCGCGCCCTCAAGACCGAGGTCGTAGTAGTCACCGAGACTGTCTACACCACCGTCACTATGGCGCCGTCTTCAAGTGCTGCGACGAATCTTCCGCAGTGGAGCGTCATCAACACTGCTTCAGAGAGCGCTACAAGCACTACGTCTCGCACCACTTCAACATCAGTCGCTCTTCCGCTCGAGCCATCCAAGGCGCCGAGTAACCCATATGCTGCACTGATTCCGCAACCCAACAACGCCATCATCGTCAACTCCTGCGAGTATGACGTCTACGTCTCGTCCATTGGCGACCAGAGCTGTGGCCCCGGCAACATGAGCCACCGCGTCCTCGCCAACAGCACCTACATCGAGCCGATCCGCAAGTGCTATAAATCCGGCGTCGCGCTCAAGGTGTGCAAGACCAAGGAGCTCAAGAAACCTATGCAGTTTGAGTACACCGTCTGGGACGACAAGAAGACGGTGTCGTACGACATTTCCTACCTCGACTGCATGGTCGAGCGCGGCGGCTCCAAGGACTTTACTGAGTGTGTCGGCCATGAGCGCGGCATACAAGCTATGGCGGGAGAAAACTGTCCAGTCTTCCACTGCCTTGCTGAGATCGAGTGCGGTCTACACGCATATACGGTCCCAGAATTCGGATATATGCCTGGTGCGCCAGTGGGTGCTTGCGGCGTCGAGAAAGGCATTGCATTCGAGCTTTGCGCTGAGAACAGGGGATAAGTCTTCTGAGTATAGTAGGATGGACAGTGGTATTTTCTTATATATGTCTCTGGGTATCTGCATTTCTCCTTCCGACAGTCTCCTTCAACGGGACAAAGTCATCGACCAGAGAGAAAGCAACGCATCAGCGCTGGTGGAACATTCTGTATCGTAGCTGCGTGACTGATCACGACTATCAATTTTATGATCGTATGTCGTGGCTCAAAATCAGGTTTGAGGTGTTTATCACACGGAATAGATCTGCACTACAAATTGCAATGATCCTTGGAGCCAAATAGAGCCAGACGATGCTGTTAGCGAATCTTTTAACTATCCTCACATACAGTAGAGAATATATTTCCTGCCACCGATCTTCTTCCTCACCATCAGTTCAGGATAGTTGATACCGTATTTCTTCACGCAAATCGTCAATACTGTCTTCGTACAATGTCTGATCACACGACGAAGACTCAATATGCTGGAATAAGCTCGATAGCTTGCCGAAATGTGCATCACAGGTCGGGCATTTGAAAGGGTAGCCCCGAATCGTGATGCCACAATAGAGATGCTGATAATAGTCCTCTTCAACGAATTCTCTCCAATCATCGCAGTCAACTGCAATTTTGTTGATATTAATGATATCCACGTTGCTGCAGGTGCCATATTCTAAATGAATAATCTGGCAATGTAAGGGACAAATGCTTATAAAGGATCTTGGGCACATACCATGCCGCTGTAGGTTTTGAACCGGCTTGTGCACCTGTGACATTCGAAAGTAGGTTCGCGGTGAGAGAGCTCATGCTAATTTACTTTGGTTAAGAAGCGCGGCGAAGGGGCAAGACGGCTTACCTGGTACAGATTGCTAGGGGAAGCGAAGTGTCTCTGGCAATCAGTACACACATTTTCCTCTTCCACGTGCTCCCAGTATTCAGATGTGCTCCAATAAGATCCGCCGCCATCATTGCAGCCTTCGCAGACAATCTGGCATCCTGTCATGCGAAGATGGTCGAGTAGGTCGTCCCAGTCTTCGCCATCGAAATCGCACTCAGGACATTCATGGTGCCTATTAGAGTCTCGCAGGTGTTGGTGGTATGCAGAGAGTGAGCGATAGTGTCTTCGGCAGCGATCGCACCAGCTGTAGCTTGTTAGTAAGAAACTGGGGTACCGCACCTTATTCACCTACAAGACCATGATGGCAAGACTGAAGTGTCGGGCGGAACTATAGCTAGAGCAGACGCTTGAGTTTAATAACGGCAACAAACAGTATTGAACAAACAACGAGAGATGTGATTATCCGCAGCGGTCCGCTTATTGGGCGAGAAGATACGGTTAGCCACGTACTTGCTCTCCCACAACCAGTAA
>JAODYC010000038.1:195284-206850 GCA_026262405.1 Curvularia hawaiiensis
CCAGTTGTGCAAAGGCTTGTACCTACTTGTGCTACCCCACATTCACTTTCCCAATATGCTGGTCGCGCCACACGCTTTAGCGGACCTGCATTCCGTTCCTGATTACACCTAACGCTGTCTTTCGTCGTTTCCTTTCTTGTTTAATACGCTCTTCACGTTATGGATGCATATGTAATAGGGCAAGCCGCATTGGCAGCAACCATAAAAACATATGCAACTCCATTTCTGATCAAATCTGGAAACTTCCCATTGGTGTGCTGATCTTACAGCTTCTTTTTCGGACAACGGTAGTCGTGCTGGCTGATTCCCCATAGGCGCACTACTCTTCAGCACCGCTGCATCCTCATTCCTCAACAGCACCTTCTGATCCTGACGCGAACCAATTCGGGTTTCGTCGTCCAGCTACAAGGCCTCTGCGTCTTGAGGGAACCAAATTCGGACAAGACTATGACGCAAGGAGTCTATTAAGTGGTTATCGATGAACACGTGCCGAGCCGAAACGCGTACTATCCCGCCCTCTACGCCCGCGTTCGAAGCGAGAAAGCTGACGCGCCATCTGTACCGCCCTTTGCAGCGTGCAATGCGCCCCGCGTTACAACCAACATGCCTGTACCCGAGTCGGAAATACTACAGCCTCTAGACGTCTCCAACACCAATTCCGACGACTGGGAGATATTCGTCTTAAAAGATGCCCGTGTCACATATGAGAGCAATGGACAGCCCGCGAGCCTGCTCGCCGCATATGCGGACACCCCACTCAAGGTTGAAGGACGACTGGACACGCCGGAGCGTAGCCAGCTAAAGTATCGTATGTAGATTCAGTTAGCATAGCAAGCGCATCGAGGGGTTTGCGCAGTCGATTGACACTCTCGCAGTCCTTAAGAAACCATATAAGCCCACCGACATCGAGATACGAAATGTGACACGCTTCTCCTACGGTGAAATGACAGACGGCGGATACGTCGTTTGGGCTCAAGGCCAAGCCGGCTGGTTCGAGATCCAGCCATCGCGGCAGTATAAATCCATATACGATGAGATGATACAGGCTGTCGAACTTCTGTATTTCGTCACAGACATCCATAGTGAAGTGCGGAAGAAGAGTGGAGGGCCCAGTGCTGAACTCATCTTTCAAGAGGTATGTGGAGAATGAGAAGCTGCGGCTACTTAAGAATCCCGTGACGGTCCTCATACAAGATACCCCAAGGCACATAGACTGACTTGTACTAGTATGCAGAAGACAAACGCTTTCCTTGCAATGATTCGGCTACAGCAGAGAGTATCTTCGACCATCATGGAGAGTTCCTCATGATGTGCTTCTTAAACAGAGCACAAGGGTTGAGTTGGAGTACCACTTCTTTATACCAACGCTTCAGAAGAAAATTTCCGGCAAGTGGCATTGAAGCCAGTCCCTTATCTCGATCTAACTACGTATAGAAAGTCTTCGATAACTGCAAAGCACGCATTGAGGGACGCTATTCCCAAATCCAAGCTGAACAATCGTCGAGAAGATCCAAATCAACGTCTGCACCTGATCCCACTACAAAGCAAGCACCTACATCCAAAACGTTACAAAACACTCGTGGAAGGGCTGCAGGCTCGAAACCCCCAGAAGCGCCAAAGAAAGATGACAACTGGTGGGAAGCTGCGGCACTATTCGAGTTTATGCAGAAAGCAGTGAACCAACGAGTTGTACGCCCAGGTCGAAACCAAATAACATTGGACCGAGTCGCGGAGCTGGTCGTCAGACGGTATGAGATTGAAGAAGTGGAAACTGCGAAAAACGTTCTATTGGTACATGCGCAGAATCTTTGCTACATGATGGATCATCCGCGACGTAAAGCTATACAATTCTTCGCTGCTGAACCAATATACCAAGAACTAGCAGCTGGTCATACTCTGTCTGCAGCCGAACAAAGAAGGGCGGAAGATGTTGCACTCAGACCACGGAAGGATCACGCAACACTCAGAAACGGGCAAAGCGATTCGTCAGATACATCCGACGAAGAGGATGATGACGCGCTGCGGACACCCGCACGCCAACCGGGTAGGCAGAAAAAAGGTCGCTTGTCAGTCCTACGACCGAAGAGCGGAAAATTCTCTGGCAAGAGTAAAAGTGTCAGACTCAAGCCAGGCGGACAAATAGCAGGCAAGGGAAAAGCACCAGTGCCGGCGAGCAGTTCCTCATCCGCCGCCCAAAGTGAAGATGAAATGAGCAGTGATTCAGATATAGACATGGATGGCACACCAACTCAAGCTCTTTCTCCAAGCGGCGAAAAGAGAAAATTAGATGATACAGAGTCCGAGCACGAAGCAAAGGGCACTCGACGAAAACGAACAGCTAGCACTTCTCTACCTTCTTCCTCTCCACCCCTAACAAACGACTCTGATTCCGCTGAAGCAGATACGGAGGCTGGAGCGATTCCGTCCCTTCCCCTGCGCAGCGTGCCTGCATCGTCCACCACAGGCAAACCCACAGTCTCTCCTCAAATCGTGTCCACATCCCTACCCACCTACGAGGCCAACGGACCGCGTGACTCCTGGATCTGCAGCTTTGACGGGTGCACACAGCGCATCTATGGGTGCAGCAAAGAGTTAGGTCGACAACTAATCACAGAGCACCTCGAAGACCACAGCAGAGGGAGTGACAAGGTAGTTGGGATCCTTTGGAGGGAGCAGAACAAGCTACAATTACCTGTCAAGTAAGTTTGATGCTAAAAACGTGTCAGATGGAGCGATTAACAAGTGACCCAACAGCAACTTGATCAAGAAGATCCGAGAAATGAGTGAGGCCAAAACGCCTTTATTTCCTGCCGAGCCAGGTAGCGGGCAAAAGGGAGATCCAGTCCGACCTATCGAGAGACCTGTATGAGCGAAAGGAAGATCGGATATCCTCACTCTTTACTACGCTGAAACACACGCGCCTTAGATACCCTTTGATCTAATCAACCGAGCAATGAATTCGCCTCATTCATCTTCTTTTATATCGTTTCGTGCCTTTTTCACGCCCCCTCCCCCTTCCGCTTTCTCTTCACACGCCCGTTTTCGCTTCTCCCTGCTCATTTCCTCTATATCCTCAATGCTCTCTCTTACATCCCTCAAGTCCTCGCTTAACGCTTCAACCATCAAACTCGTGTCTTCGTATACCTCTCCTGTCCGCGGATTAACGCCCCATTTTGGATGTGGGAAGGGCAGCGCGTAGAGTGGGGTGCGGAGCGCGCTTTCCGGGTATTTGATGTCGATGGAAAGGGAGCGGCGGGAAGATTGAGGTGAAGAAGGGGCCGTGTGCTTTGACGAGTGAGGTTGGGTGTGAGGGCGTGCGGTCTTGCCTTGGTGGTTCGAGGACACGGGCTCTGGAGAGGTTTGTGACATTTCTGAGAAGGAAAGAAAAGGATGCGTTCGTAGAGGTTGGAGACTGGATTGAGAAAAAAGAGAGAAGTTCGAAGACTTTCTTCTCTCGCTTTCACGAGTACGATGGGTACGCGAGCATGAATGCAGCTTTCTTTGTTAGTGCCGGATTGGGGTTGGTAAAGAGTGGAGTCGATACATGTTGCGTGTAACAAGAAGAACAAAGTCTTGATAGGCTAATCACCACACACAGAAACCAACATTGGATGATTTGAAATATGGTATTCCTCGTGAAAATGCGAGCACTTTTATACGCTAATCGTCTTGAAAACGTTGAATCCCGATCCACCTGTAGCCATGATGGCGCCCGGAATCTGTGGGTGCCAATGAGCCTCCTTAATCTGCTCCATGTAGTGCACGAAGAGCAACTGTGGTGGTACGTCTTGTACGCCTGCTGTATATTTGCTCTCTTCATCGTCGAGCTCGACTGCGAGATCCCATAGTGTGAGCGTGTTGTCGCCGGCGCAAACCAGCACAATACTGTCATCTGTAGGATGCCATTCTACAGAGGTAATCTGCTCCTTGTGGAATGTGTACGACGCAACAGGCGAAGGCTTCTTGTCGCTGGACATGTCTGTGGAAGGCTTCCATTGCCGCAAATCCCAGACGGCCCATTCACCATCATCGGCACCAGACGCGAGAAGATGAGCGGTCTGGTGCGACCAACTGAGTACGTTGACGTCCGTTTTCGAGGCCTGAACACTGAGTACCGGTTTCCGTGATTTTGACCGAGCATCCCAGATCTTGACTGTGCCGTCGCTTGATGCGGAAGAAAATACGTGCTTTTCGGTTGGAGACCACTGCAGTTCCTCAATCGAGCCCTGGTGGCCTGTATAAGGTGTAGTGTCGGTCACAAAGCCGCCGCCCTGGGTCCGGGTAGTGGCGAAAATCTTTCCAGCGCAATCGGCCGTAAGGAGCTTGCCCTCGGGTATGAGGGGCGACCAGTCTAGTGCGTAACCTTCGTTCGATCCGTGGGCTCGAATGGTGCACACAGGCTTGTTTTGCGCAGGAGAGATGGTGGTACCGGGTGTGTCGAAAGAGGTGAGATGTGGGGTAACGTCGTGGATGAGCACCTGGCCTGACTCTGTCATGGCGGCTGTGAGTGTTGTTGGAGGCTGTGCAGAAGTAGCCTGTGGTGTTTGGTGCGCTCGTATGCGGTTCGTGCAGCTTGTTAGAGGTATTGACTTGGTCTCCAATATAGGATCGGATGCCTCATCGTCAGAGTCCTCATCTTCGTTTTCCTCATCCTCCTTCTCCATGCGCGACAAACTGCTCATTTTCATAACCATGATCTGGTTCTCCTTGTCCCTTCCTCGTGCTGCTTGTGTGCCAGCCACTGCGTATACGGTTGCGGGGTAGGTCTTGCGATCTGAGCCTAGATTGTCTGGTATGATGTCGCAGGACAGACAAGGCCAGGGCGCTTCTAGTGTATGGAGCATGTCATATGTAGAAAGATCAGGGTTCAGCGTCTCGCCAGGTGAGAGTTTGTGTCGTCCAGGTATGAATGTGCCTATTGAAATGGTCAGTGGCATGCTTCTGACAATGTGAGCGACAGTCTTACCTTGATCGACGTCCATGCCATTCTCGCGCTCCTCAGCCTCACGCTCTTCGTCTGGTCGTCCGTCTACTCCTGCTTCGAGAATTTCATCCTCGCTCTCAAACTCATCCTCAAACTCGTCCTCAAATTCGCCGGCCTCGTTCTGCGCGTCAATTTCCATGGGCCTTTCGCCATTTTTAATGGCCTCCAACTCCTGCTCTGAGTCTGCCGGTCGCTTTGCCATGTTGAGTCTTTGTGTTGTTTGTGCTTGGTTTTCGTCGCAAAGCAAGTCGCAAAAAAAGTCGCACGAACTTTTTGATCAATCAATCGATAAGTGGTCCGCACCGCCACGTTCGCTCAGCCACACTTACCGATCGTTTTCGAGGGGCAGCTTGGCGAACCGGGACAAGGCATAACATCAGCGCTACCCCATGCCGCCCAATTACGTCCCAGCTAGCACTCAGTCAACAGAAGTCGACTTCAGCTCGTTACATACACGCCCCTTTTGACGCCCGGCAAACACGTAAAATTGATTCTGTGAAGCCTCCTTAGCCGCGTCTGCTGGGACCGACTTGTTTGTCGCTGTCCACGCGTACGCGCCTCCACCTCTCGCCGCTGCTGCTTGTGTACTGCCAGAACTCGCAACCATGGAGGAACACCCGAGCCAGGCGCCTGTGTCAGAAGTACAGCCTCCACCCATGGAAGTGCCGCCTGAGCAGCTGCAACCTGAACAACCGCAGCCTCAGCCCGAGCCCCTGGCCGTCGAGGACCACGAGGCGCAAAAACATATGGACCAGACCATGGACACTAACGACGACAGCATGGCCAGCACCATCATCGCCAATCCTGTCGCACACCAGCCAGATCTGAATCAACCCAGCAGTCTCAATAACAGCCCGTCCACATACGCACACGAGCCTCACCGACCGTCAACGTCATACTCCGACACCGCCTACCAGTACACAACACACAATGGCTCGCGCTTCGCTACGTCGTCAGACGCCGACACTCCCCCGCGACATGGCTACTACGATGCCAACAGAGAAACACACATGGGCCAGTCGCACTCGCGGCCTAGCTCACAACTGGGACGATACCCGACGTCAGAGAACGGTGCCCGGTCAAACTCATACCAAGATCAACACCGAAGCGCGCAACAGCAGCAAGAGGCGGTCAAGAACGCCAGTGTCGTCATCAAGGTCGGCATGGTTGGCGATGCACAAATTGGAAAGACAAGTCTGATGGTCAAGTACGTCGAGGGTAGTTGGGACGAAGACTATATTCAAACACTGGGTGCGTTGCATATTGCTTTTTCTGCGTCTGGCAGATGCTAACAGCCGCAGGTGTGAACTTTATGGAGAAGACCATCTCGATCCGGAACACCGAAATCACATTCTCCATCTGGGATCTCGGTGGCCAACGTGAATTCGTCAACATGTTGCCATTGGTCTGCAACGATGCGGTCGCGATACTCTTCATGTTCGACTTGACCCGGAAGAGCACCCTCAACTCTATTAAGGAATGGTATCGGCAAGGGCGCGGGTTCAACAAGACTGCTATTCCATTTTTAGTAGGCACGAAATATGACCATTTTGTCAACTTTCCCCGAGAAGAACAGGAAGAAATCTCCAACCAGGTACGCGTCACGTCCAGATCCTGGAGAACAGACCTGTTGGCTAACCATATCTAGGCCAAGCGATTTGCGCGAGCAATGAAGGCTAGTCTCATCTTCAGCTCAACAAGTCATAGTATCAATGTACAGAAGGTAGGAAATACGCCTGTTCAGGGCCTGACGTGCGCTAACTCTGCCCCAGATCTTCAAGATTGTGCTATCAAAGGCATTCGACCTCAAGTGCACCATCCCTGAGATAGAAAACATTGGCGAGCCACTTCTCCTCTATCAGGCCGTCTAGTCGCCGGACCAAAGAGCCAGACCCCGGACAGAAGGGACGCGGATAAACCTGTCTGAAAGGCAGATGGGGCGCGTCTTTTATCGGAACGTTACCATGAGCGAATGACTTTCATGATTGATTTGCGCAGAATTGCATAGCTCGGCGACTGGAGCACGGAGCTATACATATATGGCGGGCACAAAACTGGCGTTCTTCTGCTTTGTATTCGCGGAGGCGCCTGTGAGGTTAGAGCCACGAGAGCTCAACTGTATCAATGAACCAGCGCGTAGATGCGCGCAAAATACGCAGCTTTGCAAGCACATACTTTAGTTTAATGAAGAACGGTTGATTGGCATGTCTTATATGGTTGTTTTGACGTGACCTAGCAACGCAAACAAGCGGCAAGTTTAGGCGAATGACGTAAGCTCCCGCAGCTAAAAGTTCTGGATATCTCAAAGTGACTTTGGCCCATGTCGGAGCCATCCTTTGCACGCGTATAGTGAAAACGAGGCGAATCCGCACATGATAAAGCGCGTACTCGAACATGCTCTAAAACTCTGAGCGCAACTTACCAAATCCCGACTAGTGGTTCTCACAGCCTCTTTATTGAGTTTGCGCATAGCACGCTTTTAATACAACCACGTCAAGCAGCACTTCGCGTGGTCTACCAAACGCAATGGCCCTACCTTCAATCGCCCTTCCAGGGCAGCTCCTCGGTAGCACCGACAAATACTCGCCAGGTCCCGGAACACACATCCACGAGTCACAGATCTACGCCTCCATCGCCGGCCCCGTCGTGTCGTCACCCTCCTCATCACAATCAACAACGGTTTCGAAAAGCAAACTAGCGCCTCTCATCTCAATAACGCGCCCTCCTACATCTCGCGACCCAGGTATCCTAGGCCCCAACTCTGGTGGCGGCGTACCATTGCTCCCCACCGTCTCTAGCACCGTCCTCGTCCGCATCACGCGACTCGGGCCGCGCTTCGCCTCGTGCGAGATCCTCGTCGTCGACGACGCCGTCTGCCGCGAAGCGTTCCAAGCACAAATCCGGCGCGAAGACATTCGCGCCACGGAAAAGGACAAGATCAAGATTGAAGAGAGTTTCCGTGTGGGCGATCTGGTGCGCGGCACGGTGATTAGTCTGGGGGATAGTGGCAACTATTATGTTGCGACTGATCGGAATGAGTACGGGGTTGTGTTGGCGAGGAGTGAGGAGGGGAGGGTCATGCATCCGGTTAGTTGGAGGGAGTTTAGGGATCCTGTGAGTGGGAAGATGGAGTTGAGGAAGGCGGCGAAGCCGTTTTAAGCGTACAAAATGCGATGCTGGAAGAGAGGGAGAAAAAGAGAAAGAGGAATACATATACCCCCCGCTTTGAGAAAAAAAAAAGAATAAGAAGAGAGAAACAATCAAAAAAAGAGAGTGTGTGTCTTCAGAACTATCTGAATCCATACCTACATTGAACCCACAAACTCTTTACTATCCTACAAAACCCTGAATCCTTCTGCCACATCCTTAAACCCTGACATCTTATCCCTTGCGCGGATCTCCGTCCGACGTATCTAAAAAAACACTCACCCACCCCACAGACCCAAACACTTACCTATTACATACATAACATACGCCAACGCCGTCCCAAACGCTATCGTTTCACCCGCAGCAGCGCACGCCCCTCATCCGGCCCGCCCGCAACACACATGTCCCCCCTTCAAACGTTACAGCGCATGTGGCTGAACTTTGTTGCCAGCGGGGAAGTACCTTGTCGCGCCAGGCAACGGTTTTCCCGGGCTTATGTGTGGACTACATACCTAGTACGTAGGTATGGCGTGGTGGAGGGTCGGAGGGTCGGTGGTGAGAAAGAGCGATCCGTAAGA
The DNA here is from genome assembly GCA_026262405.1 of Curvularia hawaiiensis. Taxonomy (NCBI): domain Eukaryota; kingdom Fungi; phylum Ascomycota; class Dothideomycetes; order Pleosporales; family Pleosporaceae; genus Curvularia; species Curvularia hawaiiensis. Next base: position 203,994 of record JAODYC010000038.1, read on the forward strand.
TAGAGAAGGGGTAAGTGATGTTTGGGGATTGGATTGAGTCGGGTCGGGACGGGAAGGAGGGATATAGAGGGATGGACGGGTCTAAGAATAGAGGGAGGGGTGTTTGAAAGAGAGTAACAGAGGGTCTGTGGGTGTGGGTGAACGAGTCGAGGGAAAGTAGGCGCCATACCGTATTCGTGTATCCTGGGAAATGAGAATACAATGTGCATTCTTTTCCGTTGCTTGCCAAAGTACAGAGGCAGCTGTGTGGCTGTGTCAGTTGCGGGTAAGTCGAATTGGATAGTCGTAGTCGTGTAAGGAAAAAATAGGTATATGGTAAGAATAATGGAATAAATAAATAAGTATACAAAAAACCGCGACGAGCGCTGTTCCTAGACCAGAATCGCTACTATAGAGATTTTTCCTCCAAGCGGAAGGGAAGTAAGAAACAAGATGAAAAGCGTCTCCAAAATTTGTAGATGATAAAAAAATGGCCCTATCCCTCTTGTTCTCTTTTCGCCTGTCTGGCCTTGATAATAAATGCAACAAGGTGATTCTTCTGTTCACACCATCTTTTTTTCTCTTCTCAAGACAGTGATATCAAGTTACAACAACAATGGCGGACCTGTGACAGATCATACGCCGTTTATGCACCAGAATCATCCCATGTCTGGTACGCCAAAACTCCAATCATCATGATGCGGTACATCGAGGGCTCTGTCATGTCCCGCAAGATTCCTTCTCTTAAGCAATCTTCCCCATGGCGGGCCGTGGCCTCGATAACAAAGAAAGGCGGCTACCTATACCATCGTCTTTCGGTGCCTGTCTCAAATCTTACAGCTCTTGTATGCTCGCAAGAGCGAAAAAGTAAATAAATAAACCCATGCAGTAGGTTTTGAAAATACAACAAGTCTTAGCTTGGCAAGACTTGATCGTATTGGTTGCCCTGCAGCACACCGCTGAGCAAATGCCTTCTTCTGTCCTGGTTAACCCAACCCAAGCTCTCCGTTCCAGATTTGTTGCTCGGCAGGACACAGCTGAGCACATTTCTTTCCCTATTCTTGTTAACCCAACCAAAGGTTTCCGTTTGGAATCTGTTCGTCTACAGCACACCGCCGGGCAGAGGCGTTCCCCTGTTCTGATTGCCCCAGCCAAAGCTCTCAGTCTGAGGATTCACAGGCCGTACGTCGTTGCCGCCGACGGTACTGACGTGGCCTTCTTGTGGTGCAGCATGCTTCCTCAACATAAACATTGGCTTCCGGCCTTCTTTGTCGAGTTGCTTGAACAAGATCAGAGGGCGCTCATTCAGGCCCAGGCACCGCTCCTGATCACCGTGTACAATGTACAGAGCATATTGCCGCCAATCTGCTGTAATGTTGTATTTCTTAAGGGCAACGGGGAGTACTTTGTGACATGGGTCATCGATGGAGACGCGGAATGATTTGAATATTTCGACCTGAGGGTTCGTGGATGGCGTGGAAGAGGAGGGGTTGGATGTGGACGTGTTCATTGAGGTGGAGCCACCAGAGAGGGGCGGATCGCGCTCGTCGGGGTTCGGTGTTGGTGCAGCATTGTTCCGCATAGGTCGTGAGGAGAGTGGTGCGGGAGTAGCGCGAGGGTCGCGGTTCCGATCGGATATGGCGGTACTGTCGGAGTTCCATGTGTTGTTTTGGCTCCAGGTCGAGTTTGTGTCGTGGTCGTGAGTGCTGCGGGGTATGTCGCGGTTGTACTGGCGGTTCTGGGATTGCGTGTAGGCGGGCGATGTAGGCGAAGGTTGGGCGATGGAGTTGGGCGACATTTGTGGACCGCCACTGCCAAGAGAAGCTGTGAGGTGTGAGGAGGCTGCGACGGCTGCTGCGGAAGGGTCCAAAGAAGAATGGTCGACAAGAGCGCGATGCTCTTGGACGGTTGGAGAGGGGTTCTTTGGCGCGGATCCAAGGAAAAGCTTCTTGGTGGAGAACTTACGCGACAGACTGCTTCCGGCCGATCTCTCTTGAGTCGCTGGAGGGGAAATAATGGTGTGTTCGTGGGGAGTGGGAAGCGGCTGGCTGTCCTTGAGCATGCGCACCAGCGGCAGGATCTCCTCGCGCAGGCGCTTGTTCTCGTCTATGACGCGGCTGAGGTCTTCCCTGAGGTGGCGCAATTCCGATTCGGCATTTTGTATACGCTCGTCGCGCGCCTGCACTATGCGGATGACCTTGCTGAGGTCTTCTTGTGACGGCGGGGCTTCTTGGGCCGAGGTGTCTGCAGCTGCTGAGGCGTTAGCGCCATGGGACGGGCAAGAAGAAGAAGGAAGGGGACGAAGAAGAAGAAGACTAAAGTGATCAACTCACACAACGGAACATAGTCGTCCGGGTCCAAGGGCACGTTTTGCCGTATCTTGATGTCGTAGACGGCCTTGAGAATGGTCAGGCGATGGCCCACACTGCCTACGCCTAGCTCTTTCAGCTCTGCGTGCTGTAGCGCCGCCAGCACGTCTCCCGTGATACCCTCGTCTAGACAGAGTCGATTAGCACACACACAAACATATCAGGGCCTGGGGCAGGCGCAGACAAGGCCACGTACTAGCAAAAGTATCCGAGTACTGCTCGAGGCCGAGGTCGGCTATGAAGTCGGCCGTCTGGTCCTCGTTCCACTCCATGATGTGGCCCATGGGGCTGCTCTTGCTGTCGCGGGAATGGGTAAAGGTGGTGGGCGTGTGTTCGGTGCTGAGCGGGCCGGAGCTGGTAGGCGAGCTCTCGTACTCGACGGGCAGGGTTGGACTGGAGATGGCCTGGCGCTCAAACTCGTCGTCGGCGTCCGAGTCCTCGTGGTACTTTGTGCTCTGGTAGGCCATGACGAGGGGCGGTGTCGATGGCAGCAGGACAGGGCAGGGCAG
>JAODYC010000039.1:554-46029 GCA_026262405.1 Curvularia hawaiiensis
CGATAGTGTGCCGTTACATCGACCATCTCACGAAGTACTTCGATACGCTGAGATTTATTACACCAACCCAACCTGCATATATTACTATTCGTATATACTCATTTCCCAGGTTTTGATCGAGTCGTGACTTGTTCTTCAGCTTTTCGGCTGGGTCAAATGCCAAACTTGTTATCAGTGTCCTCGATCGCGACACTTGCCTAACTATGGTGCGGATATTGAGGCGACCAAGAAGAGAGCGAGTACCAGGCCGATTAGCATCATTATCCTGGTCTTGAACCGAAAGCTAGTAGACCATTGTCTCTTAGAAATTCGGCCAGGCAATTCTCGAAGCAGCTATACCACCCTCGCCAGATCTACCGACCAGCGGAATACATATCATGGCCCTTACTTTTAATTCTATCTGCAGCCTGTTACAAAGCGTTGAGGAAGTATCTGCAAACCGACCGCGACCACTTTGCGAAGAAGAACAGGTGCGCATTCGGCAGATCGTTTCGAACTGGTTTCGCGAACACAGAGACACACTCGACGACCCAGCTACGGATGGTGGAGCTGTACTATCTATTTTGTTCCCGCATCGAAGAAGAGACCGCGTATACGGGTTTTCAGCGTACTCCCTGGCGAAGAAACTCTCTTGTCTACTCGGCTTCAATCGGGGGCAACGTGCGCTTTTTGAGAGCTGGACGACAGGTACCCATGGCGACCTGGGTGCATACACTGAACTTGCCATGAAGCCTTGGGATGGCACTTTCTCTAGCAAAAACCTCGTCACGATTGAAAAAGTCAACCGTGTACTGATACAGTTGGCGGCCAGGCAAAGATTCTCTAATGAGAAAATTAGGAGACAGCGTGATTCTCAGTGCCAGACTGACGTGGAACTAAAAAGCGTCTTCGTGAGGCTTGAGTCATGGGAAGCGAAATGGCTCGTCCGCCTCCTGCTACGAGATTACTGTACCATCGAGTTGAACGAAAAGTTTGTGATGCGCTGCTACCACTTCCTACGACCGGACCTGTTGGCGTTCCAGAATGACTTTGAAGCCGCCTTTGAAGCGCTTAAAGGAGAACTCAGCTGCTATCCAGCCGTGCCTGAGCCGCAGGAAGAGGAGTCCATGCGTGTCGAGGCAGTGAAAAGATTAAAGCCGAAAGTTGGCATCAAGGTCGGACGCCCACCCTTCTACAAAGCATGGTCATTCCAGAACTGTCTTTACCTTGTCCGCGATAGCGCCTGGGCTGCTGAGGTCAAATACGATGGCGAATACTGCGAGATTCACGTCGAAATCGAGAACGGAAATAGCAACATTCGCATCTTCTCTAAGAACGGCAAAGATGTAACGGCAGATCGTGAGCCTATACATAACACAATCCGCAACGCTCTCCATATCGGCCAACCAGACACTTTGGTCAGAAAAAAACTGTATCGTTGTTGGCGAGATGGTGGTGTACAGTGACGATGACAAGAAGATCATGGAGTTCTCGAAGATTCGGAACCATGTTAAACGCTCCGGGTGGTTCATGGGCACGCGCCAGGACTTTCCACCGGACAAGTGGGAACATCTTATGATCGTGTTCTTCGACGTCTTGCTTTTGGACGATGTGCCGATTCTGCGTTATTCCCTCCAGGACCGCCGTAGGATCCTTCGCAAACTCATCCATGTAATACCCGGCCGGTCGATGCGCTCAGAGTGGACCTTGTTGGATTTTAAGACAGGGAGTGGCTTAACAGACTTGATAGAGACCTTTGCGCGGACCATTGCCGAGCGCCAAGAAGGGTTGGTGCTCAAACCGTTGCATGCACCGTACCTGCCTTTACAAGACGATGATCGACCAGGTTTCTTGATCAAGATGAAAAAGGACTATCTCGGCGACATGGGCGGTCAGCGGGACATGGGCGACTTTGCTGTCGTCGGAGCCAGGTTCGATGCGAGGGTTGCAGCAAAGACTAATCTAAAGCCTCTACACTGGACGCACTTTTACCTTGGATGTTGCATAAACAGGGATACTGCACTGCGAGCAGGGGTCAAACCAAGGTTCAAGCTCGTCGCCACATTGAGTCTCGACACGTCTATTCCAAGGTCTGATGCGAGGTACCTGAATGTACAGGGTTATTTTCGCCAGATCGCACTGCATCAGGATGGCTCGACCGTTGAGTTTGATGTGGTAAACCTCAGGGACTACGATCGACGCATGGCCGTCGCTTTCAAAAACCCCTTGATCGTCGAAATCCTTGGCGGAGGGTTTGAAAAGCCATCAAATACAACGTTTGAGATGCTACGTCATCCGCGAGTACAGAAGATCCACCTTGATCGGACATGGGAGGATGCAGTCACTATGCAAGATCTTGAGCGCATGGCTGAAGAGAAATTTGCAGTGCCCGATGCGGATGAGCTCGATGGACATGCGAAGGGCGTCGCTTTGTTGGCTAAAAGGCTTATCGATGGATCTCAAGCGACTGCTGTATCAGACAATACGGCGAGGGAAACGACACAGCGGACCAGCCCTCCCTCGTCCCCGGAAACACCGCATAGGTCTCTAGTGAAGGACACGACCCACGTGATTTCCAACAGTTTGGGGGATAAGGAGACGTCGCCAGATCCTTATGCAGACTTTTTCAGCTCTGAACAATCTGCTGATGAGAGTATCCAGGGCAAAGGAGTGCGGGTATGTCGCGGATCAACTTCGCCCCCACACAAGCCCACTTCCCCGAGTTCAACTGCGCCAGTTTCACAACCACCCTCGTCAGCAGCACCAGAGGCTATCGGCTCAACTCCACCTGTCCCTAGTACTCTGTCTGTCTTCTCGAAAAAAGGTAGGAGATCGAGGGCTCTCGAGCCAATCAGCCCGCCACCAATTAAACGGAGGAAAACTCGTGATCCACTGCAGGCGTCGGATGGCAACCGACAACCGAATCACTGTAACTACGACTCGCAAAAGAACAGTGCTAATACTGACACTGAAAATCATCTTTAAGAAGAACTGTATTTCTGACGTAAAACATAGTATACTCCGTAGAATCTTGTGACGTCGTTGTGTTGTGTGTAAATGAACTAGTTTTTTACTCCGGCGTCTGTAGCAACTGTGAAAGAGAGGCAGACATGAGAACATTCCTCAGTACCACTGAAAACAACACTTGCGGTTTTCATACTAGGCATACGGCTAGGTGCAGGAAAACGGAATGAGTAATCGCATCCAAGCCTGCACTAGCGACACAAAAGATGTTCCCCGCATTCAGGCTTTCCATGTAAACATCCTTTCAAAGAACTTAGCGGCTCACACGCTTACATGATGGTTAATCATTGCTTGAAATCCATTACGTTAGCTGCTGCGAGACCAATTTTGGTTACACAGATCGCTACCATGCCGTATCCTGTGGGGATACCAAGACAGCCACAATAAGGCGGGCAGAGCATCGTAGACATAAAGTCAGCCTACACCACACAAAGCGGGTGGTCTTAGTACCTGACCAGCACTCTTTAGAATCATGACGAAACTCATAACTGTTTTCGGCTCGACTGGCAATCAGGGCGGCTCTGTTGTACGAGCTATCCTCAATCACCCGCAGTTGAGTAAAGAATGGAAGATACGCGGAGTCACACGGAGTCCGAACAAACCTGATGCCCAAGCCATGGCAGCGCAAGGCGTTGACATGGTTGCTGTAAGTGATCCGCCGATGTCGTATGGAGAGATACTAACAATAATATCCCTAGGCGGACTTGAACAGCAAAGATTCGATTCTCTCTGCCATCACTGGCTCTTACGCCGTCTTTGGCGTAACAAACGTAACAAACCCCCCTCTCTGCTTCCGAAACACATCATCTCTAACACGAGGGTAGTACTGGGAAAAAGCCTCTCTCGAGCATGAAGTCCAACAGGGCCGCAACCTGACCACCGCCTGCCAGGAAGCCAAAATTTCCCACTTGATCTGGTCCTCACTGCCTCATGTCTCGAAAATCACACAAGGAAAGCTACCAAACCTGCACCACTTCGACTCCAAAGCCATGGTCGAAGCCTACATCACTGAAGTCGGACAGCCCGCTTCCTTCGTGCTACCAGGCTTCTTCATGGCCAACGTCCCCGGTTCCATTAAGCCCTCCGGAGACAACACGTACACTTTGACTCAAATGTTCCATCCAGACACGCAGATCCCAATGCTAGACGTCCCCGCTGATTTCGGCAAGTTTGTAGCTGCATGCCTAGCGAAGCCTGAAGCTACAATGGGCAAGCACGTCCTCGCTGCTAGCGCGTGGGCCACGCCGTTGGACGTTTGTAGCGCGGTTGAAAAGGTGACGGGCAAGAAGTGCGAATTCAACGAGATGAAGGAGTGGAAGGGGAGCCAGGAGTTGTTAGAGAACATGGATATGATCAAGGAGTGGATGTACTATGGACCTGGGGCGAAGGAGGGTGTAGAGTGGAGTCAAGGCTTGGTGAAGGAGGTTGGGGATATGGGGGAGTTTAGTGGGTTTGATGGGTTTTTGAAGAGGATTGGGTTTGCGTAAGAGGGAGTTGCTGAGAGAGATGTCGGAGGTATCGATACAAAAGGGCTATGAGGGTTGGAGAGGTAGAGCTCAGACTAATCCTGGAATGAGAGGACGTGTTGATAGTGCGGACTTACCCCGAGCATGGGTTTCTCGCCTCACTTACTAGACGTTATCAAGTAAGACGCTATGAGAAACAAACCGACTGAATGTGACCAGCTGAACACCCCAAGATCGACAGTCTACAACGTCCAAAGCAACGCAAAACAGCCGCGCTTTTAGCACCGGTAGATGCCCACGTTGTCCGCTAGGTACTTGTTCGGTGACTATTACCCCGCCTATCGTCAGCCCCGCGGGACTCCCCACGCCGTGGAGTAGACCTTACTATATCCATGTCGGAATGCTAAAAGGATTTCCAACAATGTAGTCGATCAAAGACACCTTTCCTTACGAAATCCTTTTTTGTTTTGTTTCCTTTACGTCCGTGACACACACTCCCTGGCAGTCAAATTCAACCAACACATACACAAACATGGCATCCCACCCGCATCTTCGGCAGTACGGCAAGACCAAGCAACTCATTGTAAACGGCAAACCGTTTCTTATGCTTGGCGGGGAGCTGCAGAACTCGTCGCTTTCGTCAGCCGAGTACATGAACGAGGTGTGGCCGAAGATGGTGGCGTCGAATGTGAATACGTTGCTGGGATCCGTCAGCTGGGAGATGATTGAGCCTGAAGAAGGAAAGTTTGAGTTTGAAGAGTTGGATAGGGTTATTGCGGGCGCGCGCGAGCACGGGTTGCATTTGATATTGTTGTGGTTTGGGTCGTTTAAGAATGGTATGTTTTTTTATTAACTACCCTTGGCGCCAGGTGACTTGACTCACGAGTTAGGAGAGAAGCAATTGTAAATTGACATCTTGTGTGACTAGGACGATCAACATATGTACCGTCGTGGGTCAAGACGAATCCTTCGCGGTTTCCGCGTGCTGAGCTGCGGAAGGCGGGAGGTGTGGTGGAGGTTGCGGATGTGCTGTCGCTGTTCTACGAGGAGAATGTCGAGGCGGATATCAGGGCGTTTCGGAAGCTTCTTGCGCATATCAAGAAGGTGGATGAGAAGCATAGCACCGTGCTGATGGTACAAGTAGAGAACGAAGTGGGCTTGCTGTTCGATAGTCGAGACGGAAGCGCAAAAGCCAACGAGGTATATGCACAGTCTGTACCTGCGGATCTCCTGAAGTTCTTGGATGAAGGGTATGATACGCTCCATGCGGATCTAAAAGCTAACCTCAAGACGTTTGTTGCGCAGTCGAAACCGCAGACTGGGACTTGGGAGGAAGTGTTTGGAAAGAGCAACAGGACAGAAGAGCTCTTCATGGCATACTACTATGCACATTATTTGGATCGAGTAGCTGCAGCAGGAAGAGCTGAGTATAGCATTCCGCTTTACACAAACGTGTGGCAGAACTATGCAGGCGAGGACGCCGATGAAAACACACCCAACGTTGTGGGCGGAGGCGGACAGCCGGGCGACTATCCTTCTGGAGGCGGGACCAGCACTGTTCTCGACATATGGCTACACTTTGCGCCCAATCTGGACTTTATCGCACCGGACATCTACCTCAATGAGTACACTGCGACATGTGCCAAATACGTACATGGCAGGAATGTACTTTTCATCCCTGAACAGCGCAGAGACGAGTATGGCGTCCGGCGCATCTGGATAGCATACGGAACATTTCAAGCTCTCCTAGCCAGCCCATTCGGAATCGATACACTAGAGCCCGAAAGTAACCCCTACACCAAGCACTACGGACTACTATCACAGGTTTCTCAACTTGTATTGGAAGCGCAGAGAACGCCCGGGTCATCCGTAGGCTTCTGCTTTGACGAGCTGTCTGGTGACAAGGACCATTCAAAACCTGTTAGACAGCGATTCGGCGATTGGGACATTACCATTGAGCGAGCTTTCGTATTTGGGAAACCTGGGCCGGGCAGTGGCATGGTGATTCATCTTGGCGGCGCGCGCTTCTTGCTCATCGGTTGGGGCTTCCAGATCTCGGGCCAGTCTACGAAACCCGGGACTAGATTTAACGGAATCCTAAAGAACGAAGAAAAAGTGGTGGAAGATGTGGCAACGGGGAAACTGCGGACGCTGAGGACGTTGGGGGGCGATGAGACAAGGAGCGGAGCTAATGCGGTGATGCCGAATGAAGACCCGGACTATGGGAGTTTTCCGATTGCTATTACTATTCCTGCCCGGACGGGCATCGCAGAGGTGGAATTTTATGCTTTTTGAAGTGCTGGATGGGTGCTGGGGCTGGAGGGTAGGCGGTGCGAGGATGTTACGTACGTCTGATACAAGTCCTGAATACCGAGCAAAATGATGAAGAAAAGCATATAGATTCAACTACTCTACCCAGTGAGTTTTTTGTTCTATTCAATATGTCCATGTCGAATACTTGGCTCGTTGCAGACAGGAGATGTGGGAGACTCACGCTAGCGTGGACCCTGGCACTCTCGTAAGGCTGAGCCCCGGCATCCGCGCGACAGGTCCAGATACGTGTTAGGACCACCCGCCGTTACACATATCCGCCTACAACGAGCTTCTTTCCCACCAACAAATCCTCGCTCGTCTCTCCACAGCATACAGTCGGAGCTTCGCGCTCGCTCACAAACACAGCATGCACTCCACCCTGGTGCGGCTGCAGAATGTCTTTGGTTTCTTTACCACAGTCGCTTTCACAGTCGCGACCGTGATTGCGCTGAGTAGTTTCATTTCTCCGCAAGATCCCACTGCCAGCATATCACTGCGAAATGTCCAGGTAGTCAAGGGTAGACCGCACTACTATTCGTCCAAGAGGGAGGAGTATGCGCACATCAAGTTCGACCTGGATGCCGGTAGGTCCATGCATGCAGGTAGATACAAAGTACCGTTGCTCACACAAACCGCAGATCTTAACAGTCTCTTCAACTGGAACACCAAGCAAGTCTTTGTCTACCTCAAAGCCGTTTACCCGTCTACCCGCGCCTCAGAGCCTCCCTCGGAAGCCATCATCTGGGACGCAATTATCGCATCCAACTCGACGCCCTGGCACCAGAACCACTACATCCACCCAGAACCCAAGTCGAAGCTTCCCAAGCAATCTGCCAAGAAGCGTGCGGCTGCAAAGAAAAAGATAACCTCCCCATACCCCATCGGCGAGCTCCACCTCCAGAACCAGAAGCCCAAATACCAGATTACCGATATCACAGGCAAGCTGGGCAACAGGACGGATGTGGTGTTGGAGCTAGGCTGGAACGTGCAGCCTTGGGTAGGCGTTCCCACATGGACCAACTGGAAGACGGTGGGCGTTTGGAAGGGCCTGGAGGGAGGCAGAAGCAAGGCATTTACATTCCCGGAGGTGGGAGCCAAGGCAGCCAAGCCTAAGGACCTGGAGACAGAAAAGGGTGCTGAGGGATACAGGCTCGAGGTTGGTGGAGAGGCGCCGTTAAGGAAGGCTGTTTCGTAAAAGGAGATATCGAATACGTGTACCATGTGATTTGGATATGGTCTTCGATTTGGAATTGGCTAGCATTGGGCCGTGTGGCTGCGCGTTTGTCAAAATTTGGAGGATTTAAGGCGCATAGTTTGCTAGAAGAAGCGATTTACTGAAGCCAATGCATGTTTTGTTGATACCAAATGAGCATTGTCATGGCTGGGCCCGGTGCTGAGTGAGGGACGCCATTTTAAAACGTAAGTTAGCATGACTGACTTCAAACCCATCTGCAGCTCACAGGCTGATTATACTATGTCAAAGTATCTTTAACAGGGCAGTGATAATGACACAACTGCTCGCGCTGGTCGAGTTGGCGTGTGCAAGCACGCCGTCTACTCGGCTCAAGGTCGGACCTCCGATCTCGCCGCAACCGCCACTTCTGGTCGTTGGATTTCAAAGCGCTCCACAACCCTCATCACTCCACAGGATGCGCGTTATACCCTCCCCCGACAACGACGCCCTGTGTTTCGAGTCGCACAAACCCCCTGGGTGAGATCGCGCTCTGAGATATTCGAAAGACCATACAACATACCCATCCGAAGCGGCCGCGATGCCCCTCGATAACATTCGCAACATCCTCCTCGTGCTCTCCGGCAAGGGCGGGGTAGGCAAGTCGAGTATAACCACACAACTTGCCCTCACACTATCGCTACATGGGCACTCGGTCGGCGTTTTGGATATCGATCTTACGGGTCCGAGCATACCGCGCTTCTTCGGTATTGAAGAGTCAAAAGTGAGACAGGCCCCCGGTGGCTGGATACCAGTCGATGTCCATGGAGCGCAAACGTTACCTGGGCAGAAATTGAAGAGGAGTGGCCAAGGAGAAGTCCAGGAGACAGAAAGTGCGCAAGACCAAAAGGTTGGGCCGTTATCATGCATGTCGCTCGGTTTCATCCTGGCTTCCCGTTCTGACGCCGTCATCTGGCGCGGGCCTAAGAAGACGGCTATGGTCCGTCAATTCCTCACAGATGTGCTTTGGCCCCCACTCGACTACCTCCTTATTGATACGCCGCCTGGTACCTCAGATGAGCACATTTCCCTACTCGAAACTCTGCTCAAGAACACAACGCCCTCTCCTTCTCTCAACCCGAACCTCCCTTTTCTTGCCGGCGCAGTGGTAGTGACAACACCGCAAGCCATAAGCATCAGCGACGTAAAGAAAGAGCTGAATTTCTGTAAAAAGACAAGCATAAGAGTCCTTGGCGTTGTCGAGAATATGGCTGGCTTTGTTTGTCCCAATTGCTCAGAGTGCACAAACGTTTTCAGCAAGGGAGGCGGTCAAGTCATGGCAAACGATTTCCAAGTCCCTTTCTTGGGTAGCGTGCCTATAGATCCGGCGTTTGTGGAGCTTATTGAGAGCGGCACGAGGCCTGTGTATCCGAAAGGGACGGTTATGCAGGGCAAGGATATGAGCACCGAGGATGTGGAAAAGGCGAGAAAGAGCGAGGGGAGTTTGGTGGATAAGTATAGGGATTGCTCGCTTTACCCGCTTTTTGATGGCTTTGTGACAAGACTGAAGGCGGACGTGGCGGCGATAGAGTAGTAGAAGGAGAATGAAATGATAAAGTTATCGTTAAATTCTGTGTGCTATGGCTCGTTCTGTTTCAGGCGTTTGTTTTGTACCATGAGAGGTCATCGTGGTTGGTGGCCTTCTCGTCGTCGTCTCTGCACATTTTCTCTTTGAATTCTTTCCAGATTTCACCATTCTTCATTACCAATTCTTTGCACAGTTATACAGACGTTCCAATGTGACCGAGCTGACTTTACTATTGAGCACTATTGTTGAAGCTTCAACCATATGATTGTCTGCTACTTTAGATGACCAAGTCGCTACGCCGTCTTTTACAGCACGCTTTCATATGCCAACCAATCTCAGAAATTGGCCCTTGTGATATGGCTACGTATTCCAGTTCCACTCACCTGCATCGCTCTTCTGAGCCTGCTACTGGCTGAACTGGAGAGTTCGTTTGTGTCTCCCGAAAAAAGTGAGGGAGATAGCCAGCGACCAGGTGAAGGTAGTTCCGGAGTGGTCCATATGGTTTTGGCTGGATTTTCGCCAAGCGTCAATCTGTATATAGCTTCTTCGCTCCCTAAAGCAGTTCGTCTCTTGACTCTATCTTTTTCCTTTACTCAGACCTCCATTGTTGCCTCTGCAAAGACCAGGATTGGGCTGCGCTATCCAAACTCTGATCTGTAAGAGGAGCTGCGATATCAATATTACACGCCATTTGATAAAGTATGTATATTACGATTTATCAGAGCGCTGATCGAAACTGATTGTTCAACAGCGTCAAAGTCTGCGTTTGTACAGTGGCCAAGAAACTCTACCATGTCGCAAGACATGCGAGCAACCGACCCAGTTCCCCATACTGACGGACCAAGCGGATCTTCTGTGCGCCAGGGGATGACAATTTCTGAAGCCATAGCATACGACATGGAACATTTGGGCCAGGAGCATGAAGTGATGAATAACAGTCAATATGGGAGTGGAATAGCAGACATGGTGTTCCAGGATGAGTTCTTCAGCAATCTCACAGAAGCAGGAAACAGTGGACGAGTAGAAAACATCGACATGCATGCAGTTGGCCAGCATGAACCTGCTATCAAGCCCAAGTACCACAGTGACAACACATTGTCTGTCTTCTCGGAGGACAACTCTTCTACGCTTCGAATTGACAAAGGTAACTCTGGAATTACCCATTCGGACAAAAGCGCTAGAAAATTCCATGGAGATGCTGTCAAACTGGAGCCTGAGGTTGAGGACGAAAATCGCTGCCAGAATCTCAGCCTGGACCATTCCATGGATGAATCTGGGCAGGATGGAGATATACATTTCCAGACTCTGCAGCACACGAGTGAGTTTCCACAGGATGTGTCTCAAGATGCCATCATGAATGATGAGTCTGGATACCTGGGAAACAAATTTACCAATCATACTGGCCTAGGCGAAGGAAAATATGGAACAGAAGTTCACACGCGTCAAGATGAACGTGAAGTTATTATCCCAATTAACCAGGGTTTCCTTTGGTCTGATTTCCAGAAAGAGAGTCAATATGCAGACCCCCAAGAGAACCATGAAAACGTACAAACTCAGCAAGAGTACAGTGGCCAGATGGCGACAGGAACCACCGAGCAACTGCTTGGTCCTGGAGGCAGAGAAAATGATCAGCCCTCGACTTTTACACAAGAAGTAGATCCGCAGCATGACCACGAAACTATGCATCCAGGATACTACGGCAACATGATGGGCATGACCGGGAAGGAAGCAATTAGTCAACATACACAGCCACCCAATGCTCCTTTGTCAGATACTTGGCCAACAGCCAGTATGAACGACATCCAACATCCAGCCTTTGGTCGTCCCATCAACTTCACCAACACATCTGCTTCGTCTCATCCCTCAGTTCAAAACACTGCGCCGTTCGCAACTTCCAACAACCTTTCTCAATTCCAAACACCAAATCGATGCTTTGGCCAACAGCAGCCGCTTAATTCATACAACCAAAGCCCCGTTGACACCCTCTTCGCTCAGCAGCAGCAACTCCAAGCTCAAGTCGAGCAAAAGAAGCGCCAGCTCGAGAATGCAAGGCGATTGCATGAACAGACTCAACACCAGGCTCAGCAAGTAAACAGCTTTAGTTTCGCTCAGAACCAAGCCAGCATGCCAGCTGCATTCCTCATGGGTCCATTGAGCTACCAACGTGCCCCTCAGAGCGGGTATCGACAAGTGCCATCGGGAAACAAAAATGCAAGTCACTGGCCTCAGATGCAGTCGAGTTCTTCGCAGAGTCAGATTGCACTGAACGAAGGACATGCTTCGTATCCTACTCATGATGGGGGAGGGGCTAGTAAGCCGATTGATGTGAACAAGCAGACACCAGGGCCATCTGCAGTGCAAGCTCAGTCAAAGACACAGCAGCAAGACCAGTCCAAGTCGCGACAGCAAGACCTGAAAGAAGAAGAGTCGGATGAGAATGAGCCCCTGACAACACGAGCAAAACGTCATCCGTCCATCACCAGCCAAACCTCCGCTACTCAACAGCCCTCTACGCCTCAATCTCCTGCACCTCCCGCCATCACCTCGCCCCCTCCCAACACCACCTCGGCTCCCAGCACATCCATTGACTGGAAACTCCCACAATACGACGTCCAACTCGAACCGACCCCCACCGACCCCTCTCAACCCGTTGCCAAAATCTCCCTACCAGGCCTCGTCCGCGAAGAACTCCTTCTCTCCCCCGACCACGCAGACCAAGAAATACACCTCTTACTCAACGTCTTCCTCCCCAGCCACCAGGCTCTGACCACTCCAGACCCGCAACCCGCCGTCGCGGTCCTAAACTTCCATACCATCGCACTCATGGTAATCGAGGCGTACGTGCAGTACGAGATTGGCGACGAGCTAGGGCGCAGGAACCCTTGTTACACTCAGACGCAATCCGGCCGTGCCGCCGACGACGCAGGACCTGGCAGTTCAGAGGCAGAGTACGAACGCATCCGTGACGCACGCAGCGCCGATGTAGACGAGATCTTTTTCGCGGTTGTGGATCGCTGGCGTGCGGGGAGGGAGAGCGGCAGGCAGAGTTTGGGGTTGATTAGGGGTGTCCAGGAGTTTTGTGATGTGGCGTTGGATGTGATTTATTATGTTAAGGAGCATGGGCTTTTGGGGGGTGTGGAGCAACAGGAACAGGAGGTGGGTGGGAGTAGGAAGGATGAGGGAAAGGTAAAGGGAAAGGGGAAGGCGGTGGATAAGGAAGAAGGTGTTGCAGTGCTCAAGACCAAGCCGAAGGGGAAGCGGGCGGCGGCTAAGGAGAAGGTGGAGACAGGAGCGAGGAAGAGGGGAAAGGTGGCGGTTAAGAAGGAGGGGCCGAAGAAGAGGGGGAGGAAGCCTACGGTGATTACCGTAACGAAAAGATGAGAGAGGTGGTTTAAGGTCCTTGGAATTTGAAGGAGTTTGAGGGATGGGAGTTTTTTTTTCCGGGGAGTATATATGGGAGGCAAGGAAATTGGACACAAGATGGGATTTGGGTTCGAGGTCAAGGGTCTTTCGGTGCGTTACTGGACGGGCACACGGGGTGCTATTCTGCATCAAAGATTTACTGCTTAAATTTCATAAAACTGTACTCTATGTGTATTTCATGGGTGTCTTCTTGTTCCCCCTTCTCATCATCTTACAACTTCGTCATCTCCTTGAATCCCTGATAATTATCAATCGGCGCCACATTCTTCACACTCTCCCAAATCTCCTGAATGCCCTTGACCGCCTCATCACTCAGCTTGCCATTCTTGAGTCCTTGCAACGTCTGCTCGGCCTGCTCGATGCTGCTTGCACCGAAAATGAGGCCGTCCTCGTCGCCCTGCAGCGCACTATGGTAGGCAACCCATCGGTAAGCCAGCTCTGCCCTAGACACGCCTTCCTTCTCCGCAATCTCGTTCCACTTGACGAGCGCGTTGCGCATGGGCTCGCTGTTGTAGAGCTTGACGTACAAGCCACCAAGAACCGACGTGTTGAAGCGGCCAGCGCCCTCGTCGATGTCTGCAGGCGTCTTGGTCAGGAAACCGCCAGCAATAGGCGAGTAGGCGTAGAAGTGGATGCCAAGTTTACGCAGGATAGGGAGGAGCTGCGTCTCCATGTGGCGAGCTACAGGGTTATAATTGCCCTGGTAGACCTTAGGAAGAGGGTATCCCTTGGCCTTTGCAATGTCATAGACCTGCTGCACCTGCTCGGCGGTAAAGTTGCTCAGTCCAAAACGGCGGAAGATGCCCTTCTTGTACGCTTCGTTGATGCCTTCGAGTGTCTCTTCGAAGGGAGTGTTGGTGTCGGGAGCATGGATGTAGAGGATGTCGATTTGCTCGACATTCAGGCGAGCCAAAGAGTCCTCGCAATCTTGGAGGACGTGCTCTTTTGAGGCTCTGCCGGGCGCAAAGCCACCGCCAAGTTTAGTGTCGATGGTGAACTCCTTGCGCTTTTGGATCTTGCCAATGGCGTCTTCAGAGCCGGGGTAGATGCGTGCTGTGTCAATGGTTTTGACGTCGTACTTCAGGAGAATATCGACGGCTTTATCACGAATCTCTGGCGTTTTGAATCTCCCCATGTCGGAGAGAGGAGCGCCTCCGAAAACAACCTTAACCATTGTGACGGTGTTGGTAGTGAGTGAGAATGTGTTCGGTTGGGAGGTGAAAACCTGAAGGCAGCTGAAATGTTGATGGTCTTTTCGACGTCTAGCTTGGACGTACTTATAGGCAGTTGCTTCCCCATCTTTCTGGGGGATTTCTAATAGGACTACTGGCAACACTAAGCCGTCCTTAGTAACTCGCCCCGTCCACTACCCCACCCATGTTTTGTCTGTCTCAACTCCAGGTACATTCTGCAGCCCTCGTCCGATTCTTATGCGTGGTATGAACAGGGTAACGTATTTAGTTGCATGCTATACCTACTCCTAAGGTCACAGGCCTGAGTTTTGTTGGTGGGGTTTCCAGGCAGGTGGAGACTAATCTAGACTAAGTAATTCGCCTGATCGAGATATACTGTTAAGGCGGATTAGGACTTGGTATTCTCTTCAGTCGAGAGGTTTTAGCTGATCTCGAACACATGCTGTAGTATAGCTAGCCCACCTGTGAAATTTGGGCTTGTGCTTTGTACAAACATTGTTTGGAGGTATGCCGGACAAATGCGCTTTCCGGTCGGATTGCGGTCGGACTGCGGTCGAATTGCGGCGGAAGCATTGCTAAGCTACGAATGCATTCCACTGGTTTCTTGCACACTCATTTCTTTTTATAGGTTGTTTTTAGTAGAAAAAGAATCGTGTTCTTTCGCTATACGAAAACTGCAATCGTGTATCTAGCATATTCTACTCCTCGTACAACACGTTATGATGGCCCTGGCTCCATCTCGGTCCATCCGCCGTCTGCTCTCCAAACACCAGCCTTTGTGTAATCGCCCCTACGGCCGCCACTCAAGTATGCAAAGCGGAAGTACTCATTCACACCCTCCATGTGCCTGGTCCATGTCCAACTGCCTTCCATTCTGTCTGTAAACTCGTGGAACCTTTCCACATCATTGACTAGAACACTCATGCCCTCATACGGCGTTGGAAACGGATGTTGCCAGTCAAAGGTGATGTTAGGCTTAAGATGAGCTACATCCGCATTGTTGTGAATGATAGGAGCAGTAATGACTGGGAGAGGGGTGCCGCTAGGGGCATCACCACGAAGCGCGCTGGGAGTCTCGAGGATACTAGCAAAGCCCCAGCGCGCAATACCGTTGATGAACAAACCTATAAGAATGCCTTGATAGAGCAGCGAGGGCCGCGTTTGCATCGAAGTGCCAGGAACAAGGAGTAGGCCAAGGATGTAGTGATGGATCCTGACATTCATCTTGGGAATCGCAACAAGTGTGAGTAGGCCGGCGACGAAGATGCCATAGATGGCAAGATAGCGAGGCAGGCGGCCTTCGATTCTAAACGCCCAAGCCTGTCCAAGAGCAATAAAGAATAGAGTAAGAACGATAATGATGAGAGCAGGAATGGCGCCAGGCTGGTTCTGGATGTCGTGCGGAGTGAGGCGCTCAATGGGGATCTTGTCAAAGGTGTAGTTGTTCAGGGCGCCAATCCAGCATCCTCCTAGCCAAAGGATAGTCTTCTCAATCTGTGCATCCAGGCCCTCGAGCTGGCGGCGCACGGCGAATCTATAGACGGCATACATGCAAAATGATGCCGGGAGAAGGCGTGCTAGAGTGATACTGACAATGGCATAATAGTCTGTCAGGTTTGGTGGGTCCGAAGCAAGCGCAACATGGACGAAGACACCTAGGAATATCGAAGTGAAGAATACAGATGGCGAGGTTGTAAAGAGCGACAACAGAATGGTAAACGTCAGAGACACACCGAGCAGCGGCCATCGCAGGTCGCGGCATTTGGCAGCGGTTCCAGGGAGGAAGGAAAAGGTGCGCGGAAAGTAGGAGTCGAAGCCCGTGCTCTTGATGTGCCTTCGGTTCACACTGGGATAGTTAGTCTTCTCGCCGATCTGAGCAACCACTCCGCATCCACCTGAAGCATCATTGATGAAGCCAGCGTGAATGGCAGCAGCGCAAATAAACGAGTCGGCGCGATAATAGGTATTATTGAGCGACTCCTCGTCGTCTGTAGGCCCGCCTACGACAAGCGGACGAAAGTTGACCAGCTGGTCTCCAACAGCATGTGGATATATCAGTTGCACGCGTTTGCAATTTGCCGGGCAGCGGAAAGGCATGGTGCTGTTCTCAAAAGGTCGGCATAAATCACCATTGAGGCCGCAGCCATTGCCGTCGCTCCAAAAGCGGTCGGTACATCGCACGCGCACAGGGCTGCCGTAGCCAGGTATGTCAGCTGCAAAAGCACTGCGATGCAACACCAGGCCAAAAGTCAAGAGCCAACAAAAATAGAAGAAGACCAGCAGGGCAATCTTATGTTTCCTCTTTGGGAAATAGTTGTTCAAGAGGCGAAGAGGCGCCGTCTGGATGTGCGGCAAGAAAGGACGTATCTTCCAGGGACGCGGCGGCTGAGGACCCTTGACCCAAACGACAGTACTCTGCCACATACGCTGCAGTCGTGGTGGGAGATATTTGGCCAGGGATTGCGACTGTTCGGGATGGTAGTACTCTTCGGCCGAAGCTTCGGACGTCGCGATGAGTTCGGCGGACTCGTTGGAAAGAGCGCTTGCGGTTTCATCGTCGCGATAGACGGGCGGAGGGGCACCCTCGTCATCATGGATGCCATCGTCTGGCTCCATGTCTCGGAGGGAAGCCAGCTCGTGGCGGGATCTCGTTGGCGACGACAGCTTGAAGGCGGATGACGCGGCGATGCGCCGAGGCTTCAGGGATGGTTATCGATAGGAATGCGTGGGGAAGAACGACGACGAGGGATGCGCGTAGACGAGCGCAGGACCGGACGAGTGTACTAGATATAACCCACAGAGAGGGTCAAGGCTGAGACGGATGATTAACCTTTGGCCGGAAGCCGATGGGACCGTGGCGAAAAGAGGATTGCCATGTTTGGCCGTTCGGGACCTGCATACCAGTGATGGTCAGCCTCAGCCTGTGGGGTTCCCACGTTCTGGTTCCCGGCTGCCCGGCGCCAAGACACCGCGCCTGCACGTGGCAGACACGACAACGGGGCGCGTATATACGTGTATCGAGACGTTGGTATGGCGGCATTGTATCTGCATGCTGTCGCCGCTGGTCGCCGTGGGTCGCTGTCGGCCGCTCAAAATGCCAGCGTGTGGATACAATGGACGGCTGCCAATCATCGCTCCCGCAGGCCGCCCGTTGGGGTTTAGCTGCGACACGCATCCGCGGTGAGGTCACTACTCTACCTGTCGAGCCGACATTTCTAATCAGGCCCTACCCTTATCGGATCCTCCCCGGACCACTTTGCGGGCGACGCGCCTCCATTCTTTCTGCTCTCTTGTTTCCATTGCCATTGTCAACTACACTTTTTCTATTCATTACACAAACAGGAAACTAGCCTGTCTGGGTTGCTTGTACCGCCATGGCCCCATACAGCTCCGACCCGAGCTCGTTTCCCGATCCAATCGACCTCTCCCATCTACTGTCACGCAGCACAAAGGCCCGCGAAGCCTCGTCTATCAAGCAATTCTACAAATATTTTCAGATTCCCGGCATCGCACAGTTAGCTGGAGGTACATACCAGTCTGTGTCACCACTTCGGCTGCAACTGCTCACACCGCTTAGGCCTGCCCAATGATCACTACTTCCCCTACGACACCCTCGAGGCCAAAGTCGCACGCCCAGACCGATGGCAGCCTACTCCGAACAAACCCCTCGACCCGCCTCCCGAGGACCCTCCGTCTCCCCAAGGAGCTAAGCCCGTGTCACCACGCCCAAAGACCAAGGAGCCGCCGTCTTCAAGGCTGGTTGTTCCCAAAAACTCCAACGTGCCAGACCCCCTGCGCATGATAGATCTCAAATCAGCACTGCAATACGGCCAGGCCCAGGGATATCCTGCTCTGTACTACTTCATCCGCCAATTCACACGCGAAAACCTACATCCTTTCGTTCCCTACAAGGACGGACCCGAGGTTCTCTTGACATGTGGCTCGACGGATGGCTTTTCCAAGACATTGACTGCTCTCAGCAATGAGTGGTCGGCAGAGCATGACCCTATCGAAGAGCGACCCGGTATGCTGTGCGAGACATACTGCTACATGAATGCTATTCAAACCGCCAAACCACGAGGCTTCAATATCGTACCTGTTGCCATCGATAATGAGGGTATGAAGGTGACCGGTCCAGGAGGCCTCGAGGATGTTTTGGACAACTGGGATTTTACTCGAGGCCGGCGGCCGCACATCATGTACACGGTGACGATTGGCCAAAACCCCACATCCGGCACCCTGTCGGTCCAGAGACGGATCGACATTTATGCGCTCTGCGTCAAGTACGACATCGTCATTGTCGAAGATGACCCGTATTGGTACCTACAGTACCCGTCTTCATTGCCTGGCGCACCCCCTGCGGAGCCCAAAAAGTCTTCCGGTTTCGAGTTCTTAGATAGTTTGATTCCTTCTTACCTCAGCGTCGACTATCAGGGCCGAGTAGTGCGCCTCGACACTTTCTCTAAGACCGTGGCCCCAGGATGCCGCCTTGGCTGGATCACTGCACAGCCCGCTCTCATAGAGCGCCTCTTGCGTATTACTGAGACCTCGACACAACAGCCATCTGGCTTTGTGCAGTCCATGATTGCCGAGTTGCTCATGGGCCCACAGTCGTCCAGAGACCCTGGTAAGGGTGGCGCAAAGGACGGAAGCGGTTGGAAAGTCGATGGTTGGGTGCGCTGGCTCGAGGGTCTGCGAGGCAACTACGAAAGACGCATGAAGACCATGTGTGACATACTCGATGCTGGCAAAGAGGCAGTCAAGGCTGGCCGTCGCAAGAGCCTCGCTGATGTGGCCGACGAAGAAGACGACTGGACTGTTGTAGAGAAGAAGCCCATCTACACCTTTGTCCGTCCATTGGGTGGCATGTTCATATGGGTGCGCTTCGATTTCTCATCTCACCCACTCGTCAGACAAGTCCCGTCCGCCCGCCTTTCCAAGGCTCTATGGATTCTTTGGACCACCAAGCCCTACCTCTGTCTAGTGGCACCCGGCACCATGTTTGCCGCCACTGAACAGATTCGACAAAAGGACAGCTTCAACTGTTTCCGCTTGTGCTTTGCCGCCTGTCCGGCAGAGGACGTCGAAGATATTAGCAATAGATTTGTCGAGGGCGCGCAAGCTTTCTGGAGGATCAAGAGCAAGAGCAAGATTGACAAGTTGCTGGAAGATGAGGACGCAGCGGTAGCGGGTGTGGACCACGTCACTGGCATGGCTGTCTTGACTGGCATGTGCTGATTTCTTTTTTCCTCTTTTCGCGTTGACGACGACTATGTTTGGAATTTTATATACACAGCAAGAATGCACGGGCGTTTATACCTGGGATGAATCAAACAGGGGACATGCGACATAGCCCCTCTAAGTAACAAAATCTATACAATCGCTTTTATCAACAAATACATCACATCAACACCTTGGCGAACGCATCCCCCAATCCCCTCTCCACCAACCACTCCTCCACAGCCCTCATATCTCCCCTATTCACCCTCTGCCCCCTCCTCTCTCCCACACTATCCGTAATCTCACTCATGTCCTCAAACACCCTCGTCACGCCCATCTCCCGCAGTCGCTCACTTACTTTCTTGTGATGCGCAGGAATATCCCCCCAGCTCTCCGTCTTGATAAACCGCATGTACTCGTCTATCTTCTGCGATCCGCCCTCCAGACACAACAAGCCGGGTTTTCCTGCGTACAGGAAGCCGGTCAGGCTGTAGGATGGCGCGGCAGTAACCAAGTCGTCGCGCTTAGAGCGCGTGCTGATGCTCGGGAAATAGAACCATACACGAACCAAAGGGCCTGCATTTTCTTCTGGCTTGCTGGGAGCTGTGGACGTAGAGCAAAGGAAAGAAGTAGCGTTGTCACGGAGTAAGTCGATGGTGCCCAGCAGATCGGAGCAATCGGGCGGGATACAACTGCTTAATTGCGCCGTATCTGCTTTGCTCATCCAGCTTGGCTGCATCACTCTTACTTTTACGCTCGGAGGCTCCTCAGGCACCGCTTCTCCTTGATACGTAAACGGCAGGCTGAGTTCCAGACGTAGGGTTCTGGGACTCGATGATGGTTCAGAGACAGAAATGGGCAGGTCCAGGAGTGCGGATATGCTGGGATTGGTTTTCGTGAGGGAGGACGTTGGAGTGCTGGCGGCAGTGTCGCGCAGTGAAGAAAGAGTTTCTGAAGCGCTGGGAGAGAGGCTGAGTTCTGAGGGGTACATGGCGAGTAAGAGGTCGAGTTGGCCAAGTTGCAGCTCGATGAGGTCGGGGGGAAGGAGGTGCCATAGCGAGGACATTATGTGGCCGGATGGTTGGGATATGGGATGCAGCTGGTACGGAGCGTAGTGTTAGGGAGATATTCTGTAATGTAGAATTTACAACGGCCATGAGCGAAGTCGGCGCTACTACAGATTGCAGCCCACTAGGTTTTTCGGCCAATAGCCGTATGCGCTACTTTGGTGGAAATGCTCGTAACATAAAGTCCCACTTTATCTTCTACATTGATATCACATCAAACATTATATTTTTCCTTCCATATATACATGTCCTGATTACCCTCATTGGCTCCATTCCGCGGGCTCCGCCTGTTTTAGTCAGCTTCACTGTATCCTCAAATCAACTTTGCACAAGCACACTACTCACCTGCCACATATCAATCAACACGGTGTTTGGGTTCTTCACCCGCAACGTTGCTATGGCTGCAACATCGTTCAACCACGCCACCGTGCCGTTTCTGCTCGTCTCAAACTTGCCCCTCAGCATGTTTGGCAGATTGTCTGAACCCGCCTTTGGCGGCAGACCCTCGGTCTGGATGTAGATGATTTCGCCATCGTCGGTCTGGAGCACATAGCGCGTGTCAGGGCGTGTCTTGCCACCGCTATCGGTCAGAAGCCAGTCGGCGCCAATGTTTAGGATTTTTCCTGTGTCGTGTTAGAACTGCGGTGAAATATGACGTCATACGCTCTGCAGTAGTATAGCCTCCTCTCCCTGCAGACTTTGGACTTGAGATATTTATTTTGAATAACTTACCAGATAATCTAGGGCCTTTAAAAGTTCCTCCAATGATTGGAATGATGGTGCGTGATTTTCCGCCAGGAATATTGTCGATTGGGATTCCATCTGCCAGATCCGCTGACATTCGATAGAGCAACGTCAGCTTTGGTGGTAGAGCCTCGTCTTCGGCCATGGCGAACTGGGTCAGCGTAGCAATTGCAGTCGTAAGAGCGTAGAGAACACGCATGGTGACAATGAGAGAATAACGAAGCCGGTATATGTACGTAGCGACCTCAAGACTAGCGAAAGCGTGGCTTGAATCCAGACTGCCGCGAGCATATTCACCGACATTTAAATACTTCTGGCCTACCCCATGTTCCGTTTAATGCCTCTTAGTGCCGTGATTAGGATCCGAAAATATTGCCCAAAGGGTTAGGGTCCTGCCAACCCCGCAATCGGCATCTAATTTACCCCGGTTTTTTAAACGTTAGGGTTCCGGCAGATGAGGATGTGCATGCATTTGTCCCGCCAAGTACGAACCGCCCAGCTGTACCATCAGTCTTACTTAGCACTAGCTGACGCTCCATACCGCAGGACCGTTGATTGAATATGCAACTGCATGTCCGAAGTTGGAAGCTTACCTTATGTGCGAACGCATTTTTAGAAGGCGAATGACTTGCATTAGTACAGTGACACAGTGACATGGTTCAACCCTTCACATTGTTTCTCACCAAACGTCGTGTCAAACACATCACTTCTAGACTTGACGTTTGTTTGCAAAGAACAACCCACGATGCCACCTTACAGAATGAACAACATGCTAGACCTAACTTACCGCTTGGGCGAAAGACACCCAAGGTATATCCATGAATATCAAGCACGCTTCCGTGATCTACCATGTCCTTAAATGCAACTCATAAAGACTTCCAGATCATCAAGAAACTAACCCAGCGAGGCGACGCCGGCCTCCAAAACAACGGCATCTACCTCGCCAAGCACCTCATCTCCAAGAAAATCTACATCGAAAAGCGCCTCTCAGCCTCTGGCTTCGCTCAACGCGAAATCCAAGCTATGCTCCTCTGCCCTCAACACCCTCATCTTGTCTCCATCTTCGCCTTCGACCAGCGCACTCCCATTACCGTCTCCATCTACATGCAGCACTGCGAGCTAGGCAGCCTCGACGCACTAATCATGCGATACAACCAGCGCAACGCACGTCTTCAAGACGAAGGCTTCATCTTCCGCGTCTTCTGGCACCTCGCGCTCGCGGTATGCTATCTGTGGACCGGCCACGACTACACCGACACACGCCAGCGCGCATTCCAGGGGAAGTCTGCGCCGCAGCGAAGAGGCTGGAGCCCGATATTGCATCGCGACATCAAGCCCGGTAATGTATTTATGACGCGTGATGCAGCGGCAGTTTTATCCGCGGATTCTTACGATATATACCCCTGCATAGTGCTAGGTGACTTTGGCTGCGTAGTCTCAGCCTCAGAAAAGTACTCGAGGCATGCGGACTTGCTTGGCCAGGGGGATCCGCGCTTCGAGCCCCCAGAGCGCGGGTTCTGCATGCAGAGTGATGTCTTTTGTGTAGGGATGGTGCTGCATTGTCTTGCGCGCATGGCGCAGTTCCCAGAGGAGATTCAGCCGCAGAGGCCCTTAGGGAGACAGTATACTGGATCTATGCAGCTAGCGCAGATGGTGAGGGATTGTTTGGCCCAGAGGCCACAGCAGAGACCATCGCCCATGGAGCTGCCAAAGATGGTGTTTGAGGGGTATCGCGTGTGGCGTCAGGGTAGAGGCTGTGATGGGGATCCCCTGCCAAGGTGGGCTTTTGGCTGAATTCGAGCATCCAATCGTAAATGCAGTTTTCATATCAAGTTATGAATTTGTCTGCCTGCTGGTAAAATCGTTCATGCAAAGTGCCTGGTTCCATGTGCGAAGCCACAACACGTCGTAGTTCTGGGCTGGGAATCTGGGTCGATGGCCATATTCTAGACTACACGTGCTAATCGATCGTAGCGCGATCGTAAGAGTATATCGTTCGCGAAACTATGAACACTGTGAAATTGGCCGGGTCGGGCCGAATAGAAATGGTACACAGTTGAGGTATACCACCCGCGGAGAAGTGTGGGGGAGGGTAATGGTTAGGCGTGGGGCAGCGGGCGAAGAGCGGGGCGGCATAGGTGACCTGCCGATATTGAAACTTTGAAGACGATAACAAGTCAGCTTCAGATCATTCTCGATAGTATCAGTTCTTACTTTCTCACATCAACATGCCCTCTTTCTACCGTCACAACAGCACCAAAAGAGTAGTATGCGTAAACCAGAACCGTCACCTCGCATATCATTCAATCTGTCCATATACTGAACTCACAAGATTCCAAACACCACATGCATTCGAAAATGAGTAGTTTATACGTTCACTGGTTGATTGATTCTAGAATACAAATAGGAAAAGAGAAGTAAACACCTCATAGAAAGTAACATACATGTCTCAACTGTCCCGTTTTTGTTCCGACCCCCTCCGGAGCGCCATGCAAAAATCAGTCAGGAAACAATATTATTTCCGCTTCCTCTGCTGAGAAAGAACGAGGAAAAAACGCCATGCTAAAGAAGACCACACCTATCCCGGCTTCCAAGAAAAAAATCAGAAAAGTAATAATAAACACCCATACACCTGAACATCCTCCTGAGTCCCGTCTTCAATCTACTACAAATACGCCATCCAGAGCGGATCACACTGACTCAGCTTGCCTGGATGTACCGCAACAGCAACAAGATCGACTACAGTCTGGTTCGCTGGCAGATTAGCGCCGGTAGGCAGGCTTCCAATGGCGCTAGCCCTCTTCACCACCAGATCGCTGTTGTTCTGAACACTCTCCCGGAGCACTTCCGGCGTTAGCTGAGCAGCTTTGTGTTGACTAGTGAACCAATGGTTCATCTCATCACGCATGAAGATACTGAGCTGCATTTCCAGCTCGCCCTCGGGTTCGATCAAGCATCGAGCAACAGTCATAACACTAGGTGCGAAGATGCCTTCGAGGTTGAGCGGGCCCATAATGGTTTGTAGGTTGGGCGTTAGCCGGAAGGGCACAGGCTCCGAGTTGTGCAGGATGGGTTTGCCGACAGCCATGCTGGGAATCAACTCAGAACCCCAGATGCGGCCGCTGGCGCGTGAGACGCTGATCTTTTGCGGGAAGCGTGTGTTCATGTGCATAACATAAGTCATGAAAGTGAGACAAGCGAGCTGATAACTGAAGGTGCGACGGAAGAGCCAGAAGTCGTCAAAGGTGGGGAACGTAGCGCGGAAGTAGTCCTGAATGACAGTTGGTGGTACATATTTCTCTTGCACAGCAGCGAAGGTCTCGAGACGGATACTGTTGGCATGATCCAGGTTTTTCTGTTGACAGTTCATTAGTGTCTGTTGGCAGTCTCGGGAATCGCACTCAAAACTTACGGGCTGGAGCGCTCTCAGCTTCTCGATACTGAAGAGAATGGGTTCATCCTTATTGATCCCGTTTTTACGGCAATAATCCTCGTAGATACCCTGCATGTTGATATAGGATGCATCATCCTGAACCATGCGCACACTGGGTGTGATTGGAATCATAAGAGGGAGGTGGAACTGCAAGTTCCTCCTGCGACTCTCCTTGCGCTTTGCCAGAATACCGTTGAAGATGCGGAACAATTGTACAATGCGCTCTTCACGTCTCGAGCTCCTAGCGGCAGGGAACTGGATAGCAAACGGATGAATGCTTCCATCATGACCCCGAATCCTGAGACGACGATGGCAGATGCCAATTCCTCGCACCAACTCCACATCAGGAAGGAAGCGCTCGATTCGCACAAAGTCGGAGTTTTTGTCTCGATGCTGCAGATATTGTCCAGGTACTTCAACATCGTCAAACTTGAGGAAACGGAATTCGCTGAGTTGATGCGTGTACTGCTCAAGCGGCACCGTGAGCTTCCTGCGGTCAAGCCTCTCCTCGAAGCGATTCCGCCATGTGCGCAGCTTCTGGATGTACTCGTACATTGTCGGCTTGTTCGTGACAAAGTCCTTCTCAAACGCCTTACGAATATGAGGTGGTAGGACAGACTCAGCGAAACGCGTAATATTGGCTTCAGTCGACGCTGGAAGTTTGATCTCGCGTGCGTAGAGGTTTGGTTGGCGACCGACATAGGAC
The DNA here is from genome assembly GCA_026262405.1 of Curvularia hawaiiensis. Classification (NCBI taxonomy): domain Eukaryota; kingdom Fungi; phylum Ascomycota; class Dothideomycetes; order Pleosporales; family Pleosporaceae; genus Curvularia; species Curvularia hawaiiensis. The sequence goes on from JAODYC010000039.1 coordinate 25,882, forward strand.
AGGCCATCGTTCAGAAGAGCTACGATGAGTCGATAAGCATCTTCATCGGGAGGGCACTTGAAGTTCTTCTGAATCTGGTCAAGCATTGTCTCCATGGACAGAGCAAGCAGAGGGAATGCTGTCTTCAGGATCGCACTGATCTCTTCCACGTGGTCCCATGGCTTCTTGGGTGCTGGAGGCGCCTCGGCAGGAGCAGGTGCACCAGCGGCCTTTGGACTGCCTTGTGCTGCACCTTCTGTCTTGACTGTGCCATTAGCGGTTCCATTCGCAGCAGGTTTGGTATCAGCGCTCGCAGCCGCTGGCTGGTTGGCGGCGCCGGATTCTGGTGACGCCTGCTTCGTTGCTGGTGAGCCCTGTGCCTGTTGTTGTTTGGCCTTTGCCGCCTTTTCCTTGGCTTCTTTCTGCTCATGCGTCTTCTTGAGTACCGCCATGTCCTCTCGTGTTGTGCGGAGATGACAATACAGCGCCTGTGGATATGTCTTGGCCAGTTTTCCAAGGATGGATCGCGCGATGGGAGCTTCTTGTCGCGAAAGGCTGTTCAACAACTGTGGAATGTAAGTAATCCAGTACCACGCTGGTGTATCGCCCTTGAACTCCTCAAACTTCTCCGCCAACTTGCGCTCAGGGTTGTCCAGGCTGAGCAACCACAAAACACGTCCAAGCAGCTTTCTCGACTTGGCGTTCTTGAACTGACTGGCAGCCTCCAAGTAGCAGCTGAGTGCTGCTTCGGCTCTCTCCAGGTTCTGTGGCTCCTCCTTGAATAGCATGTCATTGTAGCGTCCCCACTCGGCCCATGCTTTGGGCAGCTTGATGTCAAAGTACAATGCAGTACCAAACGCCTCACCAGCTTCACTCTTCTGGCCCAACTTCGCCAAAAACATGCCCTTGAGAGTGTAGAACTCTGCCTTCTGGTTCGGACCGAAGTAATTGAGATTAGTGTTGTTAATCACATCCAGGCCGCTGTTGAGGTCGGCCTTGATTTGATAGTGGCACTTTGCTTGTTCGCGCAACTTCAAGAATGCTTCTTGAATCTCAATGTTGGGGAGAGTGTAGATCCGGCCGAGCTGGTTGATGCACACCTCGGGCAAGTTGTGCTTGCGTGCCACATGTGCAAAACGATTGATGATCCATGCGGTCTCGTGGTAACCTCGGTATGCGAAGGAGTTGCCACTGGCATTGTTCTGGTTTGGAGGCAACAGATTCAGGTAGACACCATTAATGAGTTGGAAGATATGTTGGCGCCAGGTGACAAGATCCTGCCATGCATTGATGTCGTCCCAGAAATTTGGCAAGCGATCGCGCCAAGTGCTCAGGAGGAGCTTAAGCTCCTGTGATTTGACATCCAGATTGACTTGAGTGGTCTGAGCAAGGCTCTGGCAGATGACACTAGCATCATGCAACTCCACCAGCTGCTGGAAGTGCTGCAAGAGTGGAATATGGCCTTGTGTGATGCGTTGTGGAAGCTGATGCCATTTCCTGATGGACAGCTGGATAGACTCATCGCACAGTCGGTGAAACTCTGGCTGCGATTCTTGCTTGTTGTGGAGTTTGAGCAACGACATAAAAGTCTGGAAGAAGACTCTCCGTGGCGTCGGCGCATCACTGACAGCCTTGATGGTTGCATCGAGTTGTTCGCGGGTTTCAGCATTTTGCCAGGCGTCAAAGACGCGCCAAGTAGACTCCAGGTAGAGATCGTTGAAGTTCTCGTGCTTGGCGAAATCGCTCAGAATCTCCCATTGTTGGAGCTTCTGTGCGCAAATGACCCAGTGGTCTTCCCAGAGCATGTATTCGCCTGTGCTGAAGGGAAGAACAGACGTGCGGGCCTTGATTTGCGCGGCCTCGTACATTTGCTGGGCCTTATCCCAGATACCACACTGCTCATACGACAGAGCGGCGTTGCTTTCAATGAATTGGCAACGTCGGCGCCATGTGCCATAGAACAGGTCATCTTCCTGCAGACCGCTGTAGATCTCCAGCAAAGCATCCAAGTTGCTCTCACGTAGCTTTTCAACGTCCACAACGGGCGAGATGGCGGATTCCTCCATATACACCGCAGCAGTATACCAAGCGTTGTATGTCTGTGCCAGGTACTTCATGATATGAGGCGGGAACTTAACCCGTGGCCGCGAGTGTACAATGGCATCAAGCATAGTAGCTACGCAGTTGGGTCGCTTGTCAAGTTGGCGTGAGTGGTAGTCTTTGGTAAGCAAGGCCGCCATGCCCTTCTCAAGGTCGCTTTGGTCATCTTTTGTGAGTGCGGTCCATGCGAGTGGGAAGAAGGCTACCCATATGTTGTGTGCCAGATTGCTATCGGTGTGTTGCAAGTGTCCGAGCGGTTCGAAGATGTCTTTTACCTTGACATCAGCCAATTGGTTGCAGAAGCGGCGATGGCTGCTTATGAAGTTTTCCAACTCGTCATCAACCATGACGTCTCCAATTCTGGAATCACGACCGTATGTACCGAACAGCGTACTGGGTTGCATAAGGCGGAAGTCTTCTGAATGAAGCTGCGCTGGTGTGTTCATCTCTACCGAGCCGAACATCAAATGAATGACTTGGCTCAGCCAATAGCTGTCGGAGAGTGTGTCCCAGTTTTGTGAAGCCAGCACATAGCTCAGACGACTAGCCGCAGTACGACTTAAGCTCTTGTCAAAGATGGCCATGTATCTGTTGCGCATCTCGACGTCTTGTGCCCGAGTTCCGATCAAGAAAGCGTGCTCCATGCGGACAGTGAGCTCACTCCTAGTGATCTTGGGATCCTCGTATATGCGAATGACGAGATCCAGGAAACGTGTCAACAGGGAAGTGTCAGCCCGATGTTCAAACAGCAACATCTTGCTAAGCACTGCAGTCTTTTCTTTGAGAGTTGGTACTGGATCAGTAGAGCGGAAGATCCACTCTTCAACAAGATCCAGCACCTTCATGCACACTGAATTGGTTTGCGATCGCTCGACAAGCGATGCAAGGACACTGAGGTATGGCCTGCGGTTCTCACCCAATTCGTTCATCCGAGCAGCCAGGATGTCTACAGTCTTGAGCACCAGATCTGTCTGAATCTCAATCTCACGAGGATCTGTAGGAGGGTTGGCTCCTTCAGGGCGCATGGCTGGTGGCACAGGCTGTCCCGGAACTCCGCTATTGGCAGCAAGGTGATCTTTGGCCATCTTGCCCTGGAACGCCTTCATGACTGCTGGAATATGCTGATCAATCTCTTCAGGTCGTTTCTGGCACAAGGTCCACAGAATGTTGATAGCGCTAACATAGGAGCTGTTGGAGAGCGCCTCTGTGGCAACAGTACCAAGGAAAGTAACGAACTCAGTCGAAGGTGACTCTTCAACGTTGCCTTCGTCATCGGTGACAGGCTCAGGCATCACCTCAAGAATTCGCTTGAGGATAGGCTTTAGCTTCATGGCACCATCCTCGGATTCGTCCGTCGCATGGAGGCTGGCTTGTACATCGGGGTTCTCGGATCGAATCGGTTTGTCCAGGATCTTCTGAAACTGTGGAATGCGCTGCAAGACCCAGTCATCAGGCTTGACGTTGACGATGACCTTGACAATTTGAAGCGTGTTGATCATACGAGTATGGAAAGCCTCAACCTTGTCATCCTGCTTCATTTCGGTGAGGAGAATCTCTTCGATCTTTTTGGTGAGCATGAGATCAAGATCCAGATCATTCCACAGTCGTGGTGAGAGCAAGTCATGCAAGAGCTGTACAGCCTTCCTGCAAATGTCCGCAGTCTGTGCCGTATTGGGAGCTACAGCGGCAGCATCCTTGACCTTGGGTGAGGCAACGGGGAAGCGCTCTGGCAGGTACGCGATGAACTGTATGAGGTACTTAATGAGCATCATCCGAATGCCAGCCACTGCGACAAAGCCCCTCGGAGAGCTTGGTGCCACAGAAGATCCGTCAGCGCGCCTCTTGAGCGCCTGCGGTGACTCTGACTGTCGATCCGACGACCATCCACTCTCACTTGCTGTGCGCTCCTCCCACGTCCTGATCAGGCTGATCAAATTCAATGCAAGCTTCTTGGCATCGGTGGACGGGTTTGGAGGCTGCGCGATTTTGGACAGCGATGTGATGATGATAGGGGAAAGATGCTCTCTGCCCTCGTAGAAAAGATCTGGATGTCGGACCAGGAAGTTGAAGATGCTCATCAACTGCTGCAAATTAGAACTCTCCTCGGCAAGGATCTTGCGGGGAAACTGAATCCAGCGAGGTAGTTTTGAGTCTGTTCCAGGCAAGAGTGGCATCCGCTTTTTCAACACAGGAGCCATGAGTTCCAGCGCTTGCATTACAAGTGAGCGGCCTTCATTTTGATGCGCTTTGAGAAGAGCCTGATACACTTGCACAGCTATCTTTACTGGCGTATCGAAAGCGGCAATAAAGAATGCAATGAGCACATAGGCAGCGTACTTGTTAATGATGTCTTCGAGCTTGATATAATTCCAGGCAAACTTGATGACGTCTTTGCGGGCTTCCTGAATCATGCCAGGGTAGTGCTTAAGCAGAAGAGTGGTAAGCTGAAGAAGCTCCATCCGGGAGTGGTCTACACCGAGCTGCGCGGTGTCCTCTGAAAGCTCGAGCGTGGATTGTGGTTTCCACAACCGGCTGTGAATAGTTTCTGTCATAGCCTTGTCCATGAATTTGGTACCCTTGGCTTTCTGATCAAACAAAGTTTCCCAGTTACGCTTTACATCCATGGCGAAAATGGGGTTGACAATGTACCGGAAGATGAAAGTCTTGGTCTTCTGCGAAGAATTTTTGGACGTATACAGGTCGATGCACTTGTTGACAATCGTTTTCCAGTAATCCACAGACTCGCTGGAAATGATCTGCTCGTAGATGAAGTCGAACAAGCGTGGTGAAGCCTTGAACTCCTCAGAGGTAACAGCATCAACAAGTTCAAAGAAGAAATCCAGGTTACTCGGCTCGTGCTTGAGGTATGTGGTGAAAATGACCATGATCTGGTCGCCAGCCTGTTCGGTAGCCAGGCGTAAGTCCGCCTCAAGGCTGTTTGCTCTAAGCTTCTTCTCGAGCGAGCGGGCTGCTTCGAAGAGTCCCTTCCGTAGTTCCCCCTCGGAGACAAGCCACTTACTGGTCTCTTCACATTGACATAAGGCATATGCAATGTGAATACCATTGAGCTGAGCTTGGCACTTCTCCTTCTCAGTGCCCTCTGGGTTGATAGCACTCAAAAAGCCTGGAATGTCTTCTGTGACCTGCTTGCGCAGGGCTTCACTCGCCGGATCTTGAAGCAGTTGAGCGAAGAAGCGTCCTTGAGTGTGGTCCTTCAAATTGGGGGCAAAGTGTTCCCAGGCTTCCTTCGGGTACATGCACAGGTACTTGATCAAGGGTTCTCTGAATGGGCTGTAGTGTGTCCTTCTGAGTGCACTCTCCAACTCAATGACCTTTTCGATGATTTGCTTCAAGAATGTAGCAGCCGCTGGCGGCAACAGATGGAAAATGTTGAAGATGCCAGTCACTATCTTCATCTTCGGGTTCTGTTCGATCATAGTGAACGAAATCTTCTGGAGACTGTTTTGGTCGGCGATGCTCTTGAGGTGATCAAGAAGACGGGTTCCGATCTCGACTTTGAAGTAGTTTGTGAGCAGTTTCAGCAAGCGAGCAAGACCATCAAGATTCTCCACCGAGAGCTTCCGTGGATCTTGAAGGTTAACCAAGATTGGCCGGAGTCCACTTTGCAGCACGTCTTTGGGTAGCTTATTTGTCGCTGAGATAACGCCCGAGAGTCCCGTGTTGGCCGCCTCGATGACCTCAGGGGACTTTGAGTAGAGGCATTTGAAGAAAACGGCGATGATGCGAAGGAATGTCTGGTTGGGCGGAGTGGTGCTGAACTCAGGGAAACTCTGTGCAGTGGAGAGAAGACGAATACAGGCTACTCGTAAGTTGATAATGTGGTCCGCATTCCTTTGTTCAAAGGGCTTGCTTGCCAGGTGCTCGTCTTCGGCATCTGCCAGTGCAAGGGACTCCATCAGTAATCTTGTCAACTGCTCATTGAATTCAAGAATGTTATTCTTGAGCTTCAAGCAGAAGGTGATGGCATCGATGTAGGCAATCTGGATGCTGAAGGGCAGTGCTCGGAGGGGCTTTGTCCATATGGGTAGAATGAGTCTGTCTTTGACAGGTGTGATAAGATCGCTCACGCTCAATTCTGTGACGTCGGAAAGCACTTGGAAAGCCTTTTGTGTTGCGTCTCGCACGTTCTTGTTCATATGTGACAGATCACCCACGAGCTGTTGGCAGAGCCTCAGCGTAATGTTGTTGCCCTTTTCAAAATCTTCTTTCTTGATCTTCTTATGACATCTTCGAATGAGATCTTGAATAAGCCCTTCAGCTTGTATGCGCGTCTTCGAGTCGAGGTCGGTGGGCATGTCCTTCATGACAAAGTTCAAAGCTCGGACGAGCTCAAAATGGCGAGGTACCAACCAAGTTTGAGGAAGTCCCAGCTGCTTGATCATGATCTCGATGCCGCGAGTTCCACCAGACTTCATGAACCAGTCATCCGCGTGGCAGTTGTGGCAGAAAGTGCTGGAAAGCTCATTGAAAAACACGAACTTATCGAGTGAGCTGTCGTTTCCGAAGATTGTCTTGGTGGCGTCGCGCATGGTTATGATGATTTGCTCGGCGGCATCACGCACAGCGGCATGCTCTGAAGCTAGAGAGTCACCGATAGCTTCTGAAATGACATCGGTTTCGATAACGACAGGCCCTTCGCCCGAATGTACATCGAATGGCTTGGTCTTGTGTTTGAGTGTCGCGAACTGGGTCCCGAGTTCTAGAAGTGTGAAATGCTTCGCTAGGTTGTTGATAAGAGCTTCCGCCTCCAATTTCAGTTCAGGTATAGAGACAGCGAAGATGCAGGCTTTCAGCAGTTTCTTCAAGGTCTCTTGCTCTACGCTCTTCTTCGTAATCGACTTCTCGCGTTCAGATGCTGTGAGAATATCGTAACCGGCATCAAACTTCTTCGCACACAAGTCGTTAGCTTGTAGGCGAACCAGCTGGGCAAAATCCTCGGGCAAGCTATCGAAGCCGACCAGCAGCTTCGTGTGAGCTGTAATGAGCCGAAGCGCCTGCTGCTTGTGGAATGGGTCCGATTTCTTCGCTGCTGGTGTCTTGGGGACCTCGTAAAGCTTTGCGATTGCGGTATCAATTCCGATTGCTGCAGGGAAAGCGCGATCTTTTGTGGATCCGATGAGACGTATGTCAATGGAAGACTGGTCGTCTGAGTACGGCTTGTAGTTGAGCTCTGGTGGCCCTGTGATGAACCTTCGGTTGCGGCCGCCTAGTTTACCAAGGATGCGCATCGTGGTATGGGCGTGGAAGTGGCTGTAGGGATTTGGCTTGAGATGCTCCCATAAAGCGGCCATCAATTCATCAATGACAGGTGCCATGATCGGATCCAGGTAGTCCGCAGTCAGGTTGTCGACGCAAAGCTCGAGAGTCCGAAGCCCCTGGCCCACAAGATCAGATCCAGCTCGCAGGGCAACAACCAGTGGTCTCATAAGGTAGCTAAGATGAGGAAGAAGGTTACTCAGCCTCGCCGGGACCGTAAGAGAAAGCTCAACGAACAAATCTCTTTCAGCAGGCTTGCGCGCTGTCAGTAGGAGGTTGTTGAGGACGTCCAGCAACATCTCTAAAAGAGGCAGAATCTCCTTGTAGAGGTGCTCGAACCTGCCACCGCCAATGCTCCTGAAGAGAGACCTAAGCAACAGAAAATAGTTCATCGGCTCCTCAGCGGTTGTTGACAACTGGATAGACTTGGTGATGATCTTGCTGACGTGCGGCAAAAGGACCTGCTCATTCTGAGCAGAAAAGAGCGTGACAGCCATAAAAGACAATTTGAAGAGGCGAAGCATGATGGATGACTTCTTGACATCTGCAGTGCCAACCTCTTCAATTCGATCCATGAGAAACTGGAGCAACATGCCCGAAAAGCTGGGAGACGTAGCCTCGGAAGCGAGAAGAAACTGTGGAACATGGAGTAACGCCGGGTGATCGAACATCATATCGTACAAATGGGGTATCTCGGATGAAAACACTTCGTGGAACGTGGCCGGGTCTATGTGGTGGAAAACGGTCGCAAACGTCTCCAGCAGGTCCTTCTCCTCTTTTCCGCTGGACATCATATGTTGGTTACCCATGAAATCTCCTGGTGACATTCCTTGAGTCTCAGGTGTCTTATCAGTGCCGTAATAACGGAACACTTTAGCACCTTCACGGAAAAGCTTGATCAGTACCTCTACCTCTTCGGCGTTATAGCCAAACGACACCTCGTGCCAATTGGCAGATGCATTAGCTGGATCGATCTCCTCTTTAATCTTGGCGGGATTGCAGGCGCGCAGCTGGTAAAAGAGGTTCTTGAGTCCATGTAGTAGGTTCTTGAACAGGAACTTGTTGTCAGCAATGGGATCGGAGCTTCGGTCTCGCGGATTCGATGTCTTGATAGGTGTTGCGTTGAAGATGTCAATCTCGTCCCAGTCTGGGGGATTGTCTTGAACAGCCATGTGGTTCTCATCGGTCGCATCAATCGATGGCTGGCTGTATTGTGCTGACAGCTTGACGGCATTATGATACTGGCGGTTCATTGCGGCAAACTTGTCTCCGATGGCGTTCAGGATCATGATCAAAAAATATCGGGCATCCTCCTTAGGCTCTAGTTTCGCAATGCACTCTGCCATGTTTAGAAGTAACTTGGCGCTCATAGTCTGGAAACTGGTCCCTGGAAAGCTATCGTGTAGGTTCTTGGTATACACCTCGACAGTCCGGCGAATCTGTTCTTTCGAAAGCGAATCTCGCAAATGATGGATGAGATCAGCAAGCATACTGTATGCGAGCGGGCGCATGGTTTCATATACGGTAAGCCCGTCTCCTATCAGGGTCCTCTCATCCAACAACTCGTCAATCTTTTTGAGGAAGATTTTACGGAAGTTGAAATTGATAATGTGCCGTATGGCCACCAATAATTCTTTACGCGCGCCAGACTTCTCCCGTGGACAATCCTTGAGCAGGCGAACAACGATATCCGGCAACGTTGGCAGAAAGTCGTTCAGCTGGTTTGCGTAGACTCGTAGCAGATATGCCAGGAAACTCATGGTCTTGACTTGAGCGGTGATGAAGTCTCCAAATGCTGCTCGGTTTCGAATTTCCTTACTGACTCCTGTGAAGATTTTGCCTTGAGCTTTAGCCTCCTCATGTGCCTTCTCTTGTGGCTTCGCTTGGAGCAGAAGCACATTTTTGATCAGCGGAACGAAGAGTTTGACGTTCTTGTTCACGCAGTTCCTATATGCCTGAAACAAAGATACGACAATGATTGGGCACTCAGCGAGAACTTTGAACGACTGCATTCCCTTGAGTAGCATGCGCGTCTGTTGGTGCTCAGATCCAAGATCGCCTGCGGAGCCGGAGCTCAGAGCAGTTGCTGGTGAACTGGGCCGAGGGGACTGCGAAAACTGGTGGTTGTTCGGGGTCGAGGGTACGCCTTGCGCGGCTTGCGCGGATGCGCTGGTGTCGAATGTGTCGTGCACTGCCTGCTCCATCGTCTCGAACATTTCTTGAATCAGATCCAGGAAGGGCTGAACACGGTCGGCAAGCGCCTTGGTTTGGTGGCGCTGGAAATCCATGATGGTCTTCATGCACAGCACGGCATTGTCTTCGTTCTCCAGCTTCACTAAACTCATAAGTTTATCCACAATCTTGGCCGCATGCGGTTCGATCGCCTCGGTCGGGTTCATGGGCAGGCGATGCAGGATTTCGAGGATGCAGTTCCGTATCCGCTGTTTCTGGGTCAGAAGCCTGTCCTAATGCTAGGAGTTGGGTGCTCACCTGCTCGGGAGATGTCGATATGAAGACTGGGTTGCCATCCAGTATCTTGAGGAACACTGGGACCAGATGGTTGAGGAATGCGCTATACTGCGGCCCTTGACAGTAGCTCTCGATGTTGTCCCGAATCTCAATGGCCTGAGTACCTTTTGCTCTCAGATCTGCAGCAGTCAGCCTCTATCCAGTTTGTTTGATATGCGCGACCGTATGCGATCATGCTTGTGAAGTATCCCGTACCAGAGTTAGGGTCATCCAGTTTGGAGGCCATAGCCTCAAAGTTGTGGGACGCCATGGTGTCGATGCTTGCAGCCCACGGCTGCTCCTCCAGTTGTTTAGAGCCCTCCCAGGCTGCGCCGTATGATGTTGTGTCTATTCAGTGGTTGGGGCGACCGATGTGGCACAAGGCAGGCGCATTTGCTCTGGCGACGGCACTGCGGTTTGAGGAACGCTGGCAGGCGGCTGCAATGGGAATATTAAATTGTGAAAAGGAAGGGATGGGCTGAGTGGCCCAGTTGGTCATTAAAATCGTTATGAGGGAACGAAGAGTGGTCGTGGTGGGGGAGGGCGCGTCCAGCAGGTGCTGGTATAGGTCGCGTCTTGAGCTCTGCAGAGCACTCAACTGACGAACGGCTGCAGATGCGGAAATGCCCTGGACTCTGAACCGGCAAGTTCCGTGTGCTAGTTACCGCTGATTGGACCGTGTTGACCCCTGCATCTAGAGCGCTTTGGGATTAGTGCGGTCGGCGTCTATGAATCTCCGGTGTCTGTCATCCTGCCCGCCGACGTTGGAGACCTCGGCCACAACTGGAGGGTACAGCTGAACTCTAGAAACAGTCATGTCACTAAACATACCTCACGAAGGTCTCAAAACATAAACGTGGCTCGAAGATATTTGAACGTCAAAAACTCTTTCCGTCTACGTACTACATCTAAACATCGCTTCTCCATCACCGCAACCTGCCTTGGCACACATCAACCACCATTTATGTTGCAAAACATCACATAGTTGTACAGACCAAGTTCGCTTCCAATTCTCTGTGCATTCAAGGAAAAAATGTGGCATTTACATTGGGGCGCTCCGAGGCATTCCATGTCAAGGTGGAGATGGTCGGATAGCGAGCATACCAGTCTAGAGCCATCTACTTCTCATCGGGGTACATGGTCTCCTTGAGAGGGATTCCGAGCTCCTCACGTATCGGCTCAAGCTCCTGAAGGTACTCGGCGTATTGACCCTTGTTCTCGACCTTGAACTTGATACCTGTGACGTAAGTTAGTAATCAAAGCTCCACGGCTGGTCACACCCAGAAGTTGCATCATCCTGTGGCATGTTGCACGCCCCGCCCGAGCGCCATGTGCGCGAATACACACGCGTGGGGTGTAAGGAGAGACGTACCCTCGAAAACTCGAACAGCCGAGGGGAAGTCGTTGACACGCCTGGCAGCGCGGAGAGCGGCAGTGATGACTGCAGGGGAGGGGACGAGATCGTAGGCAAAGCAGTTGTTCAGGTTTCGCTGCGAGTTGTTAGTGCACTGTTCTCCCGCACAACGATCGACCAGCTGGCTCGGTGCATAATGGATGATACCGGTGCGGGCCATGTGCTGGGGCACAACAAAACATACCTGAAGCTCGAAAACGTCATTGACCTTCTCGAATTCCTTCTCATACCTGCAATCAAGACACAAAAGTCAGCGCTGTAGCTCTTGATGCAGTCAATTGGACGCAATGGCTCTCCATCGTCTGCGGTCCCACTATCGCTACCCAGACGTCCGAGCCTCTCCCATGTGTTCCTCGTACCTGGCGGTAAACTCCTCGAAGGTCTCCTCGGCGTGCGCATCGCTCTTTCGGACAGCCGACTGCGAGAAGGTGCGCTGAGCGTTCAACGCAACGGGAGTTGCTCGGTAAGCCGGGACTCGCACGCCCACTCGGCTGACCTTGGACGCGGCGCGCATGAAGGACATGGTGCGGTTCAATTAGCTGGCGGCTAGCTTTTCGGGGTGATGAAAGGGGCTACTGGACGTGGCAGCCGGCGTTGCGTGGGCGAGTGGTGGGTTGGTGGTGGTGCGGTTTCGCGGGAGGTTATGAAAACGAAAGCTCAGGCGATCCGAGTTGCATCCAAGCCAAGCGCAGAAAAGTGGGTCACTCTGATCCTAAGGCTGAAGCCGGTACGCTTCCCATCCTATCCCCCTTCAAACAATTCTCGCAATATTACATAGATCACGGCATTTCATTGAGCTTGATTTGTTGTTCACAACATGTTCTAAAATTGCATGCATGGCCTCAAATTCGGCTAATTATCAACCACAGACTTCGTTGGAGTTGTGTGATCGTAACTGTCAGACCTGAACGGGGAATGCAACCCATTTTCTGTATTCCCGAGAGCCGCAGGCATGCGTTATGTCTCTTATATCCTGTAGTATCCTCCAAATGGCGCTGGTCCTTCGGACGTAGCCCGAATCGACATGACAGGGCTATCCCGGTCAGTTTCTTCTTCTGAGCTTTCATCCATCTCTTCGTCAGGCCTGTCATCTTCTCCGTCACCACTGTCGCCATCTTCAGACTCTTCGCGATCTTGGGTAGAGTCGTCATCGTCTTCTTCAATGTCCGCATCCAGTACTGTATCAGCCACGACTGGGTCTTCGGTCATGTCTTCAGGAACATCGACATCCTCTAGCTCTTCGCTTTGGTTTGCCTGTCGTTCTTGGTTGTTCTCTGCTTCCATCTTCTCAAAGGCATATCCCGGGTTTCTTGCAGCCCATCGGACATTGTGCATGACCTGATGCTCTCTCCTCTTCTCATGGCTTTGCTGACGGTTATTGATTTCGGCCTTGTACTGAGCCGCCATTTCCTTGTCATCCCATAGCTCAGGCCAGTTGGCAACTCGCTGGTATATCGCGTCATCTGGCTTCCCGCCAGCAATGATTGTGTTCATCTTGTCCTTCATGATCACAGTTGCTTTCGCCCATGTTCCAACGTGATACCATCCTTGGAAGGTCGGCGCACATGTCGTCCTGATATCCTTTGTGGCGAGAATTCTCGAAATGAGAGGGTCAGTGATATCACAGAACTGGAAGAGATTTCCCGTCTGCGAAACGTGGATACCATCAAAAATATGCTCTGACTCGAGCTCTTCTGGGGACATTTTAGCTAGCTTCAGGACGTGCTGGTCAAAAACTGTGCGGTGTGTCGATGTGCCTGATTTGATATACGAAAGAAAAGACACCGTTTGGTAAATGCGGTACTTGGGATCCTTGCGAGGGTCTACTCCCCAACGAATAAGTGCCTCTCGCCAAGGTCCACTTTCGAAGAAGAACCCGCAGTATACGGCAGCTTGTCTGAGTTTGGTCCGCTTGTCCCAGCCCAGCCTGTTGTACAAAAGCTGGCGAGTGACAATGGGCCGTTGAAGGAGCAGAGACCTGATGTTGGCAATCATAGACTGCATAGAAGGCGTGAGATCTCTTTCGGCAGGCAGTCCAGGTCTGGGTCCAGTGGGAACGTGCTCGTCCGTGGGTTTGACAATTATATATGTATTGTACGCCAGGCGTTTCTGTATGTTGACGATACCTTGATCGGTGTATTTGACGTTGGAGTTTTGCTGAAACCTGGCGAGGAGTCAACAAATGCTGCATAGATAAAGACCTCGACATACCGGTAGTTGTAGGCGATTGGCATCTGCAGAAACTCTGCAGATGGGCCGACGCTCTTGGTAATGTCCGCACCTGCTGCTGTGTTGATACTGTAACTCTTGACTTGGTCAACTGGGAAGGTGTCAGTTATGTATATGTAGGTGTCCGAGGTAACTATACATCGCCTGGAAAGAATATGATCGCGCAAACCGACCATGGTGTCATTGTGAGAAGCGGCATACTGGAGGTCGGGCATGTCTGAACAGTTAGCCACGATTACTTTGCGTTGTTCGAGTTTGGTGCTCACTTCTGAACCGGTGAGTCTCGTCAATTATACCGACAAGACTGACCTTGTACGTAGACGCATTGTCTTGGAGACTCCTGTAAATGGTCGGCGCATCGACGTACGTCTGACTGCTGCCTTGGTTTGCTTCTTCTTCACTGAGAAATGGACCCGAAGTTCCGCGCTTCCGTTTCCGACCTGTTCGCCTAGGCACTGTGACCTTGAGAAGTAGGTTGTTGGTTCGTACCGGGGTAGACAGTAGTCGCTTGGCGAAGGGGTCGTCAGGGCGGAGAGACACAGAGATGAGTTTCTTGAGTTCGTCATCGCCCTCCGCATTGACGGTGGTTTCCAGTTTCGATCGCAGGCCCTGGATCGCGTATTAGCATGCTGATATAACTTGAGGCTCTACTCTCGTTTTGGCCAACCTTGCTCAGTTTAACAGGCCCACCCAACGAGGCGATGCCCTTTTCGACATTCTTGACGATGGCAGGGTGTTCGACAACCGAAATGGCGCGCGAGGGGATGAGCAGCCATGAATCTTGCTGGCTTTCGCTGTTTGGTGTGCTGGTGGTTTGTTCGTTGCTCATGACGAGTTTTTTTTCTTGTTTCATTCAATGCAAGTCGTTTCAATCGAATCAAATTCACAGACAATGACGGCAGGCCCAAAAGACCTTGTGAGCGACCTCGTGTCTGATTGTGATTTATGCGCAGAGCTTCCTTTAGCACAGCAGAAAACTACGATTGGACAAGACGCCGTTTGCACCTTCCGTCTCTACTGGGAGGGATCTGGCAACTGTTGGCGTAGCAGGTCAGGTGGCATGCAGCGATGCAAAGTCGCTATAAGCCGTTGAATCCACTGTCGCTATTCGTCTCAGTTCCCTCTCCTCGCATGGCCAGCAATGTCCTGGATGCGGCGCTGTACAAGTATGATGTCGTGACAAGCGGCAGCGGGGCTCTCGAGATGCCAAACGCACGGCCTCGCTACGGGACGGCTAGCGCGAATCGCTCGACGCCGTCTGTCTGGCAGCAGCCCTGAGTTGTCAGTTGACGACCTGCTCCGACTCCCATCTCTCCAGCTCCTCCATATACGCCTTGTTCTCTGGTCGCTCTTCCATACGTCACCACGCCGTTGCTAGGGCCCCTCCCAGCTGCCGTCTGCTCCCGCCCCCTCTCGCCAGCTCTGCCCTCCGCCGACCCCCCCGTGTTGCGTCCCAAGACGGCTGCACACTAGCCTCCATCCACCATCTCACGCGTCCCTTCGTCCTCCATGTCGGCCTGAGTTGCACGCCTGCTCAGTTGTCTCTCTTGCCTGTCTGCGCCCATCCTCTGCTATCCATTGGCGCTCTTGGATTGCGACCCCCCTTGATACACGCATCGAGGCCTGCCTCAAATTGGGACCCCGTCTCCGCAAAGACCTCCGCACCGCTTGATCTGGCCGTGGGCGCATCTTCACAACCATGAAGGGTTTCCGGCAAAGGGTCGTAAGTCTCCGTTTTCTCCTTGGACCCTTGCGCTGGTGCTGCTGCCACTACCGCCTGTGCTCTGCCCCTCTCTCTGCGCGGAGGCTAACATGTCTAGTCCGAACAGCTTTCTCGAAGCAAAGATGGCAAGTCGTCCAAGAAGAAGGACTCAAACTCCGGCACTGCGTCGCCGTCGCTAGGTGCCTCGCATTCACCCTCGGGCTCGGCCCAGGCCACCCCTTCCTCGTCACAGACGCAGCTCGCAGATGCGCGAGGCAAGAACCAGCCCGCTACTGATGGCGCCGCAGGCCACATTGGCTCGCTACAACCAAACTCACAGCCTTCGTCGGGCTCTCTGGCTGGCGGACAGCAATCATTCGGCGGACAGGGCCTGATGGGTCCTGGCGGTGCTGGTAATGCTGGTGCTGCAGGCCCAGGCACACCTTCTAGGCTTGGGCAGCCCCTGGCGCCGAGCGTCGTCATCAGCCCGAGCGCTCCTGTAAGTACTCGTACTCATCACCCTTATCTAGGGAGCATTTGTAGGCTAAGTAATGCTGCAGCACGTTCCCCCTCCTGGCGCGGCCGAAACGATGCCAGGCGACCTTGCGCCTCCCAAGGCTGGCCAGAAGTCAGGCATATTCGACCGTCTTCAAGCAACGCCAAAGGACAACATTGAGGGTATAAGGACTCCAAAGAGGCAGCATTCATCGCGTTTCGACATCTCCGACCAGCGCCAGCGTGAATTGGAGAAGCTTCCTGGATTCCACGAAGTGCCTCCAAATAAGCGGGAAGAGCTCTTTATGCAGAAGATTGACCAGTGTAACATCATCTTCGACTTCAACGACGCCAGTGGCGACATGAAGTCCAAGGAGATCAAGCGCCTGGCTCTGCACGAGTTGCTCGACTACGTTGCCAACAACCGCCAAGTCATCACGGAGAAGATGTACCCTCGCGTTGTGGAGATGTTTGCAAAGAACTTGTTCCGGCCCATTCCACCTCCCATGAACCCCCAGGGCGAGGCCTTTGATCCTGAAGAGGACGAACCTGTGTTGGAGGTAGCCTGGCCACACATTCAAGTCGTCTACGAGTTCTTCCTACGCTTCATTGAAAGTCAGGACTTCAACACAAACATTGCCAAAGCCTACATAGACCACAGTTTTGTGCTCAACGTATGTATTCGACTGTCACAATGGCCAGACATGCAGCTAACCTATCCCAGCTACTTGAACTTTTTGACTCGGAAGACCCCAGAGAACGCGACTTTTTGAAAACCACACTCCATCGGATATATGGTAAATTCCTCAACCTCCGCTCATACATTCGTCGGTCCATCAACAATGTCTTTTTCCAATTTATCTACGAGACCGAACGTTTCAATGGAATTGCCGAGCTCCTTGAAATTCTTGGCTCCATCATCAATGGTTTTGCTCTTCCTTTGAAGGAAGAACACAAGCTCTTCCTCACAAGGGTGCTTATCCCACTTCACAAGGTAAAGAGTCTGAGCATGTACCACCCGCAATTGGCGTACTGCATTGTCCAGTTCTTGGAAAAGGATGCTGCATTGACAGAGGAGGTAAGACTACACATGTCTAGTGCGGTGAGCGACGCTAACATGGGCAGGTTGTTTTGGGTCTCCTCCGATATTGGCCAAAGGTAAACAGCACCAAGGAGGTCATGTTCCTGAACGAAGTAGAAGACATTTTTGAAGTCATGGACCCCGCCGAGTTTGCAAAGGTGCAAGAGCCTCTGTTCAACCAATTAGCCAAGTCGGTTGCCAGCCCCCATTTCCAAGTTGCCGAGAGAGCACTCTACTTTTGGAACAACGAGTACTTTTGCAACCTTGTCAGCGACAATGTCGAAGTTATTTTGCCAATCATGTTTGCACCACTGTACGAAAACTCAAAGGGTCATTGGAATCGGTAAGTCACGGCACCAGATGCTAACCAAGGTTTCCATGCTAACCAGGGGCACAGGACCATCCACGGCATGGTATACAATGCTATGAAGCTGTTCATGGAAGTCAACCCGCAGCTTTTTGACGACTGCTCGCACGACTATGCCGAGTCGCAGAACAACGCGACGCAAAGACAGCAAAGCCGACAAGAGCGCTGGGACAAGCTTGCCAAGCTTGCGGAATCGCGCGCGAATGGCACGGCAGACAAGTCGTCAGCACGCGTGGATGATTCGGCTCAAGGGCGCCTGGAAAACCTCCGTCTTCAAGACGACGGGGCATCGAGAGACAGGCGGCCGAAAGATTATGAACGTCAAGGCAGCCAAACGTCGGTACGTTGATTCTTAAGTCCCTAGAACTCGAGATGAGCATTCTCTGTGGCCGAATCGGTGTACTCTTAATTCTATTCCTAGACCCCTAGGTCTCTTTTGTCTCTTTTGTCTCTCTCTCTCTTGTCTCCATTGTCACTTCTTCATCTTCTTGTCCAAGACTTGCCTATGGGTTATCTGACGTGTTTGTGCTTTGTGTCCCTGCAGCGACGGCACCATCCCTCATCAGGGGAGCACCATGTGTCATCAAGTGCGCGCCGTTCGGCTGGTCGACCCCGTAGCAACAGTCGGCCAAACTCATCGTCTGGTTCCACTGTGTCGGCATCACGGGGGTCTTCTGGACGGGCGCGAGCCAACTCTGGAGGCAACACCATTACTCGGGTCACGAGCTCTTGAAGGGTGTGGTTTGTTTTGGTTGTCTCGTTGCACGTAGCCTTTGGTCTATCTGTGGGGCTTTTGAGTATACTAGCTTGTAGTGGCGATTATCGCACGGTTCATGTTGGCATTCAGCGGTTGCGTGGGTTTTCTGGCTGGCTAGCTCCCCAAAAGAAAGACGGGTTTCATTTCCTGAGTACCATGTTGTTGTGGTAGTGTTTTTCTGGCGGGTTGTGTAAAGGCTGTGTGAGTGATACCTTGTAGGGGTTTCACTTTGCGTAGCTATGTATATGCGATATCAAGACTTGTTTTAAAGAAAAAGCTATTAGTTATAAGAAAAAGTGCTCTGAGAACAATAAGGAGACTAGGATACGAAAGGAGGGGTGAGGTTGTGTGGCATGGCTAGCGGCACAAGAAAACAACAAACACGGGGTTGCCCTGTTCACGTTGCTTGTTCGTACGAAGCAATGCTATGGAACTGAGGTTGTAGGTAGTAGGGCTATTCTGGTCCGGAACCGTCCACGGACACTGAGAAAGGGACAATAAGGGGTCGGTGCCTCGGCATCCGGGACGCCAAGATGGCCGGGACGCCTGTGCCCCTTTCGAGACTGCCACGTCGAAGGCCTCTCCACCGTCTGCATGAGTTTAGCACGAGGACCCAATGGGGTGGATTGGGTCGTTGGGCGCAGCTTGGGTACGGAGGCACGTGAAGAGAAGCATGGGATTTGGATCGGGGAGCGTTTCGAAACATTGGTTTTTGGTACAAGGCATGGGCATGGGCATGAACATGGCAGCACATGCAACACGAGGCCTGTTTTACCAGGGCGTAGGCTGCGGGTAAGACTTGGCCAACGTAGGCCAGCGACTGGCGACCGGCGCAGGCAGGCTAGCGGCAGGCCTCGGTCTGCACAGTGTCGCAATGTGGACGGGCAGCGCGCTCGATAGGCCAGATCTGCGCCAATGGGCGGAAGACCCCAGCAGTCATTTCCGACCTCCTTTCCGGCGCTGTAGGGCAAGAAAACTGTCCGCCGACCCTTCAAAAACCTAGTTGCTCACTCCATCTTTTCCCTCGCGGTGTGAGATTTGCTTCTTCACATCTTCTTTGTCGTTCCTTTGCCTCTTCTTGGTCGTGGTTGCCGTCTTTTGTTTCCCTCTGCACCCTCCACCATTTGGATTGTGTTTGGCTCTTGTCTGATAGGCGCAGCCCATTTAAATCAAAACAATCCACGCTCGTATCCGCCAGACTCCGTCGTCCTTTCAATCCTTGCTTCCTCGCACAAACACACACTCTCACGCACGCAAACACATATACCGACCACACAATGGGCAACCCAGACTGGCTTGAGTACGGCGCGCCGACGCTCGACCGTCCCTTTGGTGTGGCTCTCTGGCCCATCTTCGAAAAGGTCTTTGAGCCCATTGCGGGCTACAAGCCCCAGGACTTCCGCTTCGAGCAGGGCGTGACACCGCTTTCGACGTTCAAGACGTGCGTTACCACGCTGATCGCATACTACATTGTAATTTTCGGCGGCCGGGAGCTTATGCGCAACCGCGAGCCTTTCAAGCTCAACTTTCTCTTCAAGGTGCACAACTTTTACCTCACCGCCATCAGCGGCGCGCTGTTGCTGCTTTTCGCCGAGCAATTGATCCCCACGGTGGTCAGGAAGGGACTCTTCTTCGCCATTTGCGACCACGAGGGCGGCTGGACGGACAAGCTGGTTATTCTCTACTACGTACGTGTTCACCAGCGAAGCATGCCCACTCTGCAGACTAGGCTAACCTGCCGCAGCTCAACTACCTCACCAAGTTCCTCGAGCTGATTGACACTTGCTTCCTGTTTTTGAAGAAGAAGCCTTTGAGTATGTGCATCTGAAAAGCGGTGAAACCAAAAAAAAAAGACAACGTAAAGCTAATATGGCTCCAGCTTTCCTCCACACCTACCACCATGGCGCGACGGCCCTTCTCTGCTACACCCAGCTCATTGGCCATACTCCCGTCTCATGGCCCGTCATTACCCTGAACTTGGCAGTTCACGTTGTCATGTACTGGTACTACTTCCAGAGCGCCCGAGGCATTCGCATCTGGTGGAAGAAGTACATTACCGTTGGCCAGATCACCCAGTTTGTCCTTGATCTCGGTAGGTTTCCCAGTGTTTGATGCTGCATGGAGATAGCTAACGGATGTTTAGGCTTCATCTACTTTGCCTCATGGACCTACTTCACCAGCACCTACTGGCCTCAGCTGCCCAACATGGGCAAGTGCGCCGGTGAGGAGTTTGCTGCCA
>JAODYC010000039.1:49654-78592 GCA_026262405.1 Curvularia hawaiiensis
TGTTGTTGTTGTTGTTTCTTTTGTTCAAAAAAACTCAAATACTTTTTTTCTCCAGCTTTTCGTAGTCTTCTTCCTCGTTTTTCCTTTGTGTGTGATTGTGGAGGGAGTTCTGATGCACGTGGGAGAAAGACAGAGAAAGCGCCCCTTTTTTTTTCTTCCCTCCTTTTGTGAGCGTGGAGTTATTGTGTGTGTATGTATGAGAGGGGCCAGGGTGAGAATGTTTGTTATGTTGTCTGTTCTAAAGAGATATAAGAGGGAATATGGAACAAGAAAAGGGCGTGGGAAAGATGGGCTTGTCTAGTTGGTAGAATTTTTACAGTGTGTGAAGAGGTGGATAGGGGTGGAGAAGGATATATACTATTTCTAGTGAAATTTGGATAGTATTCTTTCGTTCGTTTTTCAATGGTCATGTTGTGTGGATTGGGCTTGCTTGTTTTTGTTAGATTTGACGAAGTGAAAGGGCAGCCATGATGCAACGGCTTGTTCTAGCATGTATGTCGAGTGATATTACAGGGGGAGGGGGAGGGGGAGGGGTGGTGATGGTAATGTTGGTATGTACAGTATGTTATATCAACGAAAATGGATCGTTGGAGAAGGGTTTGGTCTTCTTCTCAGTTTTGGTCTTTGTTTCAGATTGAAGGTTTCGTGCCATACTCAAATTCGCATAGTGGGCTGGTTGGTTGACCGGAAAGGGAGCGTCTGCGTAGAGGGAAAGGAAGACTGACAGATAGGAAGCGTGCCTGATACAAGCACAAACTTTTCTTCATCACTCGCATTCGTTATCCTCTGACCAACGCCATCGTGTCATTCTCATTCGTCTACCCCTGCTCGTTAGGCGACCAACTGGAACAAGGCTTAGCCGCCGAGCATGGAGCTGAGGTTGATACCTATCGCTTAATCCAGCCTTCCTGCATAGGTACGGGGGCTGCAGCCTTGTCTCTGTTGCTACAGAGTCCACGGTCAGGCTGAATCTGCTTCTCCACTACTTACACGAACCGGCTAGACAGCTACGCCGCCTGCGAACAATCTGATGCTACGCATCAGAAAGTTGTAGAACGCCAGCGAGCATCCCCGACTTCAATGGAGCCGCTCGGCACGGCCGTGCACCGGCTCAACTTCACAAGGCTGACTCCCAGCACTCAGACTGACGACAATTTCTGCGTAAAGTATGGTGGTATCCGCATGTAAGGTGCAAAATCTGACGTTCTACAGCATTATATTCATTCACGGTTTACGAGGCCATCCTCGACGAACATGGGAGGACGCAGCAACACCCAGTAGTGTTAGTAATGACGCTGTCAAGAAGTCCAAAAGCCTTCCGATACGGTCCTTTCTCCGGCGACGATCGTCCAAGTTTGCTGAACCAGAGGCAAAACAAGAGCGGACTCTCTCCTCTAGCTCTACCCTACTGCCATCACCATCCACTGTGTTCTGGCCAGAGGATTATCTGGTACCAGATATTCCCAACGCTTGCGTGTGGACATATGGATACAACGCAGATGTGATTGGACTTTTTCAGGCCAATAACAAGAACAGTATCTCACAGCATGGCCGAGATCTTTCAGTGAGGCTGGAGCGGGATATCGACAACGAGGTATGAGCTAGGCTAGTCATTACTCGTTTCGTTTCTCACAGTTTTATAGAAACCCTTCGTGTTTGTAGTACATAGTCTTGGAGGCATTATTCTTAAAGACGTAAGTATCTGGCGATATACTAACCACTTATGGCGCTGCTGACTTGCTATCAAGGCTGTCCGCCGGTCAGACACTGTGCGCGAGCGGACAGGGTTAATTGTCTTTCTTGGGACGCCGCACCGGGGTAGCGCATACGCGAACTGGGGGCAGATTGCTTCAAAACTCGCTCGCATAGCACTGCAAGACTCGAACAAAAAGATCGTTGACGCGCTCGAAGTGAGCAATGAAGTACTAGATAACATTCATGAGGAGTTTAAGAGAATAGTGTACAGAGGCAGTATCAAGATTCACTCCTTTCAAGAAGCACGGGGTGTTACCGGCGTCCGCGGTCTGGAGGGAAAAGTGAGTATGCTAGGGAATTGCTGTGCAAGACTGACAGCTCCAGGTTGTCGACGACTTTTCGTCTAAACTTGACCTTCCGCGAGATGTCGAAACTGTCGAGAGTATTGATGCGAATCACATGCAGATGGCTAGGTGCAGCAGCAGAGACGATCAAGTCTACCGTGTCATCTCTAGCGTCTTGAAGGTGTTTGTGGAACAGGAGCTGAAGAACCAGCAGATGCCACTTATTTCTACCGAAGGTATTGCTGAAGGGCTGACGGGTTCTGCTTGTACGTAAAACCATAACATGCAGCCGAAAGCAAGACAAAACGCTTATAGAGAACATCTGTTTCTAGCAAGTGATACTTTGTTCGTTATGCCTTTCCCGAGAGATGAATTTTTCATTGGACGAGAGGATTGCATAGCGCAGATCGATGAACGCAGAGCTGCTGCTGCATCATCGTCATCAGCATCATCACTCGCGCGCATAGCTCTCGTCGGCCTAGGGGGTGTTGGGTTAGTGCAAGCATGTCTCATTTTTCTAGGGAGTACCTTTAACAAGTCTTCAGGAAGTCGCAGATCGCGATTGAGTATGCATACCGAGCTCGTAATACGTCACCACACATGCTGGTAATGTGGATACACGCAAGCAATTCCAGTGGGTTCCAGCAGGGATACAAAAGTATAGCTGACAAACTCATGCTGCCTGAGCGAGAAGATCCTGGAGTAGATATGTTAAAGCTTGTATATGATTGGCTATCAGACAACAGGAATGGGCAGTGGCTGATGATATTAGACAACGTGGACAATGATGGTGTCTTCTTTAGTGATATTCATGGCGGCCTGCCGCTCGAGAGCTACCTCCCTCAGACAAGGCAGGGGACGATCTTGATCACGTCAAGAAACCGAACTGCAGCGACCAATCTTGTTGGTGCGCCCAACGGGATTATCGATATAGAACCGATGGATGAAGAGGAAGCACTAGCATTACTCAAAACCAAAGTCTCAGTCACCGAGTCGGATCAAGCAGATGCGAAGGCGCTCGTCAAGGACCTGGAATGTATACCGCTTGCGATCACGCACGCTGCAGCATACATTCGGACACGATCAGGCCTACTCACGATAGGCAGTTATCGCAAGCTCTTCCACGAGAGTGAGACTAATCAGATGCATCTACTCAGCAAGGACGAGTTGAAAGACATTCGGCGGGACCCCAGCATCCGGTACCCAGTGATCGCAACATGGCAGATTTCGTTTGAGCATATTCGAAGAACGGAACAGGCAGCGGCAGATCTGCTTGCACTGATGTGCATGTTTCATAAGCAAGGCATCCCGCTGGAGCTGTTGCAAGGAGAGGCTAGCGAGCTGGAGTTTGCTGATGCTTTGGCACCATTACTTAGTTTCTCTTTCGTGAGAGTAGAAGTTGGGCAGCAGGAGGTGACCATGCATCGCTTGGTGCAGCTGTCAATGAGACGATGGTTGAAGAAAGAGAAGGAGATTGAAAAGTGGGTGAAAAAGTCTACACAGGTTTTGGAGAGTGTGTTTCCAACAGGGCGCTTTGGGACCTGGAAAAAGTGTCAGATACTGCTACCGCACTTCAAAGAGGTCACGAGTCGTGCCACAAAAGATGAGGAAATTATGGTAGCGAGAGCGTTAACTTCGCATAGGGTGGCGTACTATCTGTTCTCGCAAGGAGAGAACAGAGCAGCGGAGAAACTATTTCGATCCTCGTTGGAAACTCTAGAGAGAATCCTTGGAAGCGAGGACCTGCAGACGATCCATGCCGTCTTTCACCTTGCGACGGTCTTAAGCTTATATGGGAAACCTGAAGAGGTTGAAGCAATGTGGCGGCGAGTATTGCAAGTGTATGAGAAGGAGCTCGGATACAACCATTGGAAGACACTCAATAGTTTCGAAGGACTTGCTAGAGTGCTACAGCGGCAAGGAATGTGGGAAGAAGCTGAAGCGATATTTCGGCGGATTCTACGAGTCATCGACAATTCGCATGAGTTCGAATTCCAACTTGCGCTTTTCTGCACCAAGAACCTTGCAGAACTACTGGGGAAACAAGGAAAACATAAACAGGCAGAAGAAATGCATCGGAAAATGCTACAGGAAATTGAGGAATTTTATGGGCATGATCACCCATATACACTAGAGCCTCTTCATAACCTCGCGATACTGCTAGAGGAACAGGAGAGGTTTATTGAGGCAGAAATGATATATAACCAAGTGTCGGAAGCACGCGGAAGGATACTCGGGCTCGAGCATGTAGAAACGCTGGACAGTGTGCGCCGTCTAGCTAGCTTAGTCTATCAGCAGCAGCACTATTCTGAGGCAATCAAGCTCTTTCGAAGAGTGCATAATGGGTATTCGAAAACTCTTGGAGCGCAACACCAGATGACTTTAATAACTGGAGAGTTGTTGCTGCTTATTCAGGAGGAGCAACGTCTAAAGTCAATGCCGGTTGCTGCAGAGCAAGAACATTTCGAGGCTTGTTAGTGTAGACAAAGCAATTCGGATTCAAACAAGAATGTTTAAATTGGATTTCATACTTGTATCTGGGTATCATACTGGGTGTTGGAATCTAAGAATAAAGGAGACAATGGGCCAAAGTAAACATGTAAACTGTTAATGTCACATGCTGTCCATCGTCCGATACTGAGTGACAGGTCGCCCCAGGCAAAGAAAAGAAACCACAACATATTACACCTCAGAACACATCTAGAAAGCACGTAGATCAACGAAAAGAGTATACGGTTGAGCGAGGATCCTTTATACGCAATATACAAGAGATGTATTCCAACATTCCGCCTCCTCTTTCTCTTTATCAATAAGGAAAAGAAGAGAAAATTACAATTGTCTCTTTATCCCCCACATTCTTTCCACTCCCTATTCGCATCCCACTTGAATACGATATCCCATACTAGCCTTCTCAACAGCCTAACAAATATCCCTAGCAAGGTCCCAACGTCACTGCCCATTCAGCGATGTCCTCGTTACCCCGAAGCCCTGCCACCACCACCACCAGATGCGTTGGTGTTGGAAGAAGAAGTAATTGGCGAGTAAGTAGTCGACGAAGACGACGTCTGGGGGGTGTAGAAGGCATGTTGTGTCGGCGTATTCTGGTTGCTGTGGGGCTGGCTAGCATTTGCGGATGACGGGGAAGCAGCATTGCTATTGGAACCAGAGCTGGAGACTTGGAAGGGAGCGAAGCGGATGGGTGGAAAGTACATGATTTCTGTACTGTTTTGAAAGAGGAAGACGAACTTTAAGTATTCGAGCAGAAATGAGGGGTTTAAACTTCGAGAATGAAGTTTATACCGATGATGAAGAGCCTGAAGTGATGCCCTCGGGATGAACAGTCGTAAATTATGGCAAAAAGCAACTTCTCTACTTCCTTTCTTATACTACGTTTTCACTTTCCCATTTGCCATTTGTCGACTAGACCATCTCGAAGCCAAAGAACTCCGCTCCAGCCCCCAGTTGAGAGTATGCGAAGAAAGCGAACCTAGAGAAGAGGGTTGTCTCAGAAGAAGACCGATAGCGGCGTCTATTTTAGTGACGATGACGTTCAACGACGGTCAACTCATCAAGTAGGGTGAGGCAAAAAATAACCATTGGGTTCTGCCTTGCGTTCAGCCAGTGTCGCTGGGAACTGACCAAGCAGCCAGCTAACCAATGAGGTACTAGCTGTGTGGGGGGTCTAGCGCGCCGGCACATGACTTCGCGTAGTGGTGCTCGTATCCGTGGCAGTAGTCTGATGTCTGCTGACTTGCTGCGCAGCAGTGCCTAGCATAGGGCTGGAACCTTTGTGCAGAGGGGAGTGGTGGCTCAAGTGCAGCCCGTTGGTTTGCTGGTCCGCGATGCTATTTACGGCCGGATGGGATAGCTTGCGAACTTGGTGGGGGCAGAAGGTTAGGCATGGGGGCGGAAATACTGTTTCATGACGCGAAGTCGATGTTGGCTCTGGTCCGTTTAACGCCACAACGCATGCAACTGGTATTTTGAGAAGAATGCCAGAGCAAAAAAAGATTCATCGACATGCGACAACGCGGATTCGCCAGGGGTCACCCGCCAGTCTTCAGAGAAATCAAAAACAAGATTAATGTGCAGTAGTGGCGAATCTTATAGAGGCTGTTTTTACAAGTTAAACCAAGTCTTAGAACTACTGCGTATAGTCCTAGAACTACTGCCACGTGACTCAACACGAGATCCAAAGGACAGCCCTCGAACCACCGTCGGGTACCCCTTGGGCCAGCAAGGCTGAGGACCTGCATAGTTTAAATGCTCCCATCCGATTCTTGGAACGAAATCCAAGGATTCGTCTGAATACTATCCTGATATCCTTGCTCCTACCTGCCAAACGTCTCACGTTTATGAACTGACTGTGAATGCAAACGCTTGTGTTGTATTAAAATCCGACCACAAACGCTAGGTGCTCGTTTGCGAAAGGTAGAGATATTTTAGACCGCTAGTGATGATGCTAGCTTGTCCTGGCTCCATTGTGGCGCTGATCTAGAGCTTTGCTTCTAGCTAATGGCACAGTCGATTTTCAGCCGCACAACGACAACCCACTGCACTTAGGGACATAACCAATGGCCCTTGCATTCACTTTGCCTAAAAGGTACGAAATGCCCCTTATATGCTCACAGATCCGGAAAAACATAGTTCTAGAAGGGTCAAATAGCGCTCCGCGGTCGAAAAGTGCATCAATCCTGAAAGCCACCAAGGGGACATGAGTCTTCAGGGGTTGAAATACATATATACAATGGTACCTCGGAGTTTGTACCAGGCACAAGAGGCTTTGATAACTGGGTAAGGCCATATTGCTGCACAGGAGCGTATCGCCCATCTGTATCAGACTTCACCCAATCTTCGATCGCGGGCTTTGATATCGTGTTACAATGCGATCTTCTATTTTCTTGCTCTTCGCGTTAGCGCCAGCTGGAATCCTATCTCATCGCGTGTCGCCAGACGCAACATGCGGTGATCAGAAGGGATATACCTGTCTTGGGTCTGCTTGGGGCAACTGCTGTTCAAAGGTATGTCCTTTCCAGTGGAGTCGGATTGAAAAGTTGCTAATTCACATTGCCAGTACGGCTGGTGCGGCAGCAAGCTAGAATACTGTGGTGATGGCTGCAAGCCTGAATTTGGCACCTGTAATCAAGTTACTAGGCCCCAGACTTCTAAGCCTCCAGTGAAGGTTGCAAGCAAAAGTAGTTGCACATCCTCCGCTCACCCTGCACCCTCGCCAACTCAACGCGTGACCACTGACGCGCGGTGTGGGCCATCCTTCGGTGGCAAGACATGCTTAGGAAGCCATCGGGGTGAATGTTGTTCTCAATACGGTTATTGTGGCTCTACTAATGGTGAGTTATGAAGCATCTACAGGCACGGGTTGAACTAATAGAACCAGACCATTGTGCTGCAAATACGTGCCAGAAGGGCTATGGAAAGTGCAATACTGTCAGCTCTTCTCGCGGTTCAATTCAACACTCGAACCGACCATCAACGTCTGAGAAGAAAAGTTGTTCGACCCGGATCTCCTCGTCTACTGCATTGCATTCGACTTCCCAACCAGCTTTGGTTTCACCATACAATGCGGCATCATCGTCAACTACAACACCATGCTCGAGTGCGACACCATCCTCGACCCCATCGCCATCATCGACTCCATCGCCGTCATCGACTCCCTCACCGTCACCAACTCCATCACCGTCATCTTCAACGACTGTTTCATCGGAACCTGTCTTAGAAAGTTCGACAGAATCATCGACGCTCATCACACCCTCAAGTACGCTGTCTACTTCTGCTTCGCCCACGCCATCCCCAGCTTGTCCTGATAGCCAGACGATGTGCGGTTCCCAATGTTTCAACTTACTCACTGACCCCAATAACTGCGGCGCATGCGGCTTGGTCTGTCCCAGCGGCACGTGTACAGATGGCGTCTGCATCAGTCCTTCTTGCACCGGCCAAACCTGTGACACCTTCACCGCGTGTGGCCCAGGTGGGTCTTGCGTATGTGCTTCGCTCGCGTCGGGTGCAGGTGTATGTGCAGACGGCCAAACGCCATGCGCCGGTCTGGCGGATTGCACAGTCACTACTGACTGCCCACTTGGGTACGCATGTGCTGTTAACACATGCTGCACACGAAATGTGTGCATTCTCGTCGCCGATGCCTGCGCAAACACCCTCGCGCCTAGACGCCTGTTTGTTAGGCGTTGGGGACATGGAAAAACTATTGCAGGCTAGTGCTCACTCTATCATGCGAAGGAATCGAGTGTTACACGGGGGTTAAGGGTTACACTACGTCCCAAGGGTTATACTTATCTAGTCTCGACCTAGGTTGAGGCCAGATAGTTTGCCGCATGTCTGTGAGGGAGGGATATGGAAACTTAATCGGAAAAGAGTTGACCATAGAAGCTGACCTATAGATAAACTAATTGTGTAATAGCTAATAGACTCGGCGATCTTGTCTAGTAAGGTAACTTGTAAGAAAGTACAATTTGAGTTTACTACAAAGAGTGTGATAATGAAATTCGTCCATCCTTTATGCCCGTTGCAGTCCGTCCTGGCTTTCCTAGCATCATCTCCTTTGCTAACATCAGGGGATGTCATGTCATCTGGGTTCTTGGCGAGATGCGAGGCTACGTGACTCTCGCCCAGCGGAGATCATTACTTTCTGACGTGGACCCGGTGGTTCAGCCTTGCGTTCCGCGCTAAGGAGAAGACCCTGCGTGTTGCTTCTAATGATAGGTTCTTTAGTTCTTTACAGTTTGAACAGAATCTCTAATTGATCAAGCTAGGCTTCTATAGGAGAAGAACAAAGATGTGTAATTATAGTTTTAACTGGAAAATTTCATGCATACTGTACCGTGAGGGGATACACCTGTAATGTTCTTATCTACTGCAATGCATGGGCCCACATCCAGGGCTTCTGCTATTTCCAGAAGAGAAGTCGGACATAACGGCATACTCTGTATTCCGTAGGATGCTGGTACACCGAATTACCGAGAGCCTGTGTCACGTGGCCGGGATGGTGACACAGGGCACAGACCCTGCACTGAACTCTTTTCCTTTTAACATTGGTGCGGTATCAACGTTGCTTTTTGCTGGACAAAGCGGTGAGCTAGTCTGCATGCGTAGTGCGTTGCAAAAGGGCGCAAAAGGCGCAGGGTGCAGATAGTGTGGTTGCTGATACACTATACAACGTGTGAGAGATGATGAGTAGATATGAGTAAAGGTTGCCGGTCTTCGTCCGCGGAAGGATTAGTACCGGAACACGGCAGATGCGAACTCCGGATTGCGAGGCCGCGGTATCGGTGCTATTGTGATATCCGCTGCACAGTATACGACGGGATCGCACTTGACGAAGCTTCTGCTGCAGAATTGGCAGCATCAACTCCGGACCCTCTACAAGTACACCAGCAGCATTGGGCATGGCACCACGAGGAACGGGGAACGCCAACAAGAAAGGAAGCCAACGCCCGTTGCCGATGATGGCGATGAGTCGTGCTGCACAGTAGATTTATCCACAATGCGATCAACATGACTCACCCGGCCAAGACCCCGGCAGTCCAACACGGAACAGGCAATCCACACGCCCACGCAACCCGCGACAACATCCACCACCAGCCCTAATTGTTGATCAATCAGGCTAGCGCTTCCTCAACACCGATCGCGTCCCTGAATGAGTCTACAGGTAATATCCGCCAAACAACTGAAGACGCGGGCCTGGCTGCGGTTTGCGCCCTTCCTCTCTGTACCATCACTGGCATGACGTCGACGTATTCGGTCCATCCAAGCACGCCTAACCCCATCTCGCGCCTGCAGTTGTCCAGTGCCGCGTCACTGCATTGGACGGCGCGCACTATGAGTCCTTCGTGCCGTTGGCGACGCCGTTGCCACCGTGCGGGCCTGACCGCTGGGACGATGTCAATCTAGTAGCTCCCAGTGCCGCACCCTGGCTTGTATGGTGAAATATCACATTCGCGATCTATGGAGCCCCACAAGGGCGACGGCGCAGGACGCTTGGCCGCGACTCTTTGGCCTATAGACCCACCTTCGCTCTTAAGTCCGAGTCGTCGACTCTTTGCTTCTTTATAATCCACGGTCGCCGCCTTCCTCGGGCGCCCTTTTTCGCCGTTGGTCCAGTTCGCTCTCTTTTTCTGTTCTACTGCCTACTTTTCTTCGACCAAGTGCTTTTTTTCTTCGCCTCCAATTGCTACGACTCCACCTCCACCCGCCCTCTCGTTCACGACCCTTGAATTGATCCGCAGGGCGCGCCCTGTGTCGCCCGCCGTCGCCATGGACAACCCCAATATACAGGATGCTCACCCGCAAGAGCATACTGAGGGGCCCACTTTCGAGCCAATCCATACCAATCCAAACCATGCTCAACGCGACAATGCGAGCATCAAGTCTGCATCAATCGACGACAGCACTGCGCGCAACTCTCCAAAGCCAGACGAGAAGGGCTACAGCAACGTTAAAGGCGGTGTCAACATTCATCGTGCCGAGGCAGATTTCGCCGAATTGTCCAAAGAGCTTTCGCGCACCAGTAATGCCGAGCGCCGATTGAATCGCGTCCAAAGCAAGCACAGCCGTAAAGACAAAACAATCACAGATGTCGAAAAGGACGCTGCTGAGGGTTCTCAATCCTCAGACGAACCATTTGACCTCGAGGCAACATTGCGTGGTGGTCGTGATGAAGAAGAAAGAGCCGGGATCAAGTCGAAGCGCATTGGTGTCATGTGGGACGGTCTTACTGTCAGCGGCATTGGTGGTGTTAAAAACTACGTCAAGACATTCCCCGACGCATTCGTATCCTTTTTTAATGTTTTTGAAACAGCCGCCAATGTTCTTGGGCTTGGAAAGAAGGGCAAGGAGTTCGACATCCTCAAGGATTTCAAGGGTGTCGTAAAGCCAGGCGAGATGGTCTTGGTCCTCGGAAAGCCAGGCAGTGGCTGCACAACCTTCCTCAAGGTCATCAGCAACCAACGATACGGTTACACCAGGATTGATGGAAACGTTCAGTACGGTCCGTTTGATGCTGATTTCTTTGGAAAGAGGTATCGAGGTGAGGCTGTATACTGTGAAGAAGAAGAAAACCATCACCCCACCCTTACTGTTGGCCAAACTCTCGACTTTGCACTAGAGACCAAGGTACCTGGCAAGCGACCGGCTGGACTTACACGACAGGCCTTCAAAGAGAAGGTCATTGATACTATGCTGAAGATGTTCAACATCGAGCATACCCGCAATACTATTGTTGGTAACCCGTTTGTCCGTGGTGTCAGTGGAGGAGAGAGGAAACGAGTTTCCATCGCCGAAACAATGGTCACTGGAGCCTCTCTGATGAGCTGGGACAACAGCACGAGAGGTTTGGATGCTTCCACTGCCGTTGACTATGCCCGTTCGCTGAGAGTCTTGACCAACATCTACAAGACGACAACCTTTGTGTCCCTGTACCAGGCCTCGGAAAACATCTACAAGTGCTTTGATAAGGTCATGGTTATTGACAACGGACGACAGGTCTACTTTGGACCCGCACAGGAAGCCCGTGCTTACTTTGAAGGCCTCGGATTCTTGGAGAAGCCCCGTCAGACCACCCCCGACTACCTCACTGGTTGTACCGACATTTTCGAGCGCGAATTCAAACCCGGCATGAGCGAGAAGGATGTTCCCTCCACGCCTGACGCTCTTGCTGAGGCCTTCAAGCGGTCCGAGACCATGGCTAGGCTGGATGCTGAGATGACTGCCTACAAGGCTCAGATGGCCGAAGAGAAACATGTCTATGATGACTTTCAGATCGCTGTCAAGGAAAGCAAGAGGCATGCGCCCGCAAAATCGGTTTACTCGATCCCCTTTTATCTCCAAGTTTGGGCCCTGGCGAAACGTCAGTTCTTGCTCAAGTGGCAGGACAAAATGGCCTTGGCCATCTCTTGGTTGACATCACTCGTTATCGCCATCATTACCGGTACTGTTTGGCTTGACCTTCCCAAGACATCGGCTGGCGCTTTCACTCGCGGAGGTGTCCTCTTCATCGCTCTGCTCTTCAACGCTTTCCAGGCCTTCTCCGAACTCGCGTCTACTATGATGGGACGGCCCATCATAAACAAACATCGCGCCTACGCCTTTCACCGACCGTCAGCACTCTGGATTGCTCAAATCGGTGTCGACCTCATGTTTGCTTCGGTTCAGATTCTGGTCTTCTCGATTATTGTCTATTTCATGACAGATTTGGTCAGGGAAGCTGGCGCTTTCTTCACATTTGCTCTCATCATCATCACTGGCTATCTGGCTATGACCCTGTTCTTCCGAACTGTCGGCTGTCTTTGCCCTGACTTCGATGTTGCCATTCGTCTCGCCGCTACCATCATCACACTTTTCGTCTTGACCTCTGGTTATCTTATCCAGTGGGAGTCGGAACAGGTTTGGCTTCGCTGGATTTACTACATCAACGCTCTGGGTCTCGGCTTCGCAGCAATGATGGTGAACGAATTTAGTCGACTGGATCTTACTTGTACTGGAACCTCACTCATTCCGTATGGGCCTGGCTACAATGACCTCAACTCTCAAGTCTGCACCCTGCCTGGCAGTAAAGCCGGCAACCCGATTGTTTCTGGTTCTGATTACGTCAAGGCCTCATTCTCATGGGAGACTTCCGACCGCTGGATGAACTTCGGCATCATGATTGCGCTCATTGTTTTCTTCCTCCTCTCCAACGCTTTTCTCGGAGAGTTTGTCAAGTGGGGTGCAGGTGGTCGTACAGTGACATTCTTCGTCAAGGAAAACAAGGAACTCAAGGAACTCAACGACAAGCTACAAGAGAAGCGTCAGAAGCGCCACCGCGGCGAAGCCAGCAGTGACCAGGATTCAGACCTCAAGGTTGCGTCCAAGTCGGTTCTCACATGGGAAGATCTTTGCTACGACGTCCCCGTTCCTGGTGGAGAGCTGCGCCTACTGAAGAACATCTACGGATATGTCAAGCCTGGCCAACTCACAGCGCTCATGGGAGCTTCGGGCGCTGGTAAAACCACACTTCTAGATGTGCTTGCCAACCGCAAGAACATTGGTGTCATCTCGGGTGACAAGCTTGTTGATGGAAAACAGCCCGGTATTGCCTTCCAGCGTGGCACGGCCTATGCCGAACAACTCGATGTCCACGAACCTGCTACCACTGTGCGGGAAGCGCTCCGCTTCTCTGCTGATTTGCGCCAGCCCTTCGACACACCTCAGGCCGAGAAGTATGCATACGTTGAAGAGGTCATCGCTCTGCTGGAGATGGAGGATATTGCTGACGCCATCATCGGAGACCCCGAGAGCGGTTTGGCTGTTGAGCAACGCAAGCGTGTCACTATTGGTGTTGAGCTTGCCTCGAAGCCTGAACTACTTCTCTTCCTGGATGAGCCCACGTCTGGTCTCGATTCTCAGAGCGCTTTCAACATTGTTCGCTTCCTCCGCAAGCTGGCTGCTGCCGGTCAGGCAATTCTGTGTACCATTCACCAACCGAACTCTGCTCTCTTCGAGAACTTTGACCGCCTACTGCTCCTCCAGCGAGGTGGCCAATGCGTCTACTTTGGTGACATCGGCAAAGACGCTCACGTCCTCCTCGAATACTTCCGCCGCCACGGTGCTGACTGTCCTCCTGATGCCAACCCCGCAGAATGGATGCTAGATGCTATTGGTGCTGGTTCTACTCCCCGCCTTGGTGATCGTGATTGGGCAGACGTCTGGGCCGATTCTGAGGAATTCGCCGAGGTTAAGCAACACATCGTCCAGGTCAAGGAGGAGCGCGTTGCTGCCGTAGGTAGCGCTGAACCGGTTGAACAAAAAGAGTATGCCACTCCGTTATCGTACCAGATCAAGAAGGTTGTCACTCGCCAGAACCTCTCCTTCTGGCGTACTCCCAACTATGGTTTCACTCGCCTGTTCAACCACGTCATCATCGCTCTGCTCACTGGTCTCATGTACCTCAACCTGGACAACTCTCGGGCATCCCTACAATACCGTGTCTTTATCATTTTCCAGGTCACTGTTCTTCCAGCTCTCATCCTCGCCCAAGTCGAGCCAAAGTACGCTATCCAGCGCGCGATCTCTTTCCGTGAGCAAATGTCAAAAGCCTACAAGACATTCCCATTCGCACTCTCTATGGTTATCGCCGAAATGCCATATAGTATTCTATGCGCAGTTGGATTCTTCCTCCCACTGTACTACATCCCCGGGCTCAACTCAGAATCTTCGCGTGCGGGATACCAGTTCTTTATCGTCTTAATTACGGAAGTCTTCTCGGTCACATTGGGTCAATTCATCGCTGCTTTGACGCCATCGCCCTTGATTGCTTCCTACTGCAATCCTTTCATCATTGTAAGTATATTTCCACTGAGTGTAAATCAATTGCTAACACTGGCTGTAGATTATCTTTGCGCTTTTCTGTGGTGTTACCATCCCCAAGCCTGCCATTCCCAAGTTCTGGCGTGTCTGGCTTTACGAGCTCAACCCCTTTACTCGTTTGATTGGCGGTATGGTTGTCACAGAACTCCATGGCCAAGTTGTTCAGTGCACCGATAGCGAGTTCAACCGATTCCGAGCCCCAGAGGGCGAGACTTGTGGTTCTTACATGAGCGACTTCTTCGCTAGTGGCGGCCCGGGGTACATCCGCGACAACATGACCAACCTATGCGAGTACTGCGCTTACAAGGTTGGTGATGAGTTCTACACTCCGCTTGGATACGACTTCAGCAACCGATGGAGAGATCTCGGCATCCTCGCCGCATTCATCGCCAGTAACCTGGTCATTCTATTTGTTGCTGCGAAATATCTCAACTACAACCGGCGATGAGCGAAACGTGCTCAAGAGCATACGTGTACCGGACTTCACGAATCTTGGATATGTCGTTTTATGATAAGAGTCAGTGCGACTCTGGTACGTACCAGCGTGGTGCATTCCTCCCCGCCGCAGTCCCTGCTGAGGTGGTGCGGTCTCTATACCCTTTGAACCGTTTGTGTCATTTTCGTTGTTTCTGCAGCGTTGAAGCATATTTTCAACCAAAAGCATCTTGTATTTAGTTTTGCATCTATTGAGAGCATAAAGAGTTTAATTTGGTCGGGGACTTTTGTCTCTGGTAGCATCACGATGTTTGTCGAGGCTTCATTCACATAGAATATAATCAATGTCTTCAACAGATCGTCAGAAATTGCTTTCCAGCTTCCACTCATGGTATTTGCAACTTTTTATTGTTTTGGTGAATGGGGAGTACTTGCTTCTTGTATCTAATGTTTACACTTGAAGTTTAAACCTTTTTGTTTGGCTTCAGTGCAAGCTTTCAGCTGCTGTCCATAAGACCAGTCAAAGCTTCTATGGTAGAAGGTAACCCTTACTGTTCACACACGATTCGTGTCCATTGCAGTTCCTTCTTACATATTTCTTTCCTCCTTTTGCTTCTGCTCATCTACCGTTTCATTACCCATCTATTATTTCCAATACCGCAAACTCCAGCCCCACGTGCATATATGCTATTTTCTTTCGTTTTATAGGGCAAACCAAAATCATCGCTAAATAATGCATACTGTTTCGGCTGCGAATACTACCATGACCTACATCGGAGAAGCCAAAATATTCTATCGCGGTCCACAGCCTATGACGCCACAAGCATGCGGATTGCAAAGGACGCTGAGCAAACGAGAGATACCGTACCACCAAGTTCAGTCACAGCATGCAAAACAAGCGAAGTCGAAATTGACCAATACTCAATATCCCAGGTCCGAGATGTAGTGCCTGGAATACGGCGCTTTTCACGATCCACTTCGTCCTCACATTCGATTGACCACTCTCAACAGCAAGCGATGTCTCAACAGCAAACGAACCAGGACCTATACAAGACAGAAAAGCTCTCATTACAAACACAAACACAGCAGCGCTACAACCGACACACTCAACCACCTTACGACGATAAAATCATCCACGCGCTTCGCCACGGTGTTTCCTCTACCCAGTCTTCATTGTCCCGTACACGTTTCCTCCGGCATTGAACACACCCGCTGTGTACGTACAAAAGTATCACAGCAGACCGAATCAGCACTCGTCACATCACCAATGCAGCGTTCAGACGCGCCCCCCGTGGCCTCGCTGCCCATAAGCCTCAAGATAATCTTCCTGACCACGCTCGCCGTCATCGTGCTGGGGGTAATATGGTCGATACTGACCTTCTGTATCGTCTTCCCACCCGGGAGCTGGAAGATATTCCACAGAGGGCAGCAGCATAGTAGCAATGTGGTCGAACAGACGGAGGCACGACGAGATGGCATTGAATTGCAACCCGTCATTAACGGCGGGAATGCTGGTCACAACGCACAACCGCCCTCAGCATCCACACGTCGGCACAGCTATACAGCACAAGACGACAATCCGTTTTCTTCGCGTACCACGCTCTCGACCGCCTCGTCGCCGTACAATCCCTTTCTAGATTCACCTGCTATGCGAGGTTCGGGACTGCAGAGGCCTAGGCGAGTGCATAGGGTGAGGTCGTCGAGGGAGTGGAAAGAAGCTCATGCTGCTTTCTTCGGTGGCGCGGGGGATACCGTGAAGTCTTCCACAGGTGCGGCGTCAAAGACTACGGAGCAGGTGGTAAAAGAAGAGAGTGCGGCGGCGGGTGCTGCGTATATCAAGGAGGAGCGGGCAGATGTAGGCGAGAAAGACGTAGGTAGGAAAGAGAGTGGGGAAGATGCACTGGTGAACAAGGGTGCCAAAAAGGTGGACGAGACACTGAATATGATAGACGGTGCTGTGGACGAAGCGGCGGAAAGAATTGCAAGTTGGACAGAGGATAAGAAGGTGGACTGAGATCGTGATTTTTTGTTTCGTTTTCGATATCCGAGCTACGTGTGACGAGGTACAGAATCGGTCTTACTCTTTTAGAGCAAAACAATGGTATCATGCAAGGCGCTGCTAAACGCCCCTTTTGCACCTTCCGTTCGCGAAATGAGAAGTCAAAGAAAAACAACGCCAATGATGCTTGGACAAGCTAATGTACCCGGGAGAAGGGAATCATGTTTCAAATGTCAAAGTCTTTGCTCAAGATCTGCTGTGCTTCCAGTTCCATCTTCTTGCTAATGAGGCGTCCAGCTACCAAGTCGCCGACTTTCTCGACCAACCGGTCCCGCATGTCCTCGAGATTTGGCGCTTGATATGTCCCCTCTTTCTTTGCCTTTTCGGCTCGTTCTCTCACACCTTTTGGTACGAGGGCAGGGAAGGAGCCGACGAGTACTTCAAGCAGTATCTCGGCATCGTGCCGTGTGTTCTCCTCGGCCAGCTTTTTGGCAAGGAAATCTTCGCTATACATTTTGATGTTGGGTAGGATCAGTCCTCGCAATGCATCAGCGGGACCCAGGACGAGGAGCAGAGCTTGTAGGGCGCCGAAATGGGCGCCGACTGTCTTGTCAGGGTCCATGAACTGCTTAAGACATGTGCGGGCGATGCGGGATTTTAGCCCTTGGTTTGACGAGGAATATTTTCTGCAGATATTCCTCAGAAGATGTGCTGCAAGTGTTCGTAGGTAGAAGGCGTCAGACGCAGCGCGGCTGTAGTCAGGCGCTGCACCGCCCAGCGTTTCTGAAGAGGCGTTAGAGGGCGCCTGCTGAGTTGTTGGTCCTAGCTTTCCACCGATACAGCAGGTGAGGATAGGCGGGACCATGTACGCAATGTAAGGATCAAGGTAGATGGCCTGGTTGTTTAGCAGAGCCTCGGAGGCACGCATCATTTGACTAAGTATGAACAAGTTCTTCATGTTGTGTGTGACCTTCTCAGCTATGAAGCTCAAAAGATATGTCGTCAGCTGATGGATGCCGGGCTCTGTGGAGATGGCTGCCAATGCTGCATTTTGCCACTCGATGTTTGTTTCATCGACAAGAGCGCCCGACAGCTTATTGAACAACTCTTGGGATTCCTTGGAAAGCACATGCTTGACGAGTGGCTTGACATTGACGTTGTCAAGTCCGTTGGCAGCAGCTAGGTGTGGGTTTGCGTTGGGACCCTTGGGTAACAAGTCGGCAGTATTGGTATTGGGGTTCTGAGGTATCGACGGCTGGACGCCTTCTACAGCGAGCCAGTGGGCTGGAGAGCGTCAGAGTCGGGAACGGGGAAACAGCGGGGCCTGTAACTTACCTGTGAAAGTGATTTCCCGTGGCACCTTGGGCAAGGGCGCATTGATGAGTTTCTCGAAATCGACCTCCTCATCCTCGACATAGTACAGAGGCTGGCCAGGCCCCAGCGAAGCCTCGCCAAAACGAAGGGGGCGGGTAGATTCGTAGCCATAAAGAGGCTCGACGTTGAGTACCTTTAAGGCATTGGATATGTCCTGTGTGCTCAGCGTTGTCCGCTTCCCGTGTCGCATGAATTTGAGTGCTTCCTCCAGAACTTGTGCCAGGCGAAAGTCGACGTCGCGCGCTAGCTCTTCAACGACATTGTCGGCAAGTGAGGCAATGCCTACCGATTCGGCCACGTCTCGCACATTGTCGGGGTTCCAGACTGAGGACATGTTGGCAGAGCGTAGTGCGAGGCGCGGAGAGGATCAAGCGGGACGCAGCAAAGGAGCCGATGGGAGGGCGGCGAGGTATCACCAGGCGGGTGACGCAATAACGGAATTTGTGATTGTTAGCCCTACGACCCAGTGAAGCACATATCGGACGCGCGCATGCGCAGTGGGTGGGAAGAGGTTGCCGCGGAGATTGAAGCTGTGTATCGCCGTGTTTCATATACGACGGGGCAGCGGCGGTTAATATGTAGTTGTCGAGCAGAGGACGTGGTAGACAACTATGGGCCCGGGGCTTGGATTGGCTGCAGGCGGAAGCTGCGCGCGC
This sequence comes from Curvularia hawaiiensis, assembly GCA_026262405.1. Lineage (NCBI taxonomy): Eukaryota > Fungi > Ascomycota > Dothideomycetes > Pleosporales > Pleosporaceae > Curvularia > Curvularia hawaiiensis. The sequence continues at coordinate 68,533 of JAODYC010000039.1, forward strand.
AGAGGAAGTCGCGATGCGTGATGGCTTTCGCGTCAGGCTTGGCGCGCCGCTCTATCATCCCATCCGCCGTCGTCCCCTCTCCACCACAGCCGTCGTCCTCGCCTCTCCACAACCCCCCCTTCACCCTCACACCGATGACATTAGTCGCTGCGTATGCACGCATCCACATCAACAAGCGTGAAGGCCTGTGTAGAGCAACAGTGCCTCACCCATTGGCCACTTGTTTGCTTCACTTGCGAATAGACAAACATTGCCGCTTCACCACGTGCTAGCATGTGCCGACGCTGACACCAGCAGCTTTAGCAGTGCGCCATGTCGCCGTCCGGCAAGACGCGACTTGTCCTGTTGAGCTTCGATCTAAGGCAAGGACTCCGCGTATCGATCAGGTCCTTTGGTAGACCGCCATTTGCAAATCCCCCCGAGAGAGAAAGCAAAGCTTGCCCAAACATGCCACCCACTGGCCGCGCGGCTGCGGATCGTCTTCCCCGACGCCCCATAGCCTTGAAGCAGACTTGATCCCTGCCTACCGTTGTACGACGATGATTCTACTGTAGCTGGCCGCCACGTTGTTTCTGTCCTTTCTCCAGCTTCGCCATCTAGCCCACAACCCAGGCTTCTTGCAACAGGGACATGTCTTGGTTTGCTATTCGTGCTCCTGTCCTACCAAGCTGCCTCAATCCCACTTTAACCCGCTGCTTCGGACTTGGTGCTGCCTGACGCCACCCGTCTATCCGTTCGGGCCGCTGTGATTCTGGTTGTCTTTTCCGTGGCTGTTTGGACACGCCAGCTTGACATACGCCCGTGTAAGCCACTGGAAGGTTTCTAGAGCGTTCGGACTAGAAGCTCAAGAGAACCGTGTCTCAGGCTATTTAACCTCGACACTACTTTAGCGTTTTGTCCCGCAGAATACATTTCCCCTTCTGCTCACCACAACCTTGGTTCCATTACAACTTTACGCTGTCTACTTCACAAACTGAACTGCTGTCTCTCAATTGCTTTGTTACCAAGCCTGTTCTCTCACACCATAACCATGTTGACTCCATACTCGACAAGCCGACCTGCTCACTTGGTGAACACGCATTTCGCCCCTTATGGATCAAACCTAGCTACCATCTTGCCTCCACGAGTTCACTCGAGAGAGGACCCGCCATCTCCTCCTCCCCAACCCCCTCCAAGCCCAGCTCATTGGAGCCGTCTCGTTTCCGTGAGTGGTTTCGCGAGAAACACTGTAATTAGCTAATATATCGCCAAGATTGACTCACTATCTCCACTGGACATTTGAGGTCGGGCCCAGCAACACCAATTTGGTGAGTAGTTCTCACCCTGTCAATCTCGGCTTCGTCTGATATTTCTTTGACAAGGAGAACTGTGCCTTTTTACCACGTAACATTTCGCACCGACTCCGATCTGCATCTTGCTCCATTTCTTAGACCGATACCGCCCACGCGAGATCTTATCAGATAGTCTGTTTTGTACACATGGCTTGTGTAGGTTGGCTCGAGCAGTGCTTCTGGAAACCTTGAGCTGTTCCTTGCTTTGCTTGTCTAGAGTATGGTCAGGGACGTTGAGGTATCCTGTTGCATGGATAGCCGGATGCTCTTCTCACACGACTCAAGCTTGTGGACATGTCGTTTCTGTTCTATAGAACCCTTTTTCTCTAAATACAAATACAAAAATTGTTCACATGATCCTCACGGTATCCAGGCTTAGCTTGCTATCCATTTCCCTGTTGCCAGACCCCGAATCACATCAACCTAGTAGATTTCGTTGAGGTCAAGGGCGGATGAGCTAATCAATAAGACCGCAGTACCCACCACACGAACCAGCGGGCCTCGTTATGCCCCAGCCAAATCATCACGCAGTAAGACGGCTAGACTTGATTGCAATGCCAAAGTATTATTCCTAGTGCTACACTCCACACCTCGCTTATGGATTAGCGCGCACTAGTCGTGTGTGGTCCTTTCGGCTTTTCCAAATTTGAAAACCCAGACGGTGCGGCTCCACTCCAGTTCACTATACATCCGATCAAACGTGCGTGCGCTCTACGACATTCCCACCCTCCTTTCCCTCGATTGTCTCGTACAATCTTACCTTCCCTACAGGCATACACAACGCACACCGCCACCCGGGCTCTACTGCACAAGTTGTTTGGGTCTTGGCACGGGATCTACAAGTCCCCACTATCCGCCACCTGCGGTTACCCCACGGCATCCTGCCACCTCGTAGCTGTAGCTGCTTCAAAGGAGACTCCCTTCTTTCTACACCTCCTTTGCTGATCCTTTACCACAACTGCACTGCCATCTTCGACTTACGTGCGGAACCATAATGGCTGCCAGTGAGCAGGATACCACGGAGCAGATTCTCCAATGGTACTCCAATCTCTACAGCCGCCGCGTCGACCTGGTGGGCGACTTCGCAGGGAGTGAGCGATTTCTCGTACACGGCGAGTCGCTCCTACTCCAATGCTTCAACGACCCACATCTCGACTTCGATCCAGGCTATCAATTGTTACACGCTTCTTACATTGTCGAGAAGTATCTGCAGAACCTCCTGTCCCGAAGCTGCAACTTTCACATTGCTTTCTTCGACGAACATCAAGATCTCTGCGTGCCTCAAGATGCATCCTCCACTATCAGCGAAAAATACCTGCTTGCGCGGGCAGCTATCATTCGTCATCTCAAAGTCAATCTACCAGACATTGTCCCAGAGACTGAGGTCCACGTTTTCTCTTCAGTCTCCTCAGACGAATTTGCAGAATACTTGCGTGCCACCGACATTTACTTTGTGCTTTGTCATGATGGAGCGTCTTTCACAGATATTCGCAAAAGAATGTTATCACAGAAGGACCTTGGCGCTCTCCAGGCCGAAACGCCAAATGCCAAAGGCCGTCACCAAGACTATAAGTCGTCGTTCCGTACTTTTATCTACAGTATGATGCAGCGTGGTTATAGTGCCGCACTTGTGAACGGGCTTGAGTGGTTGGACACAAAGGTGGTCACAACTGTTTTAGAGCACGCACGCTCTATGAACATCGACGTCTCGTCAGCAGTAAGTGCATATGTGTGTGGAGGCCTCTACAACATAGTTTGAATTGGCTAAAGGCGTGTGCTAACACCTGGATTTAGGTCCTTCATCCTGAAAGGAACGTCACTGATATTGTCGATCTGTCCCATATGCGTGGCTACCTACAAACCATCAGGGAGTCGTGCGACCAGCTCTTGACCGAGCGTGAGTATTTGACAGTATTAGTCGCTTCAAAGCTTTCTGCTTCGAACGCAAATCTGACATCTCTGCTACTGCACCAGGCAGCAGCCCTTTCAGAGCTAGCTTTGCCAGAGCGCATCTTCCAGCATCAAGAGATATCTCAAGAAATCAACAACTTTCTTCTAGAGTTCTGTCATGAAGCACGCAGATTCATCGGTAGCCCAGCATGGGCGGAAGCCTTTACTGGTCACCCAGATTGTGATCTAGCGGATCTCATCGATGGACGACTGCTCGCTTCATACGCTCAAAACGCTTCACCAAAGTTCAATGAGCATTTCGAGACTCTTACCAAGGCCACAAAAGCCCTCAACAACCTTGAGATACCCTCAGAACCAAGCACGTCCCCTACTGCAAAAGAGTCGCCAGAAAGCAGTAACGACGACGAAACCTTCAAGTACAAGGTTTTGCCCTTTTCAAATAGTATCTTCGACCCGCACCTGGCTTCTATCCATCTTGATGTGGCCCGCTCCAGTGGCAAGGCTGATCCAACTTCGGCTACTATCTTCCGCGAAGTCACACATTGGCATAATCAGAAATCCCTGAATCAGAAGGCTAAAGTGGTTGTAGAGAAGGACCCGAAAATTGCGAAAAAAGCACTTCGCCGTAACCAGTTTTTCATGGCTGAGATGACTTCATACGCCGCCAGTTTGACCAACGCTGTTGGTAAAGTTCTAGATCCGGAAGTTATCACTCTCGGCGACAAGGCAAAGCCTGCACAGGCGAATGCGGAGAACAAGCGACCGAAACAGGTGCAGAGGCAAAGTACCAAGAATATCAACGCCTCAAAACAGGCCATGCTAGACAACATTGCGGCCAGCTCGAAGCGCAAAGACGAAGAGAATGCGAAACAGTGGTACCAGGCTTGGACAGTTTCTTGTGCGGGCTTCGAAAAACAGATTGACCTGGCGTCTCGGTATAACAAAGCCAGACAGTATTTGGCAGACCGCAGCGAGGCTCAGCGTCAGGTCATTGGTCCAGATGTGCGCATCTACATGCTGAATGTACTCCTGGAAATGTGGGTACGTTACTGCCGTGATAATGCGAAGGACAAGGGACTGTATGTTGCAGCACTCCTTTTCGATACTGCACGGACCTTGTGTAACTACGGGGCGGTTACCAAGACCATTGCGATATGCCTCAAGGCCACCATCGAGCGATTGAAATTGCCGAAGCTGCAGGTGCCACCAGCGCAAGGAGACCGGAAGCTCCCTTTCAAGTTTGTAAGTTGATTGTTGCCCGAAGCACTTCCGACACACTCACATTGCTTATGCAAGCGTGAATTGACTGCAGTGCTCTGCTCATTCTATATTCTTGTCGCTGACTATTACAGGCATTGGAGGAGACTCTGGTATCAGACCTCGCCTTGACACTGTCTCCAGCAGAGTTTCAGTTACTACATTGTGGACCTTACTTTGATCGGACGATTGACTCTGCCCCGGATTCCCGTGTACCGTTTGAGCCAGACGCGTGGCAGCGACGGGTGCTGGACGAGATCGATGCTCGCAGAAGTCTCCTGGTCATTGCACCAACATCAGCTGGTAAAACCTTCATTTCGTTCTATGCCATGAAGCAGGTCTTGGAGGCGAACAACGAAGACGTGCTGGTCTATGTTGCTCCAACAAAGGCACTAGTCAACCAGATCGCCGCTGAGATACAAGCTCGCTTTTCCAAAAACTACAAGTACAGCCAATCTGTATGGGGGATTCACACGCGAGACTATCGTATTAACAACCCTACCGGATGCCAGATTCTGGTAACAGTACCGCATATCCTGCAAATCATGTTGCTGGCGCCTACAAACGCTAAGGGATGGTCTGAGAGGGTCAAATGGATCATCTTTGACGAAGTTCACTGCATTGGCCAAGCCGAAGATGGTTTGGTTTGGGAGCAGTTGCTGCTCATGGCACCTTGCCCTATCATTGCCCTTTCTGCTACTATCGGTAATGCAGAGTCTTTCAATGACTGGTTATCAGCTAGTCAAAAGGCGGCCGGGAATGAGCTCGTGATGGTACAACATCCGCATCGATATTCTGATCTTCGCAAGTTCGTCTATACACCACCTCCGAAGCGCGACCCAGCCAGTTACTTGCCTCTTCCAGCCAACCGATCTTTTGCTCAGCTCGGTCTCGATGAACACGCAGACTTTACTTTCCTACACCCTGTTTCCAGCTTGATCAATCGGAGCCGAGGGCTACCCAGCGATCTGTCACTCGAAGCTCGAGACTGCCTTACTCTTTGGCAAACGATGTGCAAGCATCAGACCAAAGACTATTCTGTCCATAAATCACTTGACCCCTCTCAAATTCTCCCCACTGTTATCAAGAAGGCGGATATCATCAAATGGCAAGATGGTCTTAAGAAAACACTTACCACTTGGATGGCCGACGAGGCGTCACCTTTTGAGAAGGTGCGTAGTGATCTTAGCAGCCCACTTGAACGCTTTCAGGAAGTTTCTTCCACGAGCGATACCAAGGAAGACAGCACCGACAACAATGGAGAGGTAGATGAGCTGGGGATGGAAATCAATCACGACATCTCAAGCATACTGCCATTGTTGGCTGATCTGCAGCAACAAGATGCGCTTCCCGGCATTATCTTCAACTACGACCGTGCGATCTGCGAGAAGATGTGCCAAACCCTCATGAAGCAACTCGTGGATGCCGAGGTTGCCTGGAAAGAAACAAGCCCCAAGTGGAAACTCAAGCTGCAACAGTGGGAAGAATGGAAGAAAGAGGTCCAGCGACGAGAGAAGCAGGGTCTTCGTGGAGATGCTTCCAAAGGTATGACCAAACAAGACCAAATGAAGGAGGCGGCTAGCGTCGAAGTCAGCGCTTTTGCTTCATTCGACCCGAATAAGCCTCTCGACGGCTTTCACTTTGCAGATCATAAGAAGCTGTCTCAAGAAGAGTTTGCGGTGCACGCGAAGGAGTTACGCTACCGTGGCGTAGAGGAATGGCTGATTGATGGACTCATGCGTGGGATTGGAGTCCACCACGCTGGTCTGAACCGAAAGTACCGATACTGTGTCGAGATGCTCTTCCGCAAAGGTTACCTTCGTGTGGTCATCGCCACAGGTACACTTGCGCTGGGTATCAACATGCCCTGTAAAACTGTGGTTTTTTCAGGAGACTCTGTCTTCTTGACTGCCCTCAACTTCCGTCAGGCTGCTGGTCGTGCCGGTCGTCGTGGTTTCGACATGCTTGGAAACGTTGTCTTCCATGGAGTGGCGCTCAGCAAGATCCACAAACTTATCAGCTCCCGGCTGCCCGATCTTAATGGCCACTTCCCCATAACAACTACTTTGGTATTGCGGTTGTTCAGCTTGTTGCATACATCAGGAAATGCGCCTTTTGCTGTTCGTTGCGTGAACGCCTTGCTGTCTCAACCCCGATTATACCTTGGTGGACAGGATGCAAAGATGACGGTACTCCACCACTTGCGATTTTCCATTGAGTATCTCCGCAGACAATATCTTCTAGATGCACAGGGTGCACCGCTCAATTTCGCTGGCGCAGTATCGCATCTGTACTTTACAGAAAACTCATCGTTCGCATTCCATGCCCTGCTCAAGGACGGATACTTCCATGAGCTTTGCGCCAAGATTGACACAAATAAGGAAAAAGTCCTTCGTGAGCTTATGCTCACAATGTCACACCTGTTTGGCCGACGTTACTGTCGACAAGCAGACGAAGAGTACGTACAGGAAGTGGTCAAGAAGAGCCCATCCATTGTGTTCCTTCCAGCAATGCCCGAGACTGCTGCCAACGTTTTACGCCGCCACAACAAGACTACACTCGATATATTCACAGCTTACGTGCGCACGTTTGTCGAGCAGCATGTAAAAGAACCGGACAACACACTTCCGTTGACCCAAGTCACTGTCGGTAGTGAGACTGCGAAGTCGGGCGAAAACCAGCCCCGCAATGTTAAGGCTCGCTCGGCCTTTGTTGCGTTGTCCGGATACGACGACAAGTTCGAGACTATTCACGACTTGTGTTCCACCAGCCGTGCCGGTGTTTTCCTTGAGGAAGCCGTCGTGCCGCACGTCGGTCTCTACCCCAACGACTCGGAACTACCATTGAATGCATACCTTTACGACTTCTTCATGCATGGTGACGTTGAAGCGCTCATCAAGGCCAACAAGATCCGCCGGGGAGACGTATGGTTTGTTCTTAATGATTTGAGTATGGTTCTTGCAACAATCACCACGAGCTTGTCCAGTTTCTTGGGCCTGGCAAATGAATCGGACCTCGACTTCATCGACGTCCGTGGTGGTGGTGATGACGAAGAGGAAAACCGCGAGGATAAGATGCTGCCCAGCGAAACTGCCACCGAAGCTAGCGCAGTCACAGCTGCTTCCAACAAGGGCCCTGCCAAGCAGGAACTCACTATTCAGCCCAAGAAGAATATCAAAAAGAAGGTTGAGGAGTCTTGGGAAGACGAGATGGGCAGCGAATCGGAGGAATCTGAAGTCGAGGAGAGCTGGGATGCGGAAGACGATGAAAACAAGGAGCCGCCTGCTTGGGAGGAAGGCGAGGGTTTGCTGAACGTGTTGAAGGCATTTAAGGCGCTCAAGGAGGAGTTCGACACCAAGTTCAGGGCCATGTGGGCTTAGGCGTACCATACCTTTTGCTACTTGGTGAAGAAAAGTTCATGCGAGTTGTGCTTAGCGATGACAAGACTGAAGAAGTCAAGAGGCCATAAGAGTGAGATAGATAAGGATGGAGTAAAATATCAAGAAAGCGTAGCTAGTGATGGGTTGATTCTTTCTTTTTCTATTATGGACTCTTGCCATGCGCTTTCATTAAGTCTATCCTACAACTGGTCTGCCCATCTTCTATGATACTGCCTCGTATCTATCAATAGCATATCCTCTAAAATACACAACATTTATCCCAAAGTCCATAACGCCCTATCCGTTTCTCCATATTTCCCATCATCTCCTCTCCTACTTCCTTCCCCACCGTAACAAAATTCAATTATGTTCTCCAAGAAATTTCATCACATTCTTCAACAAGTCCATGCCCGTCTTCTCACATGCCAAAATCAAACTGTCAACGCCGGGTATCCGCTCCAACTCTTCTTGTGTCTGTGGTTGCGCCCGCACAATCAGATCTAGCGTGTGAGACGTCACAATAGGAAGCGCAGTAGACGGGCGAGGCTCTGGCAGTTTGCGTGTGACAAGTTTACTGAAGGCGAGTAATTTGGATTTTGCAATGCGAGAGGGAAGGCTGAGGTCCGCGACCGAGGTTGAGCACTGTGCTTGGGTAGGCGCAGGAGGAGCTGGGGGATGTGGTGAGCCTAACTGTGGGGTAGGCATCGGTTTCGAGGGTGTTGTTGGGGCTTTTGCTAAGGAGATGGCATGAGAAAGGGATGGCTCGTTGTTGAAGATATAACCCTGCGATCTTCTCCTGGGGGTGGTGGTAACGTGTGAGTGAATGGAATCCAGGGGATTCAGAGGTTGAATATGCGGTGGTGTCTCATGGGGTTCACGAGAGTCAGGGTTCGTGTGATGCTGCTTTCTTGGACTTTCTGTTCGCTTACGCTTCTTACTCGAACTGAGTCGTCGGCTGGGTGGAGTGCCAAAATCAAGAGAAGGGAGAGTGTCATCGGAGTCGCTTTCTGTCTTGCTATTGGTAGTTGTGCCATCTGCGCCCAGCTTAGACTCAGCCAGAGTAAAAGATAGGCCAGTATGCAGCTGAGCGGGTTTTGGAACCGGTTCGTCGAAAGCCAAGGATGAAAACGAGTCTGAGGAATCTCGTCGATTTGTCCGACGTTGCCGAGGAGTCCGAGAAGCTTGTGGTTCATCTTCCTTTGATGCCGAAGGCTTACTTGTTCTCACTGTCTGCTCTATACCCTTCGCTTCTAGGAATCGTGCAATTACTCGCAGCCACTCGTCGCCGTATCTTTGTTGCTGAACCTTGCCTATTCCTTTAATTCCAAGGAGGGATGGTATATCACAGGGGCAGGCACGTGCGATCGCCTTGAGCAAATCCTCGGATATCACACGCGTTGGCAATATATTTTCCCTCTCAGCAACAAGCGAGCGGCGCACGAGTAGCTCATCATAGAGAGCCTGCGAGGTTTCATCAAGGGGATTCATATCTGTTCCAGAGGCAGTTGCCTTAGATGTTGTTAATGTCTTTCCGGTCTTCTTTGGATAAACACCAAAAAACTCTGCTGTCGTGCTGGTTGTGCCATCTCCGACATCTAATATAATAGGATCATCCCGAGACGCTTTCCCACTTGGATACTTCTCCGCGTATATTGGTGGAGGTGGAGTCGGCTTCATAGCAAGTCTCTTCGCATTCATGTATTTGTAAAGCATGAACCCAGCATATGCATCTGCGGCTGCATAGTTAATTTGCGCTTTTGACAGCGGCTTGCTCCAGTTGCTTGTCCTCACATCACCTTTGTGCAATGGCAGACCAAGCTGTTCTTCCACCTGTTGTGCCAAGCTCACCAATTTGACAGATACATATTCTGGGGCGTATGGTCCGAATTTTACCAACCTGTGTAGATGGCTCAATTCGATGGCGCCTTGCGGCTTGAGTCCGAAGAACCGACTCAGCCTTGAGAAGTCCGCTTTCAGTATGTTGACTCCAGTTTTCCCGATCTTTGGATCTTCAATAATCTTTTTTAGAGTGGGAGCAATGATATCAGCAGTCGTTTTTCCCGGATGCAAACCGATGTGGATCAGCCCAATCTTGTCTTCGGAAGCAATTTGAATTAAGCCAATTTTGTTTTGAAGGGTGTCTTCCACCCAGAAGCCCCAGGGCCACTCCATGTCGAAGCC
>JAODYC010000039.1:78642-112616 GCA_026262405.1 Curvularia hawaiiensis
GAGGAATCGCTGAGCAATGGCTTCTGACTCGGCCTTTGTTTTGCTATACATAATCTCGACTTCTTTCCCCTCTGGCCCACGATATAACTGGTGGCTCCACCATACTGGTGGCAGGGCTTGATTAGAAGAAAAGCCGTATGATCCAAGAGTGTTAGGCTGAGGTCTCGGTAATTGCAAGGCAAAGGAAAGCGGCCAATGCGGTGCCAATGCCTTGATGTCAGAAGCGGTAGTAGTTTTGGTGGAAGCGGAAGCGGCCATGGAACGCGGCCTATGACGCAAAAATAAGATTGACGTGCTCCGCCTGCTTCGGTTGATCGCCGTGGAGAGCATTGGAAGGCTGCGCGGGCTGAGAGGTGCAGTGTGGCCATCGGCGCTAGTAAGCACGGACAGAACATGCACGCGCTGTCACGTGAAGCCTTGCTAGCGCGTCTATCCTTCCGCTCTTCAACTCTAACGAGACGCGTCTGATGTATACGCAGAGTTTCAAAGTATGACAAACCGTTTCTGTTGCCTGTATTGCTGAGGCACTCGTTGCGGTCTGATACGCTTCACAGTCTGATTCTTGGATGTCTCCAGCCTGACGGGATACCGACGCCTCAAAAAGAATCGCATGGTGTCATCGCCCTGACCACATACCTTTAGACAAAATGTCCGATCCCGCATTCCGAACCCTGAGGCTGTTTTTTAATCCCGGTAATGTACAACTATCCTAGGCAAATCCTGCCGATCCATGTGCGGAGCGAGCTGAACATGTTCGGGGAAGTGTTTTGGAGAGCCGAACAGACCAGGGAACTATGGACCAACGAGCGATGCCGAGACGTGTATCTTACTCAGAAACTGACTCAGGCTTCCGCCTGATAATTGTCGAGAAATCTGTGTTCCAGTGCTTTCTGAGACGAAATGCTTTATGGTGGGGCGTGAATATCGGCGGACTATCAGCTACCGATTCTTTGACCGAATATCGAACCTGACCTACACCTCTTTCAACAAACGCCTTGTAAACAGAAGCAATCAAACATCCAACGACTGATCGTATGTTGCTTTTTTGATGCACCCCAGTGGTGTTCATAACGTGGTCGTGCCAAGATGAAACATACGGACTCTCGTGCAGTACCGGTTTCAAGGACCTGAGAACCAGCCTACGTAAGCATGATATCTGCCATGCATTGATCACAGTGTGACAGCCTGTAGCACGGCGGGCCTTAGGGCCGCGTAGGCTTATTCTCCTGTACTGAGGCTGGCATTCTCTTATTAGACTGACCGAGTCCCGTTCAGATTAAAGGATCAGTCTTTTGTACCCACTTCCACTATCAGACATCATTGCCACGTCTATACGAACGTCATGCTTTTCTCCACTTCAGCAGTTGCAATTACCTTCGCCGGCCTTGTGCTGGCACAAGCACCACCAGGTTTCAAGCCTGCAGTCAACAACAAACTCGAAGTCATCTTCAAGTCAACAATGGTCAACCAGGCCGGCCAACAATTAGCAAAAGATGGTTAGTAGGAACAGCAAGCTTACCACTGAGCATTCCTAATTTATTTCAGCCGTGTCAACCCAGCCGCAGCTCGCGCTCTCCAGCGCCATGACGAGCAAGACGGACACATACATGTTCGTCATGTTGGATCTAGACGTACCACCTGCGGCTGATAGCACGAAACGCCGCGTTCTTTTGCACTGCATGAACACTGGCTTCAAGGCGACAAAGCAAGAAATTGGCGGAGCGGCCGCCATTCTTTCGTCATCCGATAAAGGCCCAGCAGCATATATTCCTCCGAATCCACCAGCAGTAGACACTAAAGCACATCGTTACGTCGAGCTATTGTTTCAGCAACCCGCAAATCTCAGCATTCCGCAATCCACTTTTGCTGAAATGTCAGCTCGTATCAACTTTGACACTCAGGCTTTCATGACCCAGCACGGACTTAAAGCTCCTGTTGCAGCGAACTTTTTCCAGGTAGACGGAAGGGCCAATGCGACGACGGCAGCAAAGCCTACTGGCACTGGTGCAGGAGGAAACAAGCCTACAAATACGGCGGAACCCTTCGAGGGTTCAGCCGAAAAGGCAAGTATCTCGTTTGGCACAGGAGCGCAGCTTGGATGGTTGGCGCTCTTTGCCCTGTTCGCATTGTAGATGAATCGGAAGAATTCTGTTTGCGCACTTGAACTGTTGGTTAGCAACTGGGAATTGTCAATATGAGAAGGGAAAAAGGAAGTTCAGTGCGTTCGGGTCGGGAAATACTATCAACGTGTGGGATTCATTCAATCTTATTTTACGCTTAGTTGTACACTATCTTGTAGCATATTTCAATTGCACAACCAGTACATAATCAACATTCGGCCTTGAGATAATCCGTGATGTGTGTCATGAAATTGCTCCATTTTCATTCTTCTAACGAACCATGACCGACCTTTTTCTAACCATCTGCATGTCGTCATCCATTAATAGTCTCAGATGAACAAATGAGGTCGAATAGTACTTATAGAATGCCTGACTATGTCGCCTTGTCAGCATTGACGATGCTGTGATATTTGCTGCTGCTTCTGACACGCATGCCCTTGCCATATTTTATCATTACCAAAAAAGCTGCCGACGCCGCCATGCCGACAAAAGCCGCAGAGATGAAGCAATTTTGGTAGCCGAGATTTCTCAGCCATGGGGTGATACTGGTGTGTATTAGAGCTTGACTCCCGTAACTTTGATGTGAAACTTACCCATAACTGATTGCAAAAGACATAGTATTGCGGACCAGAATTACCGTGACTATCGCATCGCCACTAATATCGTGGTAACTATCAATCATGTAGTTAATACTGAGAGTGACACCTAGGGTTGAAGAGAAAGCTAAACACCCCATAGCAAAGACGAGTCCGACCCAATGCACACCATGTGCCGCACCTTGGGGCGTCAGTAAATGTTTCTTTGAACTCGGAGATCTCATGACCTACCCACACCCCACAGGATGAGAAAAGCTGGCACCATGACTAGGCATGCTGTAAAAGGCCATAGGCGGTGCTCGGCTTCCATCACACCGTCGTTGCGACGCGCGAGTTTGATCGTCAGCCAGTCGCTGAAACGGCCCGAGAAAAGCGCGCCAGCAACTACGCCAATGCAACAAGATACATAGCTAAGGCCTACCATGGAGGGTTTAAAGTTGTAGCCAGGACCGCCAAGGATAATGGATGTAGTGGCGTTCAAGACGTTGAACCAGATGAGGTAAGATCCATAGCTGAAACCACAATAGAAGATGACTGGCCAACTGAGGTACATCAAGCTACGTTTAGCACGCTCAAATACGTTTGAACCAGGTGTTGGCTGCCATAAGGAGAGCTTCTGAACAAAGGTCTTTGTCGATGTTCTCATCTCATCGCTGGTAGCTGTCTGTGTAGTCGCCGCTTCAGCCTTTTCTTCGTCAGCGACACGGATTTGGTTTTGTCTTGAATCATCAGTGCTTATGGCCACGCCGTCAATCCCACGCGTATAGTTCGTTTCTTCCATGAAAAGGAATAGGAAGACAAGTGTGCAGGCGAGAAAGATGGCGGGCCAGTAGAAGACCCATTGCCAGCCCTGGCCCTCCGAAATGAAGCCACTTATAACTGGGGCAAAGTAATTACTACCTGCTAGTGAGAAGGCATAAAAGCCCATGTAGAATCCGCGCTCGTGAGTAAAATAGACGTCAGTCACTGAAACTTCGGGAAGGGCCTCGACCGGAGCTGTGAAGAAGCCCGTGACGATGCATCGAGCGATCCATTCGCCATCACTCTTGACATGTGCACTAAATAAGTTAGCAACTTGATCCAGGCATTTATGCATCAATTTCCATTCTAACCTCCAAATGCTAGTGCCAATAGCACCCACAACAGATATCAAGAAGGTTAATCTCTTCCCGTATCGCAGAGCAAAAGGCTGCCAGAAGAGTAATCCCCACCCAAGAAATAAGAACATGTACCCGGTTCCTTCGTTCAGTGCCGTAACAGAGACGCCAGATGCCTCTGAAAGCGGTACCAGCACAGAATACACGGTTGAAACTGCTATACCCGCTATCCATGTGTATCTGAGCGGATGATGTCAGTATCTAATCATCAAAGTCGAAGAGACGCGCGACCCACAGGTTGATACATATGGTCGACATGAGTTTCCTGTGTGAAGACCAGTTGAGCGGGTCGTCTGGATCGCTCGAAGGAGCTGGATTCAGAATGATATCACCATCTTCAGCATGCCGTGCTTGCAAGCTGTGGTCCAAGTCAACCAGATGAACCGTGCCTGGGATAGGTGCTGTTTCAGGAGTGTTCAATTGTCCTGTCATTCTTGAAAACTGTGATGTTGCTCAAGTGGTTAGGAGACATTCAGGACCAGGAAAGTACGGTAATCGTTGTGCATATAAACCTCGTGCTGTATAAGCAGGGTTTATTTACGTGCTGATTACGCGGGGTGAGACAAGTTAGTCAATTGTGCTAGATAGCTTCCTCACATAGCATATTACTAAATCCAGCGCTTGGCCATACTGCCAAAGAGCTTGGGGTCTGCTCTTTATCTCCAACTGCTATCTATAGTTTGCCGTGCAAGTGACGTGACGGGTGGGTATCGAGATATGGAGCTGCTAAAGATGCGGTTGAGTGGCTATCAGGCTGGCTGCGATCTTGCCAGGAAACAGCAGGTCCAACCGAGAGTGATAAAGCTGAAGACATTCAGTGGTTCTGGAGGACGCTAGTACCCTAGAAGTGTATGAGTTGGTGTGGGGTGGGTGGGGCCGTGTAATCCAACAGTCCATAGCTGACTTGCGGGACCTTTCCGCCCTTGACTCCAAATCCTGTATCACTCTATCATGTAGGCAATTGGAGAAATAGACCGGCAATCTACCGAGTCTATTTCCATGAAACCTGGGTGCACGATGAACAAGTTCCGCTGTTTTTGCGTAACCTCGGAAATGTCCAATGAGGGGTACATAAAGATCTACACAATCCATCGCGTGTGAGACACAACACCAATCTCCTTTACAACTTCCCGCGACCTGCACATCAATATGTTTGGTTACCCTTCAAGTCTCAAGGTCCTCCAACCCAAACCCTTTCCTTCAGGTACACCCGACTTCGAGAAGAAACGTGCTGCCCTCCTCAAAACTTTGGCGGAAAAGGTACCTCCTGAATTGCGACTACCACCAGAGTTCTTCTCGAACCCCCCAAAGGATGTATCTAAAGTACCAACTACATGCGGTATTTTGACTCCTGCTGAGATCGACATTACAGAAAAGTATGATGCAGTAGGACTTGCGGAAGCTATCGCAGCCCGCAAATTGACAGCAGTCGAAGTAGCTACAGCCTTCTGCAAGCGCGCCATCATCGCGCACCAGTTGACGTGCTGTTTGACCCAATGGTTCATGGATGATGCAGTCAAAAGGGCTCGAGAGCTTGACGACCATCTAGAGAAGACCGGGAAAACAATTGGTCCATTTCACGGGGTGCCGATTAGCATAAAGGAACACTTGGCTATTGCTGGAACTTACGTCTCGTACGGATCTTTGGCAAGCACAATGTTCAGCGACAATGACTGTCACATGGTGTCTTTATTGAGAAGCATGGGCGCAGTGTTTTACTGCAAGACGAACCAACCTCAAATGATCATGCACTTGGAGAGTACATCCCATCACGGCCGCACGTTGAATCCCTTCAATACCGACCTGAGTGCTGGCGGCTCATCGGGTGGGGAAGCAGCTTTAGTGGCCATGAAAGGATCAGTTCTGGGTATAGGTACAGACATAGGTGGTAGCATCAGAGGACCTGCGGCATTCTGTGGAATTTATGGATACAAAACCACGTCGTATGTTCTCCCAACGAAGGACTATGTTGCAGGTGCCTTCTCTGCCGAACTCAACGTTATCTCTAGTACTGGCCCATTTAGTCGGAGTCTGCGAGACATGGATTTCTTCATGAACAATATCATCGATCGGAAGCCGTGGTTGGTAGACCAAAAGGTTGTTCCGTTACCCTGGACAGGCTTGCGAACCTCGATCAGGAAGTCATTACGAATAGGGATCATTGAAAACGATGGCTTTATTGAACCTCAGCCACCAGTGAAACGAGCTATATCATGGGCCCGCACTCGCCTCTCCGATCCAAAGTATTCATCTCTCCTTAAAGTCAAAGACTTCAAGCCTTATAATGCAGCAGAGGCATGGAAAAAGATACGGCGCATGTACTGGCCCGGAGCTGGCAAGGCTGCTAAAGAGTCCATCATGTCTACAGGCGAGCCAATTCTTGAACTGACTAAATGGGGATGGAAAGACGCTCAATCGGATGGTATCTTGAATGCCGACCAAGTTAACGAGCTGCGGGCTGAGCGTGACAAATTCCGTTACGAGTTCGTTGACAGCTGGAACAAGCAGGAAATTGACATTGTGATTGGACCCGCGTTCGTAGGCCCGGCTTCTGCACACGACACAGCGTTCTATTGGACCTACACCAGCCTTTGGAATCTTGTCGACTATCCGGGAGTCGTTGTGCCGACACCAATTAGGGCCGAGACAAAAGAGCAATACACTTCGGATTACAAGCCGCTGAGCGATGAATGTAAACATGTCAAAGAACTTTGGGAGAAGTCGAGTTTCGAGGGTGCACCCATCACGCTTCAGATTAATGCGAGGAGGTATCATGATAGTGATCTGTTCGGAGCGTTGGCCATGTTGAAAGACGCACTTGAGCTACCGTAGTATGCTGGGTAGGTAGCTATTTCCGAATGGTTGAGCCTGCAAAGCGTACAATATAAAGCTTTCTGACTACCGAAAATCGTGGTTTCACCTGCTTCTTTATGGGACAGTACATATTGGATGAGCTTTGATAAGGCTGCCACAAACTCTCTCTGCTACAACCAACAAACGACCCCTGATTGGATAATGTAATGATCTCAGGTGCTCTTACTGAATGCGGTGCTAAACAAATGATGATGAGGGTAGACAAAGCTGAGGTGGTGGCTGAAAGCGGACAGTGCAGGGATGTGAGCGCGTCGGAACCACGCGCCGGAAGGAGCCGTTGGTTGTTCAAACGTCAGTCCACCAACAACAAGACCAGACACACGATCTGTTCTTCCGTCTGGTCGCTATACCTGTACTTCTCCAACGTGATGTCGCGTTCGAAACAATAACCCGCGATCTCCATCCCGCCATGGAGCAGATATCGATTGCGCAGATCAGCCCCGAACTGGCTGCGATCGAATCGAAACGTTTCCGGGCCATTGTCACGTTAATATGGCCATACTCGTCGTCTGCGCGGCAGCTGGCCCTTCTTCTCGCAGAGCCTGACGTTCATTCAAGGCGAAGGAACGGACAAGTCAGGGCTCGCTTCTCGGGCGCGAGCGCAAAAGCTATTGCGACAACAGGCATAGGTATCGGTGATGAGGTTGTGTTGAGTCTGAGGGGTGCACAATTTGTGTCTGAAGGCAACGTCAGCACGCCTGGAAGGAGTATCGATTGGGAGCTGGAATACTCCCAGACGGTTGCGATTCATTTGTTCCGCAACGGTGAGGAAACAGCAAATGTCGAGCTCGTTGATGCGCCGCCTACACCAACCCCCAGATCGCCGCTCCGCCAACAATCTCGAGCTGCTCCGAGCCCAGCATTGAAATACTCGTCTCCCGCTTTCCTGAAGCGCGCGCGCCTTTCTGATGGACCCCTCTTGGAAGCGCCGTACGATCCGCTGCTCGACGAGAGCGACGAAGGCCACGACAGAAAGCGGCGGAGGAAATCATATCGAGACTGGAAAGCATGGACATACAGCGCAAGGACACCTTCACCCGAGAAAGAGGATGTAACTATGGATGACGAACTCGAATGGCTTGAGGCTTCGCCCAGCCGCGCAGCCCAGCCCCCTCGAACACCCACTTCACCTTCAAAATCCGCTGTTGTATCCGCAGTAGACGTATCGCAGCATGCTCAAGCCAATAAGCAAATCGAACCAGAGGCCTCTACAGACCAGGAAGCTCTGCCATCGGATGCTGAATATGCTTTTGGTGGCGATACCGAAGTGGACACCGAAGTCAATACCGAGGAAGAATATCCTGTACAAGGAGAGGTGGAGGCGGGCCACACAATCACAACCGAGGGTAGCGCTGAAGAGGCTCAGCGTACGGAGCGTGGAGCTTTCAGAAATGATACAGCCTCTGCTTCGCAAGTGAGGGTGGAGATTGAGACCAGCGGTGATGCTGGAGAGATCGATGAGCCACATCAGACCAATACTGAGACCAACGAGCGAGCTGCCCAGACAACATCACCATCACCACGATTTGATGCTCCGAGACTTGCCATGCCTCCGCCTACTTTATCCACTCTTCAAAATGATTTCCAGAGTACTTCTTCTGCTGGGCTCTTGACCCCCATCGGCAAAGAGCCCAACAGCCCGACCCTTCGGCCTTTGGATTCCACTAATCTTCCGATTCCGTCACCATTCCCCATGGAGCGTGAGAACAATGTTACTTCCTACTTTGATCAACTAATTGCCAATGAGCAAAGTGTAGAAACAGAAGCCGAGGGCGAAGAGGTAGAAGATCCACCGAGTGAAGCAAGCTACATTGGCGAGACGTCATTCTTCAGCTCGATAGGCTCGTCAAAGGCACCCGGATTTCACCCTAACCATGAGTCGGTCTTTACGCCTCTACGCTTTACCTTTGGATTGGATGGTGCTGGGTCTTCGCGCCCCATGGAGCTATCATCACCACCACCCGAAATGCAATCAGACACAGGACGCGGAAAATCACCGGAACTGTCTGCTTCGACTACAATGTTGGACACTTCGTTTGCTAGTTCCATGCCCCAAAACACAGAAGAAGTCGAGACAAGTGATGAACGAGTCCAGGAAACAGAAGCATCAGATGTGCATATAAATACGGAATCCCAACACCCAAACACAACAATTTCCTCTCAAGATGAGGAGAGCAGTCCTGATACCAAAGATTCAGATCAGATGACCGTTGAGCACTTGGCACACACAACTACTGACAAGGTGTCTGAAGACAACGCGCCCATTCCTTCCACTTCGCATTCCGAAAGTAACAAGACTGTTGAGGAATCTGAAGAAGAAGAAGAAGAAGANNNNGAAGAAGAAGAGGAGGAGGAGGCTTCGCGTAGAAGACATAGCTCACTCATCCAGGAAGAACATTCACAGACCTTTTCCCAGGGCCAAGGCCAAGGCCAAGACCAACCTCAACGTCAGCCTCAATCTATGGATCTTGATACTCTCGACACTTTCGAAGCACCAGATGAGCAAAAGGAAACTCAAACGCCCTCTCAAGATCCAGATCTTAGTGAAGAGGTTGTCCATATAGAACAAGCTATCTCTGTCGACCACTCATTCGAGGCCGCTATGGAGGCTACTGATGACTATTTGCAGGATGCCTTCCCTATGGATCATATGTCGCAGGAGTTCCAGGACGGGCATTACACACATTCTGAGCAATATTCAGCCTTCCAAGAAGAATCTATAGAAGATCATTTTCACTCGCAGCTGGATCAGTCTAGTGCTGTGGTAGTATCTGTCAGCGAACCGTCCGGAGGAGCAGTTGAGCAAAGCCATTACGCGGATGAAATACAAATGGCAGATGTGCCTGCAGGCAATACAAGATCGAAAGCCAAATCCCAGACACCATCCGTCGCCGATGAAGTACCTGCTTCCGTTCGCACTACGCGTTCTACACGATCTCGGGGCTCTGTGAGTTCCATCACTCGCTCAGCCATCTCTCCTCCTCGGACACGTGCCAATTTAGCAAAATCACCCTCACAAGGGGTTACCCAGGGTTCACCAGGTAGCGTTCGCAGCCAATCGAGGTTCTCATCGCCAGAGACAAGCTTTTCAGCTATTGCTTCTACTGCTGACCGTGAGACTCCACGGAAATCTCTGCAAAGGAGCTTGAATCAAGAGTTCGCTGCAGTTCGCTCTCAAACTGGAGCGCGTGGTCCATCCACTACCTCACAAGAGCAAGATGCCTCCGAGAGTAAACACCCTGATGATGGCCTTGCCAAAGACTTGCACAAAGTCACAGAATACTCTGTGTCGCCAGAAATACCATCCGAAGAATTTGCGGGAACAGAAGAAGCGAAATTTAGCAGTCCCATGAAACATGACACTTCTGGCAATGAAGGAAATGTGGACACCAAGCCTGCATCTGAGACAAGTCTTAAGTCAAAGACGAAATCGAAGGCTAAGGCCGAACGAAAGAAACCCGCTTCAAAAACAGATGTTGAAGCTCAAAGCAGTCAATCTGTTCCGACTGAATCTAGTACTCCTAGTAGACGACTGCGCTCAAAAGGATCTGTCGAGCCGACCACTGACAGCCCTCGCGTTCTACGAAGGACAAGAAGGAATGTATACAATCTCTCTGAATCTCAAGAAACCCAAGAGACTACTGGGATCGATCCCAAGACTGATGGCAAGCCTGGAGTGGATCTGCCACAGGGTGAAAGTGAAGGCCCACCCCATTTGCAAGTGGATCGGCAGAAGCAAAGACTCATAACCCCGGATGCAACGCAGCAAACGAAAGAATCTCAATCGAGCTTCAACGCTGCGCCCACAGAACAGAACCCGTTATTGACACCTCAGCCTACCCAGCGAACATCCACCGATCTCCAGTCCACCCAAACCGACGTCGACATGGATACCAAAGCTGTATCGCCGAGCGGCAGAAAGACGCCTCTCAAGTCTACGCCTCGACGTGGCAGACCAGCCACGAAGGACGTTTCCGATTCCTTGACTCCAACTCTTATCGAGGAGCCCTCATTAAAGACCGATCCTAATCAAGCAGAGGAGCCTTCGATCGGCCTCTCAACTCCACTCGCATACTACACACCGCTCAAAGACCTCGTCTTCTTTCTCAACCGCTCCTCACAATTTCACTCCTCTGCCAATCCAGACGTCCTCGCCCTTGTTACATCTGCGACAACGCAAAGTGAAAAGGCCAAAAAGGGCCCGAAGCATTGGAACACAACATTCCAAGTTACGGATGCGAGCTCCTGGCCCGCGACAACAACGGTGCAATGCTTCCGCGCATACCGAGAAGCGCTGCCAGAAGCGACGGTTGGCGACGTCATCTTGATACGCGCTTTTGGCGTCAAATCGTTGAACAGGCATCCTACGCTAGTGAGTGCAGATGAGAGTTCATGGTGTGTTTGGCGCTGGGGCAAGCCTGCTTCAGGCGCCAAGAGGGGTGCGTTTGCTGAGTTGAAGGCGAGGGAGGAGATGAGAGGGCCGGAGGTTGAACGTGGCGAGGGCGAGTGGCGTGAGGTTGAGAGGCTGAGGAATTGGTTCGTGGCCAAGGTGAAGCAGGGGTTGCAGGAGAAGGAGGAGAGTCAGGTCAAAACAAGAAGTCGGGATAAGGCTAAGGGGGCTGCTAGTGGGAGTTCGGATTCGTAGGTACAACGGGAGGATAGTTATTTGGGCGTTTGTTAGTATACCCAGTTCCGAAAACGGCAAATGAAATAGTAGATCACGCATGCAGTTCAACCACTTTCACAGCCAATTACAAGCGTATTGAGATCATTCATGTGTCTCATTCATTTCTATTTATCCTTTTTATCATACGATCGTATCTCATAACCCCGCCTCTATGCCAGGAGAAGCTCAGAATATTCCTTCGCTGAGAGATGGCAACTACTAGACCAACTCATGTCTCTTACAGCAATGAAGCGGCAAGACACAAGTCAGTTTTTCGCCGCTTTCTTGTAGCTAATGAACTATTGCGTGCTCCCACGGCGTAGCTGGTCAAGGCATTTACTTCTCGTAGACCCAGTCGTGCTGGGCGCTCTTCCAGCTCTGGACCTCACCCTCCTTGAACCAGAGAGCAATCTCCTTCTTGCCGTTCTCGACAGAGTCGGAGCCGTGGCAGACGTTGCGGCCGACGTCAAGGGCGTAGTCACCACGGATGGTGCCGGGGGCGGAGGCAAGGGGGTTGGTGGCACCGAGGATGGAGCGACCGGTCTTGACAGCGTCACGGCCCTCCCAGACCATAGCGCAGATGGGGCCGGAGCTCATGTCTGGAAAGTTGTTAGGAGCGGTGACGCAATTGAGATTTTGTTGAGTTGGGTAGACGCACAGGAGATGAGACCGGGGAAGAAAGGCTTCTCCTTCAGGTCCTCGTAGTGCTTCTCGAGGTGCTCCTTGGAGGGGGAGACCATCTTGATACCAGCGAGCTTGAAGCCGCGGTTCTCGAAGCGGGTGATGATGGGACCAATGAGGCCACGCTGTTGAACAGGTCAGTACGTTCCTTTTGCTTTTTCTGGGACGACATCGCCAGCCATCCTCCAAGTTGCGTAGCAATCCGATTGTATTCGACAGCTGTACCTAGCAGAGTGACGACGAATGAGAGTGGGGTGTTACGTACCTGAACGCCATCAGGCTTGACAGCGATGAAGCTGTGCTCTCTGTCAGTATATAGTTCACCGCCCCTCGGCTTGCCTTCTGAAGCTCTTAGGTGTGAACGTACGTCTGCTCGGTAGTCATTTTGATCGAGTTTGTGTTTGTTGATCTGTCAATGGTATTAATTTTCTGTATCAATCAATGCTTCAATGGCAGGTGGATCAGTCGTACCTGGACAGAGGTGGATAAAGAGGAAAGGAAGAGACACCGAGATGGAGCTGGATTTTTTGAGAGGTGGGGGTAGGGGGGTTGCTGCGGCCTTCGTTGTCTAGTGGGGTAATGTTGCATAAAGTTATGCCTGATTTGTGCAAAGTCGCTGGACCCTGAGCTTGGCGATGTCTCAAAGTCCACATGGCATCTTGAGTGTTGAGGATTGGTTTGAACTGAAGGCATTCCGGGCTGGCTTCTGAATTCTGCCCCAGAGCTGCCTGTCATGATCACTTTACGGGAACGGCCTCCCCGGTGGACGGCTGTGTTTTTACTGCTAGCAGTGGTGTGTTGCTTGTTCGGGACAGCTGGTATGTAGCTCACCGTAGCTCTCCACGCCAACGCTGCCGTTGACCAGCGTTACCGTTGTCGTTGTCATCTTGCTGCACAATTCCGTTGTATTTGAGGAGGTGCTAACAGGCTGCAGTGTCGGTCAAGCACGAGAACTTTAAGACATGCGATCAGTCTGGCTTCTGCAAGCGCAATCGCCAGTTTGCCGATGACGTCGCCGCATCGAGCTCCTGGAGCTCACCATATACGCTTGACCCTGCCTCGATAGTCTTCAACAATGGTCAATTGGATGCTCTTGTCCTCAAGACCGTCAAAGAAGGTCAAGAGAAAGTCCGTCTGCCGCTGACTGTGACTTTCCTCGAGACCGGCGTTGCGCGCGTCACTCTGGACGAAGAGAAGAGAGCCAAGGGCGATATCGAGCTCCGCCACGATAGCAAGGCGAGAAAGGAGCGATACAACGAAGCTGCCAAATGGACTCTTGTGGGAGGACTCAAGCCGTCTACAGGTGCTGCATTCAGTCCTGACGCTGAGCAAGGATACACCAAAGTTGTCTACGGCAAGGGCGGCAAACACCAAGCTATCATTCGACACGCACCGTTTGGCATCGAGTTCCAGAGAGACGGTGAGACTCAGATCAAGTTCAACGAGCGTGGCTACATGAACGTTGAGCACTGGAGACCAAAGATCGAGAAGCCTGTGGAAGAGAAGAAGGAAGGTGAAGAGGAGGTCAAAGAAGAGGAGAAGGTCGAGCAACCTGTCGAAGATGAGGGTACATGGTGGGATGAGTCCTTTGGCGGCAACACCGACACCAAACCGCGAGGACCCGAAGCCGTGGCGCTAGACATCTCTTTTCCTGGTTACGCTCACGTCTTTGGTATCCCAGAGCATGCAACAAGGCTGTCTCTAAAGACTACACGGTATTTACCGGCATTGACTTTGCTTTAGTTGCAACTGACATTTTACAGGGGTGGCGACAATGCATACACCGAGCCGTACCGTCTGTACAACGCTGATGTCTTTGAGTACGAGATAGACAGCCCGATGACACTCTATGGAGCCATTCCCTTCATGCAAGCTCATCGCAAGGGCTCGACCGTTGGTGTCTTCTGGCTCAACGCAGCTGAAACCTGGATTGATGTTACCAAGAAGAGGAACACCGCAAACCCATTGGCTCTTGGAGTTGAGGGCCACACTGATACACAAACCCACTGGATGTCTGAAAGCGGTCTGTTGGATGTTTTCGTCTTCCTCGGCCCAACACCTCAAGATCTCACTCGCCAATATGGTGAGCTCACCGGTTACACTGCCATGCCACAATCTTTCGCTATCGCTTATCATCAGTGCCGATGGAACTACGTCACTGATGAAGACGTCAAGGACGTTGATCGCAGATTTGACAAGTTCAACATCCCGTACGATGTCATCTGGCTTGACATTGAGTACACGCAGGAAAAAAAGTACTTTACTTGGGATCCTATGACCTTCCCCAATCCTGAGGGAATGCTACAGCAGCTCGACAAGCGTGACAGAAAGCTTGTTGCGATCATCGACCCACACATCAAGAATACAAACGACTACCCGGTCATTGATGAACTCAAGAAGAAGGATCTCGCTGTGAAGAACAAGGATGGCAACCATTACGATGGATGGTGCTGGCCTGGCTCTTCTATGTGGGTCGACTGCTTCAACCCGGCCGCCGTTGACTGGTGGAAGAGTCTGTTCAAGTACGACAAGTTCAAGGGCACTGCTCACAACACCTTTATCTGGAACGACATGAACGAGCCGTCTGTCTTCAACGGCCCCGAGACCACAATGCCTAAGGACAACCTGCATCATGGCAATTGGGAGCACCGTGACGTCCACAACATCAATGGCATGACTTTCCACAATGCAACGTACCAAGCTATCACTGAGCGCAAGAAGGGCGAGATTCGTCGTCCTTTTGTTCTCACCCGTGCGTTTTACTCTGGCAGTCAGCGCTCTGCAGCAATGTGGACAGGCGACAACCAAGCAGAGTGGTCCCATCTTGAGGCTTCCATTCCAATGGTACTCAACCAAGGCATCTCCGGTTTCCCCTTTGGCGGTGCAGATGTTGGAGGATTCTTTGGTAACCCCAGCAAAGAACTGTTGACTCGCTGGTATCAAGCTGGTATCTACTACCCATTCTTCCGCGGTCATGCTCACATTGACACTCGCCGCCGTGAGCCCTACGTTGCTGGATCTCCCTACACTGAGATCATTACTCAAGCTCTGCGTCTGCGATATCAACTACTCCCTGCTTGGTACACCGCGTTCCATGAAGCCCACACAACAGGCGCTCCGATTATCCGTCCAAACTTCTGGATTCACCCGGATGATGAGGCAGGCTTCGAGATTGATGACCAGCTCTACATTGGCTCCACTGGACTTCTTGCTAAGCCCGTTACCAAGGAAGGTGCTGATAGTGTCTCAATTTACATTGCGGACGATCAACCTTATTATGACTACTTCGACTACACCACGTACAGTGGCAAAGGGCACCACACCGTCCCTGCTCCTCTTGAGAAGATTCCCCTTCTTATGCAGGGTGGTAACATCATTCCTCGCCGAGACCGGCCCCGTCGGTCGTCAGGCTTGATGAAGTACGATCCATTCACACTCGTTGTCAACCTCGACAAAGAAGGCAATGCCGTAGGTACCTTGTATGTCGATGATGGAGAAACCTTTGACTATGAGATGGGCGCTTTTATCCATCGCCGCTTCTCTTTCGACGGCGCTCGCCAGATTCTGACATCCTCAAATCTTGACACCAGTCAGCGCACTGTTAAATGCGAGAAATACCTCAAGACCATGGAGAATGTGCGCGTTGAAAAGATCATCATCGTTGGCGCACCAAAGTCTTGGAAGGACAAGCAAGAAGTCGTTGTCATGCAGGAAGGTGAAAAGGAAACTCGCAGGAAGAAGCCTGTGCCTCTAGAGTTCCACGCTGCTCAGGGAAAGAAGGCTGCATACGCTATTGTACGTGATCCGCGTGTGTACATTACCAGGGGATGGAAGGTCGACTTTGGAGACCAAACCGCCGGCCATGAGCACCATGGACACCAGCATTAAAGAGTAAGAGTGCAGAGAGGCTCGAAAATACAATCGATGCTAGCCAAGAATCCTGTAGGGAAGAGAAAATATGTTGTTGAGATGAGACAGTGTAGATGAATACAATGTTATGCAGCATATAGATAGACAAATGGTCAATATTTGGATAAAAAAACCTGTACTGCCATTTATGGTTGTTCGCGAGGTGCCTTGATCATCGCTCCATTCTTTCTGACATGATGCCACACAACTTCAACATGCACACGTCAAATCGATGGCAAACTCGATCAGGATTACATCTCATCAACTCGAGTATCCGTTAAGTATATGAGCTTAACCATATGAGGCGCGAAGCTTCACTGAGCAAAACCTGTCGATTCGTTGATGTTTCTCGAATAGATGGTGGCTAGTGTTCGTTGACTCTTGGAGACGACTGTGGAAGATACCGATGGCATTTTCCGGTGTTGAGAAAACTCTAGCAGGATATATTTGAGATGAGTTTTATAACATGTTTTACACATTAGATCTCATAGCTTCACCAACATCTAGAAGAAACGATCATAGTATCCAGAACACATTTTGGTGTCACCTTCCAAGAGCACGTATCGAGACTGCTCGCACAAATGGTATCGATTTAGGAAGGTCGGTGAGAATGCTGAAACTAGCATATGCATCAAACTCTAGCATCGATTTATACATACATATACGAAAAATTCATGACAAGTGACTGTCATGAATTCACATGCTTGTTCCTCCTCGTGGCAAAACTCCTGAACGCCAGCCATGCAAATAGTGCTTTAGAGCCGATCGGGCCCAGGTTGAATCTTCGTGGTGATGAAGAACGAAGAAGAACAAAAGCTAATAAGGGAAGGGGAAGCAATGACGTGATGGTGCCGTGAATAGAGAGCAAACGACGATGAGCTTACGTGAGATAATTCTCAGTAGTAACCCGGAAGTCGCTGTGCAAGAGAAGCAGCCGTAGGGTCTCTGACTGGCTCTAAACAGCGGGGAGGAAGCTGTTGTACCAGTCTCTCCGCGGACAATCCCTCTCAGAACAGCCTCGGTAGCAGATACAATTACCATGTATCGTGCCGTGCTCAAAGCATGCCTGCAGCAGCCAGATCCTTATAAACCTTCTCAGGCATAACGTTGCCCTCCGAGTCTTCCATTTCGACGACGTTCTCAGCCATCGCCTTCTCTTTCTTCTTGTCCTTTTCAATCTTTTTCCACAAGTCCACAGCCTCTTGTATGCTTGTGATCTCGCGGAAAAGCGTCGTGCTGGTGATGCCGAGACATTTGAGGCCGTGAATGTGGCGGGGCTCGTTGAAATGTTTGTCAAAGGCGCGCCGGCCCATGTAAACAAAGTTTCCGCAGATTTCACAGGGAAACTCGACGCCGAGGCCGTGGAGCTTGTACAGCCAGAAGGGAATGGGCTTGCCGTCCCAAGCAAGCGGGAGCTTGAGGGGATTGTAGATCTTGTCTTCGTCGTCCGAGTCCTCTGCTTTCTCGTTTGCGCCGTTTTCAGGTGTTTCAGAATACAGTTGCTCTAGTTCTTGCTGTCTTTCACGCTCTGTCATGCCTTGTTTTCGCTCAACGTTCATCTTAGTATCGCCACGTTCCGTCTGCATGGCTGCAGCGAGCTTCCGTATCCTGAATTCCCGCTCGGCAACTGCGCGTTCCTTGAAGCGTTGCATATCTGCGGAAGCACCGTTTGTCTGCTTTCCGCCGTCTTGTGCGCCCTCCTGGCTCTCTTTTACAGCCTTCTTGTGCTTCTTTCCTGTCAAATGTGATTCGTAAACCGTCTCTTTTGAGAACCCCTTCTTACACGCAGAACACCAAATCCCCTCGCCTTGGGCTTCGCCTTCAGTTGATGTTGATGGAGCGACCTTTTCCCAGCCTGGGACTTGATCCTTTTCCCATAATTCCTCAAACTCCTTGTCAAAGTTTGCGAAGAGTTTATCCAAATTCTCCAAAGGCTTCGTCCGTCGCATAAAGCTCTCCAGATAGTCTTGCAGAGCCTTCAAGTAATGGAAATAAGACTCTGACTTCTTCTGGTCGCGGCGAATGTTGCATTGTGGAGGAGTGAAGACATCGAACAGATCGAGGTACTGCAGATACGTCAGGCGGCGCGCGTGCTGATGAACAGGAAGGTTCAGGTACTGTTCATGCAGCGTGGTCAGGTCAAAGAAGCGACCGAACCCCTCCTCGCCAGTGAACATGGCGTCGATAGCTGCAATGGACTGTGCGTGATCTTCAGGCGACCGCTTCTTGTAGGCTTTCTCTAGGTTTTCGACGGGTTCGTTGGGATAGCGTCGGTGGAAGTCCTTGATGGATTCGATTTCCTTCAAGAAAGACTCCATTGGGTCACCGTGGGTGAGGCTGCGCACCTCGTCTTCCTTTTTGCCATCGACATCCTCGTAGATCTTGAGAAGCCGGCTTGACTGACTTTCAATCTGCTCCAGAAATCGCGCAATGTCGTGGTCGCGTGCGAGACGATCGCGAATCTGATAATGTGTCAGTAAGTATCCCAAGAGGTATAGAGAACAGACATACATGTGGAGGATCTTCGAGAAGGCGCTCTGCTACAGCATCCTCGAGGCGCTCCAAATCCTCGTGAAGCTGGCGCTGCTCTTCCAAAAGCATGATCGCAGTCGCCTATATCAAATATGAGTTTGAGGTATATCAGCGGTTCGACGATGGTTGTGCAGACCTTAGGAGGCGTGAGTGTTGTCGAGCTACTGGGTGGATCCCGTCGCGGCGACATAAACTGAAAAACGCGCTAGTATCCGGAACGGGATCACCGAGGCTCCGGCCTCCGCAACGCTCAGACATGGTTGCTCCCAAACTTTGTTGCGATCGCGAACAAGCGTTCTTTCACACCCACGAAACCCCCACATCATACACCAACAAAGTAAAGCCAACATGGCGGACGGAATCGACCGAAATGCCGACGATAAGATGGAGTTTTCCACCTCTAAGGAGGTCACGGTCGCGCCGACCTTCGAGGCCATGCACCTGAAGGAGAACCTTCTGCGCGGCATCTACGCCTACGGATACGAGTCGCCTTCAGCTGTGCAGTCGCGTGCTATTGTGCAAGTTTGCAAAGGTCGGGATACCATCGCGCAGGCTCAGTCTGGAACGGGAAAAACAGCGACCTTTTCTATCTCTATCCTCCAGGTCATCGACACGGCCGTACGAGAAACACAAGGTAAGATCGCATATGCTTTCGCTGAAGAAGCGCATACTAACAGGTTCTAGCCCTCGTACTATCCCCTACGCGCGAGCTGGCGACCCAGATTCAACAGGTCATCATGGGTCTCGGTGACTACATGAACGTGCAATGCCATGCCTGTATTGGAGGCACCAACGTTGGCGAGGATATTCGCAAACTCGACTACGGTCAGCACGTGGTTTCTGGAACCCCGGGGCGCGTTGCTGATATGATTCGCCGCCGCAACCTCCGCACACGCAATATCAAGATGCTTGTTCTCGACGAGGCCGACGAGCTCCTAAACCGCGGTTTCCGTGAGCAGATCTATGACGTTTACCGCTATCTTCCACCAGCCACCCAAGTCGTAGTCGTCTCCGCTACCCTCCCCTACGATGTGCTTGAGATGACGACCAAGTTCATGACCGACCCTGTGCGTATTCTCGTCAAGCGTGACGAGTTGACACTGGAAGGCCTCAAGCAATACTTTATCGCCATTGAAAAGGAAGAGTGGAAGTTCGACACCCTCTGTGATCTCTACGACACACTTACCATCACACAAGCAGTTATCTTCTGCAACACTCGCAGGAAAGTTGACTGGCTTACGGATAAGATGCGTGAGGCCAACTTCACTGTGTCCTCGATGCATGGAGATATGCCACAGAGAGAGCGAGACAGCATTATGCAGGACTTCCGTCAGGCCAACTCCCGCGTGCTCATCTCAACTGACGTGTGGGCTCGTGGTATTGACGTGCAACAAGTTTCGCTTGTGATTAACTATGATCTTCCGTCAAACCGTGAAAACTATATCCACAGGATTGGTCGAAGCGGCCGATTTGGACGCAAGGGTGTAGCCATCAACTTTGTAACTCAGGATGACGTGCGCATTCTTCGTGACATTGAGCGTAAGTTCCTTGAGCTCTTTTTCCATGTATTAATAGCTAATTTTTACAGTATATTACTCGACTCAGATTGATGAGATGCCAATGAACGTTGCCGATCTTCTTTCATAGATACACTCTTAGCGTTTGAATCAGCATATGCAACCAAGCACTGAAAACATCCCATATCCAACTTCGATGTGTTGAGGCCGTGTAGAAGCGAAGAAGGGTCAAGCCAACCGCTTCACGGGACGGTGTGGAGGAAAGGGGCTCTACAGCCAAAGAGTAAGCTCGCCGTTCTTCACCAGGTTCAGATTCCTGTCGCTAACTCTGGTTGTGTCAGAACCAAATTGAATATATACCCAGTCACTTGGTACTGCACCACGAATCTCATTTGAAAGTGGATGCTTGCCGGCAACACTTGCCTTTTGCAATTTTCCAGGTGTTTCCATTCTACATTTACGTTACCTCAACTGCGTCAAACGACAATGATAATGTCTCAACACAGTCCCTTCAGGGAACTTATTCGAACGTTTGTTCATCGAATGCTCTATTTGATCGTTTCCTCAAGTATCCAGTGTTATGCTCTACAGCCATCGACATCTGTAAACGGACTCGATGCACTTGCCCTGTTAACTGGCGCATAGTTCATACATCGAGCCTATCTGCAGAGCTAATTTCTCGGTAATAGTTGAGCTATGTCCCCCACAGGGAGCGTGGATCACCAGTTCCGGGGCTCAATATCTCGTAGTAACGTCACTACTACCACTTTTGGCAGCACTCCATTCTCAGCACACAACTCATTCCGGTCTCAGTTTGTGCAGGTTCCGCTGCTTTCGTGCAATGTAGCGAACATGAGCAGTATCTACGTTGGACTGACAATAGCAGCGTTGAGGATTCGATATTGCAACAAGACTTTCAAACCGATCTTGCGTCTATAGAAATTATTCGAACCCACATGGTGGATCATCTTTGAGATTGCTGGAGATCCATACGCATCCATATGTTCAATATGATGGTTCCGTACAAGTACGTGTTAATTTGGGAAGTGCGAACCTTACAAAAGATGCGATTCCGATTGCGCCCAACGTGAGGGTGTCTGGGTTAGGTTCCAAGCATTATGCGGCCCAAGACTGGATGAGTGACGTCAAGGTCTCCCAATATATTGTCGCGATTACGTAGCATGAAAGTCTTCCGAAACCATACAAGGAATTACAAGCGAATCGATGCCAAGGCACACTTCTCCAGTCAACAACGACCATAAATATATGGAATGTTTGTCGGGTTTACTAAAACTATAAGACATGACGTATTCCAAGGCTTATCTCGATCTGTGCTCAGTTTCTGGTTAAGGAACCAAACATTGATGCTAGAATCAAGCATACTGGTCATGGTGGAGTATATTGTAATTTCAACATGACTTCAAGATAGGTTATACACCAAGGTTTGTACGATGCGTGCATTGCCCAATGGGCCAGTGACCAAAGCCTCTGACTTCACGTTATGCCATCGTATGCTGCATCGTGAGCCGTCCATGACCCCAATGCAGGTCTTTATTTGTACATCGACCCACCCAAGTCCATTCACATTTCCACAATGGTAATCTCCACGATGTCTTATCCGAAATCAATGTGTTGACTATAGCACCGGGTATCGTAATCTGGCATAGCACCAAAGCGCGAAAGAAATTACATAAATACCACTCCATCGTCCTTCAGAGCTCAACTTCTCATCAGCGATCACTTTCAGTCCTTCCACACTCAGATCTTCAAGCAGATTTTTGAGTAAGTCCTCTGTACTTGCCATCTCCAGAACTCCTAGCTCGCTCTCCTCCAAGAAGTACCTACAAATCTTTCCCTTAACTCCTAACCACTCTCCTGCTACCATCATTCAATCGTCACACACCGCTTTAACACTCACTCACCAGACGGACCGTACGTTACACACGAAGAAGAAAAAAATGCAGCCCACCACCCTCACCATTACCCTGGCTCTATTCGCCGGCAGTGCCCTCGCCGGCAGGGATCACGGCAAAAAGTTCGTGCAACACATTGCTGCGCAGCCTCCTCACCCTCAAATTACTGTTCCGGTCGAGAGCATCGCCCTGCCCATTCAAAGTGTCGTTGTTCCCGTTGAGAACATCATCGTGCCTACCGTCCAGAATGCCCCAGCTATACTTCCCGCTCCCGCTCCCGCCCCGATTCCAGGCGCTTAAGCTACGAAACGTTTCCTTCAGCCTACGAGAGCATTCTTGGGAGAAGGTTTGGGTAGTGGATTGTTTGGTGGATAAACAAGAAGCTTGTGGTGTCTTCGAAGATGCGAATTTGATACACTTGTATCGGGAGTGGCAAAAGACCAGACGGGGTATTAGATTGGAGTGTCTGGGGATCATTGGGTTGCTTGTCTCGTCCTCCGTTGGGTGGGTTGCTGAGTATGTTATTGCGATGCTATCCTCAACGCATTCATTTCATCCCTTCTTTATCTACATCTAGATTTAATAACTTCATCTTCAAACCATCTTTGGATGAAATGGGGGTGGGAGAAAAGGACACTAGGTGATCTGAGTTGATGGCAGTCGTCTAATCTCTTTTCCGAGAATATACAATTTCCTTCTGTCAGTACCTTCCATTCTCAAAGTCACTGATGTTGTGAATTGTAGGGGACAATGGCGCTGTTCGTATTGTGACATTGCTGACACAGGTTCATGTATTCGTAGCGTTACCAAATGCCAAATGCATTCTCCTCGCATGCGCAGCCCGTCGTTTAGCTTGTGCTGACATTGGTTTCTTCCCAACTAGGTCTTCTTGGCTCTCACTCAACCATGATGCCGTAGTTCCATTTGCCGCAATCACCACTGGAGAGTTGTTTGTTGCGATTTTTAGCGGCTCCAACTCTCCATCTGAAGGTGTGTTTCTTAGAGCTGGTAGCGCATTTATTGGCTGTTCAGACCGTATGGACAGCTCAACTGGCCGAACAGAGGTTCGCCGTTCCAAGCTCCCAGCCACATGGTGCGTTTCAAGCTCTTCTTGCAGCTTCTGCTGAAACGCAGATGTAGCTGTATTTTCCTCATGTCTATCTTCAGGAAGTTCCGTCTCAGTGGCCAGAATTGGTAAGCACGCATCGTCGATAACAATCATCGGTGGTGGTGGTGGAAAACGGGGTGGTTGTCTTGTACCTTCAACCAAAGGCTTATTCGTATTTGAGAATTCAGCAGGTAGTTTGTTTTTCGACTTGCGCTGAGACGGTCGCTGGCCACTTGGTCGGCACACCGAATCCTCATCGTGTGACAAAACAAGTGTGAGTGAAGAAACTGACGGGTGGGATGTGCTTGTTAATGATGAGCGATAAGAAGGCGATGTTTTTGTACTATCCGCTCCATCATCAAACATCTCGTACGATTCAGGCTTTGTACAAGTATCTTTGAAGGTAGGTGTCTCCAAGTTTACATGCTTTTGAGTTGGCTCAGGCTCTTCACCACTTGGGTGCAGTTCTTCAAGTGTATTTCGGTGATGGCCAGGCTTTTCCATAGATTGCGGCACAAAAGTGGTAGCCATGTCGGGGGTTATCATTGCCCTGTGTCCTACATCAGCATGATCCGTCGTCAGGCTCTTGTTTACCGGGCCGGGTCGCCCTGATCGATTCGATAACACCGCCCGCTCTTCGATTGGTAGCCTTTTGACTTCCATGTTTGGAAGTACAGGATCAGCCAAATCGTCAACAAGGGATGGTTGGTTCTTTAGAACATGTGGCGGTTGAGTTCGTGGCTTGTGATTCACATTATGGCTCTGAATATCGACCGAAGTAGCGCGATAACGTCTTGCAACCATTGGGGTCACAATATTGGGTGATGTAGATGAGATGGAATCATGGCAGCCAATCATTGAATCGATAGATGCACGAGATGTCACTCCACTGATGGCGGTGTGTCGAACATAGTCTGAAGAAGCGCGTGGCCTTCGAAATAAACTCGGGCTATCCGTGAGACGTTCATGAGAAGTCTGAAAGCCCGAGACGTAATGCACGTTTTGGTTTTCAGAGAGTTCAGACGGGGTACTTCCTTCTAGCTCTACAGGCGTTGAATTGACAGAAGCCGCTGATATCTGTTAGGGGAAACGTCGATTTCATTTAATGTCGTGAACTTACTTTCGAAATCATCTTTGTCATTTTCTAATGCAAGCGTAAGACTAGAGATAGATGCATAGTTGTAGCCTAGTCGATGTTTTTGCCTCGAATAAGGGCCACGTAATGTATCCCTCTCGTCACGAAGCACCATTGGTCGCACTGGAGCTTCGTAAATGGGTTCCTGAATGATGACTCCAGGTTTACTACACAACTCTGCTGTCTGTAGAACATGAATGAGGCCCATCAGGTGAATGTGGCATTGTTTCAGCTGCTGCTGCCTCTTCAGTAGCTTTTTCTGGTTTTTTAGACCCCACTCAAACTTGAGTTTCGATGCAACCGTGCCACCATCCTCTTCACGGACCCATGTTGAGTCCATGTCTGTTCCAATATCATTCAGAGTTTGCTGTGCCTCTTGCAAACAATCTATAGCCCATGTGCGCTTGTTCGGGTAAGCGTCAAGAAAGTTTGAGACTGCAGGCGACACACATAATCTCGTTGCCTCCCCGATGCCTTGTCGCACCTGTTGAATGGTGTTGACAAATTCCAAGGTTTCTGACGAGGCCCTTTCAGAGGATAGGATGTAGTCAGCGAAGTAACATGTAGTCTTTATTGCGGGAAAATCTTCAGAATCGCCGACCACAAAATCCTCAGGAGTGGCTATCGAGACCTGTTGACCTTCGGGACTCCTTAGTTGCTGCTTTGACCGTGTAATCATCCGCTGGAAGTAACTCGGCTTCTGCTCTTCAAATTCTCTCGCCGCTGACGGGATTGAGGCGACATGGTACGATGTTTGCGAGACCAACTGATCGCTTTCAGGCAACATGGAGATCGAGACCAGTGTTAGTGGCGTACTCAGCTAGACATGAACTACAAAGTTATGAACTTGTTCAAAACCAGCTCATTATCTGAGGGATGCAAGAAGCGGGGTGCCTAAATGGATGATATGACCAGTACTCAATGACGTATAGTTAATAGTAAGAACCGGCCGCAGGAGCAGGGGGCGAAAGGCATCGCTTGCAGAAGTCGCCCGTCGGATGGTTTGACTCGATAAGGGCTCACAGAAAGGGGATGCTAGCCGATTGAGAGTCGTTATGCTTTGGAAAACGAGGAGATCAATGAAGATGGCACAAGGTGGTGTAGTGGCGAAAGCTATCCAGACTGGCTGTCACACTGAATGCATGCATAAGGTGTCCAAGCGCCGGGTGAGATGCTTTTTGCATGCTAGTAGTCAGCTGGAAAGCCAAAACGCACTATTGTATGCGCTGCAAACATATTGCTGATGGCTCGCTTCGACCAACGGAACTGCGCCTGGTTGGGGGCCAGAACCTAAGCCATGGCTGCTCTCCAAACGCCAGGCTGATGTTGCGAAGCGGGACCAGCTCCAATTTAAGTTATCAATCCAATCCTTTGGGTGTTAGCGCTGTGCCCTCATGCAGGCTGAATGACGAATTCTTCGTTACCATAGAGCCTAGATTGGAGCGAGCATAAGCGGGTCTGTTGAATGAATGGCCCAGATGCAGCCAGACTTGACTTCACTTGACTTGACCACATCGCGTTTTGAAGACATGCAACCACAAGCAGATAGTATCGCCTTGAATATGCTTAATATTAATTTGTCGGTCGTAGGTGTAATAGAGAAAATGTCCCGTTTTCGAAAACTAAAAGCAAAATCAAGACAAAGGTCGGATGTCTACACGCCTGATGGTGGCCTCACTGAACAGGCGTGGCGGATTGATTTGCTGACCACTCTCATCCGCTAGTTGAATTAAGGCGGGGAAAATGCACAGCTCCTCTGCTGTGATACCTGTTTCGTTTTGCCACTTGAAGCTATATGTGCTAGGCTGAGAGAACAACGTGAACGCAAACAAGGCTGCGCGCTTGAGGACTTCTTCGAGATTCCTTCTGCGTTCCTCATTTTTCATACTGGGATCTGCGTACGGCTCTAAAATACGGTCTAGTAATGACAGCAAAGCTTGTATGTTTGCATGACGGCTGTCCGAAGCGTCGAAGGGGGTGCGGACATAAGTAGAATGCGAAAGTCCTGAGACCATCACTCTCCAGTGTGACGTTGACTTTAGTTGTACTAAATCATGATTAGCAATATACAAAGCTTCGTTTTTAGAGGCCTACCTTGAGATTCGGGATGTTCGTCAGTACCTTTGCCGTACAATTGCGCCACCTCGGTTGGCAATAGGCTCTTTGAGGAGTCATTGGATGGCTGCATCCTCGAAATCACAGCCCAGGCAATGGCGAATTTGAGGGCGGTCTCTCTTGTGGCAGCATTCTCCATCAACGAAGTGAGTGTCTCCACAGACACTGGCAGCTCCGATCCGAGCGCACGAATATCATCATGCTCCACCAGTACTGAGCCACTGTGGTTGTTGTGATAATAACTTCGCACATGGTTCTTAATAGCATTACTGATTTTCGAGACATGCCCAATTATGGCTTGATCCTCTAAAGGCTGTGGAAGCGGTTCAATCGAGGTGGTACCCCCATCGGATGGAGACATAGTAGAAAGAAAGAAGCCCTTCTCATGAACCTCTCGCGGCTGTTGCCCAGCTTGCGCATATTGGTGCTTGGATGATTTTCTCCGTCGAACAAGGAACCAGAAGACAAGCGCAGCTACGAGAGCCACAGCTGCGAGGGAGCCGACAACAATGCCGGCGATCGCGCCTGATGAGAGCCCAGCGCTGCCTCTTACAGGTTGTGGAGCAGGCTTATCCGTCGGTGGGATGGTGCCATTAAGAGCTAGAGAAGACTGGTTGCTGTTCGATTGGAGAGAAGCACTCACCAAGGACATTGTTTGCGCTGGAGGTTTCGAGGTAAGTGTTGGCGATGGGCTAGTCATGCCATGGGCAGATGGTGTCGATGGAACAGAAACCATATCTGAAAGATTCTCACTTGCAGCTTCCGAGAATGAAGCGACAGGTACGAGAGCAGGAAAACTATAGCACTGGGGTTTCCAACAGGATAGGCTGTGCATTCCCACTGCCTCGGTTTTAAAATCAGGCTGCCTTCTGGGCTCCAGCTGTGACACCTGCTCCGCGGTTGGAACAATTTGATAGACAGTTTTTGGCAAGCCACCTCTTGTTCATGGATGCACATAGAACATCGGGCCAGGCCGGCTTCAAGATGGATCGGAGCTGATCAGCCAGTAAGAAGTTACGCACTTCGATTTCTAATCTGAACACAACATTTGAGACGCATCTTGCATGCATACTGTGCACGTTCGACCACTAGCTCCATTGGGGGCTGAAAAGGCGTCGGTAGTGTGATAGTGTTGTGGTCGGCTAAAAGACGCCGCACCGCAAAGCTGAAGGATTGAGTTGAATCAAAGGCGGCTGCGTTCCATTGGTATTTGATAAATACGCGACCAGTCGACAGTAGCAGCAGCGAGATTGGTATCACGGCTAACACGACAAGATGGCGCGCAACGAGCGACCTCATATGATTGTGGGTGTGGATTTAGGGATGACATGTAAGTTTCGACAACGTTAAATTTGAACGGCCCGCACCGCGGACTGCAACTGGATTTGGACAAGCGCAGGATAACACACTCCATTATCTTTTGACTGACGCAGCATTTTATCTCCAGGTACCGGAGTAGCATATGTAAATCTATCTATCGGTAGTGAGACTGTTCGCTGGGTTCAAAAATGGCCTGGCCGGTTCCAGGCAAATGAGAATAAGGTTCCAACTGTTGTTGTCTATCCATCCGGTTCCAATGATCCATCATCATGGGGTTTCTTGTCAGAGACCGCGGCAGAAACCATGGCAGAAAACAAGGAATACAAGGAGTGGTTCAAGACATGTCTCGATCCCGATAGATTGGCCCAGAAGCAGAACGAAGACCCCGAAGACGCACCTAGAAGTCTACAAGAGGTGGAGATGTGGTACACTGACTATTTACGGAAAATGTATGAATACCTATCTTTCAAGTTAGGGGGCGAGCTTGCCGGCGTCCGCTGGGAAAACGCACGAATCGAGTTCGTCTTCAGTGTACCGACAACGTGGGCCCCCGTACCAACAGTAGAGAACTTTAGGAGAATCGTGAAAAAGGCGGGCTACGGCGCACACCCCGGGCACATAGTCGAGATAGGCTTGACAGAGGCTGAGGCAGCCGCAGTGCATGTATCCACAGAGGCTCCAGGCATTTTCCGCGAAAATGACGTATTGCTGGTTTGCGATGCTGGAGGCGGAACCACAGACCTAAGTGTGTTGAAGGTAACTGGGACTGTCAACCAGGCTATAGACCTTCGCCAGATGGATGTTGTGTTTGGAGAAACGATTGGCTCGGCCGCAATCGACTACGAGTTTGAACGACTCGTTACACACCGCTTGACACTTGCGCATAGTACGAATCCTTTACCCGTTGACCCAGCAGATGCGGCATGGGAGATGATGAAGAGTCGCGACTTTCAGGCTGTGAAATGCGAATATGGCGCCCCAGACGATACTCCCTTCTTCAGCATAAGTATACCGCAGGTACCACAAACGTACAGCAACTCAGATTCGGAGGTTCGGATTCGGAACGGGGAAATGAATTTCGAACGAGGGGACCTTCAGCGCCTTTTTGACAAACAAATAGAGAAGCTATGGAAGCTGATCGATACGCAACTGGAGTCATTACTCCAGAAATTCCCACAAGAGCAGGTAGCGCAGCTTGTTCTCAGTGGAGGTCTAGGAAATAATGCCTATGTTCAATCTCAGCTGCGACAGTACTATGGACGTACATCCTTTTCTAATGCTCGGTCCATCCAAGTCAGTATCGCCCCTGATCCACAGCTTGCAGTGTGCAAAGGTCTAGTCAGTGATCGTGTCCGTAAGATCCTGACATCCCGGTCCGTTCTCGGATGGCGATGCTGCCGTGCGTCGTACGGCACAGTGTGCAAGATTGCCTATGACAAGAAGAATCCTGAGCATCAGGGCAAAATAGTCGCGAAAGATCCGCTCAACGGCAAACTTTATGTCGCCCAATCCATTGCGTGGTTCGTGAAGAAAGGCGCTCCTGTGAGTGTGGACAAGCCGATCGAGCATCAATTCATCAAGAAGATTACCCCTGGGGATCCAAGAAGGACTTTCCCGACAACTATTGTCCAGAGCGACGTCGAAGCGGCCATGCTGCCACACCAAATGAATCAACGTACGTGTAAACGAACGGGTGCTCAAGCTAAATAGACTCCAGTACTAACAAAGTACGCAGACACACGTGTCCTTTGCGAGCTCCAGTCTGATCTCTCTGCCGCGGACGAGAAAAAGTTTCAGGAGAAGAACAAGCACTTCTGGTCTTTGCAAAAGCATTATTTACGCGTGGAATATTCTATCCGTGTGCTGATCGGTCCCGCTGACATTCGGTTCGAGCTTTGGTTTAACGATCAAAAGCTTAGTCGCGATGAATCCATAAAAGTCGAATGGATGCCCGTATCAACTGCACAAACGCCCCAGATAGCAGAAATGCCAGGAGAGACACTGCCTATCGAGATGCCTGATACGCCGCCTACGCCCATGGAAAATTCACCTCAACGTGGCGTGTTCGAGAGCATGCCCGGTTCAAATACCACCAAGCCAAGTAGTTTTGCTATCATCAACAAGAAAAGTGTAGATTTGGAAGACAGAAAGCCGCGAGGAAGGGGGGGATTGTTTGCAAGGAGCGCTATCTTTACACGCGCCGGTTCATGACGAAGCCGAGAATGAGTGTGGCTGAGACGAGCATGCGCCTCAACCAACCCAGCAGATGACGCCCATTGAACACCTGTAGCTGAAAATTACGGAACTAATTATCGATATCGCCTTGGATGCCTTAATTCCTTCGTAACTGTGATCGCATGCTGATTGGCTGTACTACCGTAGATTTGTACTACCTATGCTTGTCAGCATCGCGGTCATATTCCTGTCTTGTACTAATGCCGCCCCCAACCGGTTCTCAGCTCGTCAGCCTTGTCAGCCTCATCCGTCTTCAATGCAGGCAACGATGCGCTCATTCTTTATAAGTAGCAAATTGCCCCCATAGTTCTATTACCGAACCCCGAATTTCTTCCTCTTGTATTGTTTTGGATTATTCAAACAAAAACCATGCGTTTCTCCTCAATTGGTAGCAAGAGCGAAGCCGACCGTACTGAGAACTTTCACTAACTTATACAAGCCGTATTGACTAGCTTGCTTGCATCAAGCACAGCTTTCCAACTATCGCCTCAAGAATTTCTAAGCAAAAACGAGCTGGAAACACCAAATGAAACACTCATCGACCCCTGCACCCTGGCCGATTCGCCTACAGTGAACGCTAGTGTGCAGTTGAGCAATTGGTTAGAATGCGCGGTGAATGGTACGAAAAGATGGCTGCTACATGTTTTACAAAAGGACAGGTCTTAACGTTTACATCAGGGTTCTACCCATTCCCAGCAAACACAAACTGGCCCCAGGGTCACGCAAAATCCTTTTCAAAGGACATCCGATTCACATTTAACGATACACATTACGACTTTGATGGTTCACTGAGACTTTACAAATCATTCAATGCAACACTCGGCGTCGCTTTTGCGCCATTCAAGCATGGCTTCATTAACACGCTCGGAGTCCCCAATTCGAATGGCGACAAGGGCGGGTTCGTTTACATGATTGGGTGGGCTGGCGGTTTCCAAACACGTGTAAAGCGCGATCTTTACTTCACCAATGCAGCGTTCGCAGTGGTCAAGGAAGAGAATGGAGAAAGAAAAATTGTCGAGTTTAGAGAAAGTGGAAATATTCCAAACACTGCGGTCCTGCCACCGTCAGTCGAGTGGACGTGCGACTTTAAGTAATTTCGCTATTCTCTTGTGCTTTCCAATGTAGCAGCGAAAGCATTGACTGCTTCCAGTATTTTGGAAACTCACCCACGAAAAGTTACCCGTAACGCCGCGTTGTGATCTTTGTTCTTGTCGCGGAGCATTGTTGGTTTATGTACATCTGTAGAGAAACATGACATATCACGTCATGAGCTTTCTCCTTGTAAATGATGTGAATATAGATATACTCACCGAACTGATCCACTTATTTGAGGGTTGTGCATGAGATTGGCGTCGCAAATAAACGCTGCTATGATATCAGTCGCTATGCGCAAAGGTCTTTCATATTCCAAAAGCAATATGCGAAGCTCTGTAATTCTCGGTCCCGAAAACTCTTCCCAACAAAAAGTAAGGTCCAGTAACAACATCCAAACACACACCCATAGCATGTCTCCACTCAACCCAGCTCAGGCTACTTTTCTTAGCAACATAGAACCTTCAGACTTCAAAGACTTGATGAACGCTGCACTCCATCTACGCGCTGACAATGCTTCCTTCCTTCAAGAAATCAACTGCTTCTCCGCACCCCACAACAATAACTCGCATGAAACAAAGAATGAACGCTGCATGACCGAACGTCAGATGACCATGACCAGAGTCTTGGTGAGCAGACATGATGATCTTGGCAGACATTACGGTTGGGTATTAGCCGGCGACCATGCATGCGTGGATAAAGCGCTTCGTAGCATATGCGAAGCAGGAAAGCGGCCAAGCGAATGGTTCAAAGAGTTGAGCAAAGAGTTGGAAGATTTGCGCGTCGTGTTAGAGAAGCTGCGATTTTCAACTTGTAAGACCAGGGTTAAGCTTGTATACATCCAGGAATGACTGGTTTAGTTTGATACACATCTCGTGTACGGCGTCTTTACCGTGACGCGGGGTCACGAGCAGAGTTTCTCTTAGCCGAGTTCTGCCAAGATATTTGATGGCATTCTCAATCACTGTTGTGCATCTCAGTGGGAGTGAATGTGCTTGCTGTTCTACATAGGAAAGGTCAATTAACTTCACTCTCACACCGCTGTTGTTCGGAGCACTTTTGCATCATCTTGGAGTTAGATGAGTAAGACTATTCGCCTAGCGCCGTGGCTTTACCAATTTCCTAGACAAAGCAAAAACCGGACTGTTCTTAGCGGATTCCGGGGGTTCAGGTATGCCGTAGTCTAATCTTCTAGTAGTACAAGCGAACATACCATAGAAGGCTAGTAGCCTCCTACTTCCACGGTCAGTCGAGTCATGACAAAAAGCAGAGCAGATCACGCTCAAAATACGGATTGCTAGCCCCTCGTGAAACAGCCGAGTTATTTCAAATCACATGCCAAAAAAAGAGACACTATTTGGAAGTTGTGTTTTGGATTGTACCACAACAGACAAGGTCATTACATGGTTCTCTGAATCCTTCGTATTGCAAACATTGCCCGTAGTTACTCCACTGATCGTGAAACCCCCCCTTTCCTATGTACACCAACATGGTCGCCCGCTAATAAAACATGATTTCTGGTATGAATTAGCAAAATGGAGTTGGCTCGGGCGTAGATGGAAATCTCACCATAAATTTTACAGAATCTAGCAATCAGCCAGAGCTGCAAGTGCAGCCCTTCCTCTTCGCAGGTTCTGTGGAGGGCCAGGGCACGCAAATTTGGTTTCCGCAATTCCTCCCAGAGGCACCACAGTTGTCTCGTGAGCAGGGGCCGTCGTAGCCTGGTGAAAGGGGATCGGGCATGGCGAGAGCGACGCTGGCAAGGAAGGTGGCAAACATGATTGAGAAACGCATGGTGATGTTTAGGCAGCAATTTCCAAAGTAGATGGAGAGGTAGTAGTTTGCGAAGTTGGTGATGATGTGATGATGTTTGAATTTGGTAAGGGATTTGAATGTGTTTTGGGAGT
Organism: Curvularia hawaiiensis; assembly: GCA_026262405.1. NCBI lineage: Eukaryota > Fungi > Ascomycota > Dothideomycetes > Pleosporales > Pleosporaceae > Curvularia > Curvularia hawaiiensis. The sequence continues at coordinate 111,520 of JAODYC010000039.1, forward strand.
TGATTGAAAGATCTAGGGTGGCTTGATTGGCGCTTTATACCTTCACATCGATCTCAGATGTGACGTACAATGGGTCCCGAAACGTGACCGCTGATTAGAACCCACAGGCACCGGATGCCCGCCGCACAGCCATAGGGCGGAGTGCGGCCCAAGACTTGACAAGAACGCCCTAAGGCCGGGATGAGCCCCCCAAATTAGGCCAAAAACAATACAGTGAGCGCCAGTTGGCAGTGTTCCGCCTGCACAACAATATGTCCACAATGTAAACAGTCGTACAATGCAGACGATAAAACTCAATCCTGAGGCAGTTGTGATTTCTCCCGTGAATTGTGTTTGAGCGCCACGGACTTGGCTTCTTGGCCTCCGGTCTAAGTGGGTGAGCGGTAAAGGGACAAAGACGTAGATCATGGCCGATCTTCAGCTTGGGTTTCTGCCCAGAAAGTATGCTGCGGACAATCCTCGTACATGCCTTACGTGGTAGTTTAACCGATAGTGTCATGGCGTCGATCTATATTCTGAGTAGTGCTGATGCCATGATCGTAGGTGGTGTTGAGGCTAAGCTGAGATTGCCGAGACTCTGTGTAGATCACAGGGAAAGCCAAGGCAGTGAGGCAATATCCATGCACTATGCGATACAAGAGTGGGTGAGTGTAAGAAGCATGCCTAGAAACAGAGAACCTGGTGAGTACGTTTTTGGGTGCCAACCTGACCAAGATGTGCTGTACAGTTGAGGGCTGTGACGTTACACTCCAGGTCGCTTGCATCTACGCGGTCAATGCAATACCGGAGTGATGCATCTTCCTGAGCTCCCATTGGCGGACAAGACGGTATGCCAATGTGCTTGTATTCGTGGTCATTGTAACGTGCCGCCCAGGGTTGGGATGGAGCGAAAGTCTACGTATGCGGCTAGCGGATGAAACAGGCGGCCCAAAGGCCAAAGAAGGCAACGCCAAACAGAACAAAGAGCAACACAAGAGATCCGGTGTGTCAGTGGCTTGTATCAGGCAGGCATGGTATGATGCGCCTCTTCGAACGCAGCGCGTTTCGAGGCGGAGGATGAAGAAGAGATGGTTGGTCGGCAGAGAGGGAAGCTCGAC
>JAODYC010000039.1:119981-148584 GCA_026262405.1 Curvularia hawaiiensis
GTTGTAGTCGTTGATGTAGCGCTTGGCAGATGGGTCAGCCTTCTTAGCAGCCTCAAAGGCAATGCGGACGAAGTCCTCGCCAAGGACGTTGTAGAAGACACTGGCACGGAAGTTGCCGTTCTCCTCGAACATCTCGTTAATGACGTCCCAGGCGTAGATTTGGCCCTTGAAGTGACCCATGACGGTGCTGATGTGGTTCTGCATAACGGTGGTAAGGGTAGCCTTGTCCCTAATGGAGCTGACGAAAGCAGGCAGCTGGGAGTGCCAAATGGTGGTGTGGCCACGGATGAGCTTGCCATTGTCCTTGGCGAACTTTGCGGTCTGGTCGGCGGTACCGAAGTTGAACTTGCCACGGGAAGGCTCAGTAGCGTCCCACTTCATGGAGTTCTCTGGGGTGATTTGACCAAAGTTAGCCTTGATGATGGCAGCGTTCTTGCCAGAGTTGAATCGGCCTGGGTCAGTGGCGGTACCGAAGTACTTCCTGCCCTTGGCCTTCATGGCAGCATCGAGACTCTGAGCGGCCTGGCGCTCCTCGAGGAAAGCCTCCGGCTCAGCGAAGGGGGCAGCAGTGACCAAAGCACTGGCGGAAAGGATGGTGATGAAAGAGATCTTCATGTTTGCGAAAATAGGTGATTTTTTAGTGGAATGAAAGGGCTGTAAAGAGTGAAGGTGTTGGATGCCCTATTGAGACCATGGGACCAGCCCTTCTTATACCAATCTTACGCCCCTAGTAGAGGTTGTAATAACAGGAAACCTCATCTAGACGACCCAAACCGCCTCACGCAACCACACGCGTCCCCTTCTGACCGCATGTCCACTATCCTGTGGAGAAACTACGGAAAATAGAGCATTAGCGTAATCTAACATGACATGCAGCAGTACCCACTTCTCACCACCTTTCCCAAATCATATATGGGTTTCGCCGCACGAAGGCAGAAAGTGGAAACAAGGCGTTTCGGATTAATTTAACCCAAGCTTCCGACGTCGGTTCTTGTGCTGCTTAGAGTACTTGGCGTTTCTTGCATGGGGGAAGAACGGCTAAATATCAGCACCAAGTCATGGGCGAAACAAAAACAACCGACCCCTGCCCGTGCCCAATGGTTCTCGAAACAGCATCATCGCGCTCTATAATTTCCGATAATATCATGCCAGGGGCACTGTTCAGTACCTACGTAGAAAGATGGGGCCTTCTACAATTTCTCCAATTGCGCACGAACATTGTAGTGCGTTAACGGGATGACTTTGAGTTGACCATAGGTCAGACTAGTCGCAACACACGTACAATCTGATATACGGTATACCCAGTGCGAAAGTTACTTATACGGGTTCATTTTTGTTTTGCTTACTGTGGAGTGACATGTTGAGGGCGATTCGTGGAGAATATTCCATATGAGAGATGGAAGATTGGTGATCAGCTTGGCACAAGGCCGTGTGGTAGGGGTATTATAGCCGTTGGGATGGTTTTTCCGGGGCAAGGTGAAGTGTGGAGTGCGTCTGTCCGGGGAAGTTGCAGGGCATTGCATATGCAGCCAAGTCAGCCGCGGTTATTTGTCTCTTTAAGCTTTGCAAGACTACTCTTAGACAGCAGGATGCCCAGGTGCAGTTGATGCGTGTCTATATTAATTGTCTCGCCAATGAGATGGGGTGATGTCCTCTAGGATGGAAGAATTTTGCGCCGAATAGATATTTGAAGCAGGCGATGTTCCCGCTCACGATACGTAATGGGAATCGCTTCTCATCAATCGTGCCATGTGCGGACACTGGAGTGGATTCCGAGGAAACTGATATTCACTCCATGCTGGCGCGTACACAGGGCTCGTGTTCTAGCATATATTGCTTTTCGACCTTTTTTGCATCAACATAATGCTAGGCATACACTCGTTAACCCCAATGTCACAGGATAGATATGCAGGATATTGTAGTTCCTACTAGTAGCCGGAAGAGGCCTTCGGACAAAAAGATTTGCGCCTTGATGTTCGTTCGTGTGCGGTTAGACGCAGATCAGTTTCTCCTGATTGACAATCAGGACTACGGGTCCACCTGTTCATAAGCTATATATATGGATCAATGCACCCAGGTAAGTATTCTTTTTTCTTTTTGCCGTTAAGCCCCCTGAAACGTCAGACGATGAACCTGTTCATCGCGCTGAGATACTTTTTGATATGAGAACATAGATTATTGACAACAACTCCATGGGAAGAGTCCTACTGCGCCCTTGGTTTCGGGTGTTAGGTGTTTGATGGAGAAGTTAGACGGAGCTAACAGTGGAGCTAGTCACGTGAACTCATACCTTAGGATGACGCCACGACCTTCTCGTCCGTAATCTGCATGTGAATTCTTATCTCCTTTTCCCGGTCTGCAGGTCGGAGTTCGGACATCCGTACATGTAACAGGCAGGCATTTTGCACAGTTATCTTCCAGAACCACTCGTACACGCTAGGCAACATGAGACTTAGAACGTGGAGTTAAATGTTATGTACGACCGAAAACCGACCGACAGGACCTCTGGTATGAGGTCCTTTGACGGCGCAGGTATATAAGACGTATGATATAGAAATCTTGGTGATTGTGAAATCAAGCTCTCACAAGCTTTTTCTTGCATATTCGGCAATCAAATCGGATAATTGCGCCTCTACTTTAATCACGCCTCTCAGCCAGTGTTATGGCAGCACAGAATTTCCTCAACAAGATCGCAATTGTTGGTGCTACCGGCAATATCGGATCACAGATTTTAACGGCTCTGCGAGCCAAAAATCGTTTTCAGATCACTGCCATTAGCCGCATACAGTCCAAAGCCACCTTCCCGCCTGACGTAGGTGTCGCACATGTCGACTATGAAGAACTGGAGACTTTAGCTAGTGCCCTAAAAGGACAAGATGCGCTTATCATCACTATGAGCGTTTTCGCTCGCAACGCACAGGAGCAACTCATCCGTGCAGCAGCTGAAGCTGGGGTGCCGTGGATTTTGCCAAACGAATTTGGGATGTTTAACACAGAGGAAATCCAGAACGAGACGATCGGACCTGGGAAACAGAGGGACCGGGCCTTGATCGAGTCGCTTGGCGTGTCATCTTGGATCGGAATGACCAGCGGCTTTTGGTACGAGTATTCGCTGAGTGGAGGACAATACGGTATTGATCTCAACAAGCGAGAAGTCGTGTACTTCGACGACGGAAACCAGCGACTGAACACGTCAACTTGGCCTCAGACAGGACTAGCTGTAGCGAACTTGCTTTCTCTGCCTATATCGTCTTCCGATCGCAAGGGCCCAACATTGGATCAATATCGTAACCGCATGCTCTATTTCTCATCATTCACTCTCAACCAACGTGAGATCTTTGAGGCTGCACAGAAAGCTACAGGGACCACTGAGAAAGACTGGAAGATATCCTCTGAGCCAGCGAAAGAACGTCTAATGAGGGCGCGGGACAACCTGATGGCTGGAGATCGTAGTGCGTTTGCAACGGCTCTGTATACACGATACTTTATCGACGATGCTGGTTTGTTCGAGAAAGTCCACGGGCTGAACAATGAAGAACTGGGTCTGCCTAAGGAAGATTTGGTCGAGGCCACGAAGAAGGCTGTTGAGTTGGCGAAGACTGGCTTTTGGGATAAACTTTACAAGTAGTTTACGAGTTATATGCGTCGAGGACATTGAGTAACTCCCTAATTACGGTAAATGGACGTTATATTCTGGATCATATTGTTTCAAGAAGTTTTACAAGTTTAGAAGCACCTGAACCCATGCGTAATCATGGTGTGCATCTTCACATTGTCTACTCTCAGATATGCTCACCAGTCAAATACGATCGCGGCCTTGACTACTTCTTGCTTCCTCACTGCTTCCAGACACTCTGCCCACTCCTCCAATTTATACGTCTTGTTTGCTATACCTTTCAACGTAAGCCTCCCGGCATTGACATACTCCAGGACATGTGGCAGATGACCCATACTACAAAAGCTGGCCAAGATGGTAACCTCGTTCTCCCAAATCCGGAATGGCGACCAAGCAATCTTGACGCTGTTGTCATATACACCGTAAACAACTAGCTTTCCACCTTTGCGCACAAAGTCGAGGGATTGCTCTAATACTGTAGGGGCACCAGTAGCTTCGACAACAATGTCAAATCCATAGGGATTAGCGGTCCGAAGATTGTGCATGTCAGTCTCGGGTTGTTCGTCGGAGATGATAACGTAAGCATCTGCAATACCAAGTGAGCGAGCAAGGTCGAGCTTCGGTCCTGCTTTGGATGCAATCGTCAACTATGACATGTCAGTAAGCGGCGACAAACACCATAAATAGGTCGCATACATGCGCAGCACCGTTCATCTTGATTAATTGTGCGAGCAGTATGCCTGTTGGCCCACATCCAAATAACAACACGCGGCTTCCAACTTCTAGTTGCATTCTCTCAATGCCATGTGCCGCACAAGCTGCCGGCTCAAGCAAAACCGCCTCGAGATCCGGAAGGTCGCCTATAGGAAATACCATCCGCGCAGGGTATCGGCAGTATTCAGCCATGCCGCCCGGCACGTTGCCACCATATCCGATAACGTTTTCGCAAAGCTGTGGCTTCCTTCGGATACAGTAAAAGCAGTTGAGACATGGTTCCAAGGCGTCCGCTGCGACGCGGTCACCGACCGTTACATTGGCGACGTTGTTTCCAATGGCAACGACTGTGCCGGCTGCCTCGTGACCTGTGATCATCAATAAAGCGTAGACATAGAGCTATGATGTCAGTCATACCAGGGATCAAAGGCCACTGATAGATTTTGTCAGTAAGGTTTACGTGATGAATCGAGAGGCACCTGTACCTTTGCAAGAAATTCGCCTTTGTGGTAGTGCAGGTCCTTGATTCAATTAGCAAAAGACGCTTCCAGTAATTGTCTGAGGTCCATCGCATACAGTCCCGCATACACCACATGCTGAGATCTTGACCTATTTCAGATTAGTACCTGGTAAGCAGCGGAATAGTACCCGAGGAACCTTACAAGAACGTCATCATCTCCGATTGCTGGAACGTCGATCGTTTCCACCATAAACTTTTCAGGACCTGAGTACCTGGTGATTCTCAGCAGGATACAAGGACAGTTTCCAAGTGCAAGCATGCCTTACTGCAATGCCTTCATCTTTTTAGGCACAGCCTGAGGCTGTTGACTACCGTGGCCCGCATGTCCGTTCATCGTTAACTTGAAGAAGGCAGAAGAATAATGCCAGAGTTAACAAGACACATCGTGAGATGGAACATTTTATACTCAAAGCCTTGTGTATGTATCTCGACACGAGGATGCTGTTAGACGCGTCTGTGATTGGGGTGCGGGGTTCGGCAAACCTTCCTTAGGACAATCCCGCCAGCTGTGTCGGCATTTCTCTTTTAGGTAACCGTACTAAGAACCCTAGTGATACACGAACTACAACTCGGCTACTGCAACCATATAACCATACAATAGTTGGGAACTGGGTCTCACGATGTCTCATTCCTTTAAATATTTCTGGTCTTGTCTGCGTAAATTTTGTTGAGATTCAACGATTCGTCCGCCATGCATCTTCTCGGCTTTCGGAGTAAGCGCGGAGCACAACGAAACCTTCTGAGGTTATTTTGACGCCGAACTGGTCGAGATCAAGTAGATTGAGTGATGATGTTACACGTCCAGAGTCAACTGCAGTTTCGCTTCGGAGCAAGCATATCAGTTCGCTGAAGCGATACCTGTGTCACGTCTATTGATTCTCGCGAGATCACAATCGAAGACGATAGAAGAATCTTTTTGTTCGTTGCTAAGCGGATAGAATGCTCTTTGAGCAACATGATGTTGCAAAGTGCCAGATCTGAATAGCAAGCAGCTGCGAGAACGCACCAATACCGAATCTTCCTCTATTGGTACCAGCTTTGAGCCAATTATGGCTTCTATGTCAACAAAAGCGAAGTAGGTAAAGTGAGTATGCTGCTTTTCGATTAGAGCGCCCGGCGTGGACGAAATAACAGTCCTATTCAAGTCAACAGTAGATTCATGTGGGCCTTCTGAATCTCCGAACCCAAGCGGATCTGCATGAATGCTATCTAGGGGACGGAATAGACTAGCTAGTACGCTAGCAATATCGGCCGCTACGCTTGAGCTATGGAATCACCCACCAGAAAACGCAGGGTAGTCAGCGACCAAGATTAACCGGAGATGAACTTCAAACTGCGTTCATTGAGGCGCATACAGAAATCGGTAGCAAATCCTCCAAAACATATGAATGTACTAAGCGTTATAATTATCTATGCACTCGGTACAATTTCTGTAATGAGCTTCGTCCTTCGTTTTTTCGTTTTTTTCTTCTTTGCGAATCGTGATGCTTACTAGCACCGAAACCTCGAGGCTTCAAGTAGTTCCCGGGGTGTGCAATGGTCTGGCTCCGGCGTTGTGGCTGTTTTTGCTGATCAATCATGTGATCAAGCTTGTCTTTCTTTTTTGAACTAACAGACCGAAAAGACGCGTCTAGATCGTTTTCTGAAGATGAAATTTGACGATTCGCGGTTCCAGACGATGAGACAACACTTGGATCGATTCGTCGAGTATCCGTTGGCTGACTCGGGTTACTTGCCCCAAAGGGGTGATAAGGCTAATTACCGTGATGAGTGGCTTGTTGCTCGGACGTTGTACCTTGTCCCCATCGAATCCATTATCCGTCATCACACAACGAACACAATGATGTATAAGACTGGATAAAAATGATGGGAAGACGCTTGCCTTCGTGAATCGATATGAACCTGCTAAACACACTATTTCGCTGTACCGCTCGAGATGACAGTTCAGTTCTCTACTGCGCGGTAAATCCAACGACATGAGGCCGCCAGATGAGCGAATAGTAATCTTTGCACAAGCTCGCCAGGCACTCACTCCTATTGGTTCAAAAATATACTACTCTCGGCTGGGAGCAGCAATAGAACTGCAGGTAGTTACTAATGTCAGGATGTCTTTGTTCAGCCCATCAATAGAAAGAAAACCCCTAGGATCGCTAGTCGAGGCTTGTAAGCTTAGCGATGATTCAGCATGACTATTCCTTCACCAGCGAACTTGATGGCTTTTCCAGTAGTCTATGAGTCTGTGAAAGTAAAAATGTGGATGTCTTGATTAGAATGGAGAGTAATCATGTTCAGCTTATGTACGCAATCGCAATCACACAGAGATAGAGCGTCTGGATAAAGATGGATGAATGCTCCCAGCAGAAACAGCATCTGAAACTACAGCATCAAAGAGGTCTCAGCAAGATACTGCAAAAATGCTGTTCAGCACGCTCGTCCCGGCATTGACTTTCAGCGTACGTCTTCAGACCAGTGAAGACAGTGATACCGAGCTAACACCATTTCCAGGCTACAGTGCGATTACCCGTAAGTTACTGATCCTTGCGCCACTCCAACATGATCAATTATCTAAAGAAAAAAAATCCCCACGACATTTAGATCCCCATCGGCACAGTAGCAACAGGACCAAACTACATATATGTTGACGTTGTAACGGGAAGTCTGACTTCCGAACCGGAGGTACGCTTCATCTCGCTCCCTGATCCGCTAACTCGCCTCTAATACGACATCCGCCCCAGTTTTCTCCAAAGATCCAAGCAACAGCCATTCGCGGCGGCGATCACATCACGACCGACCCCCCAAACCCTCATTCCAACACCACCGTCCTCCGCCTACACCTCGACACACTAGTCCAAACCCATGATGATCCCGCCGAGTATATCCGCATGCGCGCTACGGGTGTCGAGATCGCAACGCCCGAAGCAGCTGCTGTTCTTAGTGGCGATCGTAACGCTGCGCCCGTGGCTTTTGGCGACTTCCAAGCTGTCAGCTCATGGGAGTTCGAGACCGGCAGCGCCAAGTATTGGGAGCTGCAAAATGCAGTTTTTGTAGGCAGCACGAGTTTGGTGCCTGGCGAGGAGGAGGGAACGATTGTTGTGGGGTTTAAGATTGCGAAGGTGGTGAGCTCGAAAGGTTTTTAAGTTTGTATATTACAGATCATCAAAATAGTAAGCTTAAAGAGTATTTAAGTTTATATATTTGAAATTACACGGGTAGTAAGTTTAAAGTGTATTCAAGTTCATATATTAAGATGACGAAGATAGTAAGTTTAAAAGGTATTTAAGTTTATGTGTTTGAGACTATAGAGATAGTAATTTTAAAGAGTATTTGACTTTGTATCTATATATATGTGCGTGTGTATGGTTAGAGGTTTAGAGGAGGGTACAAGGCTTTGCGGCTTCGGTTGGGATCATGAATTAATGTTGTTGATATAGAGGATGAGAGAATTCATCTGTTTTAAGGAATATGTGTAACGTATTCAAATAGTGAATTGAGAGTTCTCGATCTTGAGTCTAGCTGAATTCGTATTACTTGCTGGAGAAGGGCGCTGTGGAGCTGGATTGGATAAAGCATTACCAAGTACGTACGAAAGAGAAAAATTGTCTATCTCAATCATCTTTATATTTTGCTATTGGCGCGAACATCGTGCTACAAGACCTTTAGTTGGCCCAGATCATATGCTCCCTGGACATTCGTCTTCCATCCGGACTCCCTTCCAAGGATTTCCCCCTTTTCATCCTACCCGGGTATTCTATTTGCTGCTCAACGACATGTTTAGGTAAGCTCCTTGCTCGAAGTTCACCTGATAGTGGCTGCGGTGGCGGTGGTGGGTTGGGCGCCCAATCAACCTTGAAAAATATCTGGGGAAACCCCAACAAGTCATCTTCATTGAAGACAACAATATGGCTGATATACTTATTGCCCCCCATTTCCCTCTTGTGCTGCACCAGAAAGTAGCCTGCTGCCCGTCCGTTTGGTGATCCTTTGATGTGAATTAGCTGAGATGATGCCAACATACATTACCACAACTTCTGAATTGAGAGAAATGGATTTTGAGGAAAGGCTTACCGAGTAGAGCGTTGTACTCTTCAGTTCCCGAGTCAAAACGAACTCCTGGCCAAGCAGGCAATGAGCCATAGCCCCTTCTTTCGAGTGCCCTGTCGATGATAGTTCCCGTCTCTTCGTTGACGACGGTGAGAGCCATAAAGCCGTTGACGTTTCCTAGGTTGTGACCGCTCACCCTATTCCAGAAACCCCATGCTATGTCTGAGCTGGACCTCAAAGCAGGCAACTCATCGCGCGAGACTGGAACATTCCGTGGTATGTTCCACATGGTGCGAGCACTGTGTTCGGTCGATACACGACTGATGAAATAGATATAACCATCCCTGCCGTTCACACCGATGGTGAAATGACCCCCTGTAATCTGAAGGGCAAGACTTCTGTTAACATACCAAGTCAAAGAATCTTGAGAGATACTTTGCCTTTACTTACCCGGTATCTACGCCCGTTGACAAAGTAATGTTGACCTGGTAATGAAGGAAGGGATCCATCAGGATACCTCTCAACAGCAGGACCACCAAAATGGTTGACAGTGAAGCACTGATTGGGTCCACCAACGTGAGAGTCATGGGGATTAACACCTAGATCCTTGAAGGCATTGCCCAGCTTATACGTGGTCTCGAAGTCACAGTCGTCCTTTCGTGCCGCTTCATCACTGACATCGTTATAGCCCCACATTGCCAACTCGTTGAATAGAGGACCTTGCCAGGGAGTAATGAGTGGATTACAGTGTACAGCCGCTTCAGTCGGGTTGAGCGTGGTGCCCAAGAGCAGCTTGACGCCTCTGCAAGCTGCGCTACGCCATATGTCGTCGTCATTAGCTGTGACACGGACGTCTTTCTCGTCGAAACCAATCTCCAGAGCCGAGTAGTCCTGTTGAGAAGGGTTGGTGAACTCTAGCTGGCCTATCTCACCTGCGACGAAGCAAAAAAACCTCACAACGATGGCAAAAATTGTGAGCGGGAACTTCATCTTGGAGGCCGAAGCGAGTGTATACGAGAGAATGAGTGTAGTTGGTGACCTTGTATGAGTGAAAGATAGATGGAGTTGAGTCGTAATGATACGTGTGGTTGTGTTTGTTCCATTGAGAGAGCGTGGTGGCCGTTTGTTCCATGGAGGGCGACGCGTGGTTTTAATTAACTGTGTGTCATGATGGTAATAGCGGAGGTGAAGAGGAGAGTGCTAGTATCTTTCATGCATCAGTGAACAGTGGAAATGTGTCTCGTTTGAGTATATCGTTTTCACAATGACGGCGATATTCAAGATTGTGAAAGCGCATTGATAGCACACAAGGGTCTGCGACCAGTCTAATGCCTATGCTCCTCGATGCCCTTCAGAAACAAGGTATGAATACCCATTGGCATTGGATAGTTATCATGAATGCTAACATGTTTGTGATGATGATTACAGCTTCTGCTGCTGTTACCATTATTGTTACAATCCATTTCTTCTATCATGCTACTGCTGTTTTGGCTTTGGTATCGCATTAGCAGCGTATGAAGCTAAACCTCGCAACGTGATTTTGTTTGAGTTATATCTTAAAAGACATCATTCCTAGTAGCCAGGCCCAAGCTATTGTGAGCTCATCCTCGATCTCGTATTCAACCCATAGAGAACTGATACATATTTCGCAAAGCCAAGATGCGGACGCGTAGCATTCTTCTGGTAAGATGAGAATGCTGAATAGATTACAAACAAGGCCTAGGCAGTAGAAACGTGCTAGCTCTGTTGTAGTCTCAACTTTTCTGACCACGATTTTACATCCCTTGCACGTATAGACAATCGGTGAAGCGGGATGGCCTGTCAGTCTGACAACAGAGGGTTTGGTTTTCTTGATTAAGATACTAAAGAACAGGCGAGGAGGAATTTCGTACATGAGCTTACTGTCAGCTGTGGAAGACATCGAAGCGTGCTAGTGAATGCACGATGCAGATGTCAATAGTAGCTCTCTGGCGGCGCTTAAGCCTTAGCGTTACAAGGGTAGCCTCGGAATGCTGGGCAGTGTGGAAAACGAAGACTTCTGCCATCATGTTGACCTGGAAAAATGCCTGTGATATCTTCTCCGTCACGGTGACGGTGTTGAAGGCATTCTAGTCTTAACGGCTCGACAGCGTATCTCGCGGTGAATGTTCGAGTCTGGAGAAAGGGTTGTATTGACGTTATGGTGTGATGAGCCGGTTCAGTCGCTATCACTGTCATAGCCCGGGACAAGCATGCTGGACAGCTTTGATGGCGGGGGCGCTGCTTTGGCTTGAGGAACAGGCGTCGGCGCAGGAGCTGGTGCCGGAGCTTTCTTCTTAATGCCAAGCGCCGCGCTATAGTCCTTCTTTTCTTTTGGCTTCTTGCTGAAGGATGAGACAACGGGCACCTCTATTGGTACGTCCATCATATCTTCGTCGATTGCCTCCTCACCAATGTCCGGCATACTCCGGCTCGCAAATGCCTGACGTGCAGCCTCGGCATCCTCTTCTTCTTGTTTCCTTCTACGTTCATCGGCAGCATCAGGCGGCGCCTCTGGTCTAGTGCCCTGACTTTCGGCCTTCTCGAGACGCGCATTTCGAGAGCGAATCTCGTCAAGAGCATCAGCGATGGCCATTTCGGTCTTGGCATCAACTACTTTTGTCTCGAGCTCCTTCATGGCATCTCGTTCTGCCTCTTCCCTCTCCAAGCGGTCCAGACGCTCCTCCTCGGTCTCCTCATTGAGCTTGGCCTCCCTCCACGGTTCAAAGTTGCGCTTCGCGCCACGCTCGCATTCGTAGTCCATATTCTTAGGGTCGGTCTTGAAGGTGATCTCGCCCGAACAGCGGGTGCAGCGAATGTAGAAGCGGAAGATCGCGATGTTGTAGTACTTTTCATCGGTCGTCTCTTTTCGCGCATTGAACTTGCGGCCTTTGTAAATGAACTCGCCGCAGTGTGTGCACTTCATGGAGAAGGGCGCCATGAGGCGGACTGTCATCAGCTTGGGGCCAGCATTCTTAGGACCGCGCTGACGGGTGATTTTCGAGGGGTCGAAGTCGGGCGGGTAGTACTTGGTGAGGACCTTTCGTTCGGACATGGCTGCAGGCTAGAGCGTCGTCGTCTTGTTTTCAGTGTACAATGTCGTATCTTGTCGTGTCGCGTCGGCCGTGATGTTGAATGACGGAGTTTTGGTTGACTAAGCCCGCGGCCCCTGCAGCAGCCCCGCAAGCATGTGCCTTCGTGTCGCGCGGGCGCCATTCCTACCCACCAACGCGCCGGGCCGCTATACTTCTCCTTTGAGCGCATGCGCGGGAACAGCACAACGACAGCACACCATGGAAAAGTATCTCCGCGAGTGGCGCCAGGAGGCCCTGAACCGCTGCCAGTATGATACGGCCATTTTTGTTGCCGACAAGCTTCTTGCTCTCACTGGTATGCTGCTCTGCTACACTCCACACACACGGTTGATACCGTCCTGCTATGCGCGCATGCTCACGACAGCCCACAGACGATGACCAAGACGCCTTTTGGCTTGCCCAAGTACACTTCACGACGGGAAACTACAATCGTACTCAGGCGCTCCTTGCGCGCGGCAATCTAATTGAGCGCACCCCGCAGTGCAGATACCTCGCTGCCCACTGTGCCATTAAACTGGGCAAAACCGATGAAGCCCTGCATATCCTGGGCGACAAGAATCCTACTCACCTCATTGCTGCCCCGGACAGCGCACGTACAAAGTTGCGCCATGTTCATGTCAACACACGAACCGGCCCACGTCATCATCGAAGCGGCTCACGCAACGAGCGCCTGCCCACAAGCGAGGAGCGCGACCGCGAGGATGTTAACAACATCAAATCTGAGGCTGCTATGTGCTACCTGCGCGGCGTATGCTATGCTAAGCAAAACTCGTTTGACCGGGCGAAGGAGTGCTATAAGACGGCTGTGCAAATCGACGTCCAGTGCTTCGAGGCTTTCGACGCCCTCATGTCCAACTCGCTCATGGCTCCTGAAGAAGAATGGAAGTTCCTTGAATCGCTCAACTTTGACACTATCAATGTCTCCGGAAACCCCTCACTGTCGCAGGAGGCAGCTTCCTTTACGAAGACCCTCTACACCACCCGCCTGTCCAAATACACAAGGCCCGACGAGTTTGCACACGCTACCGAAACCCTCACTACCCACTACAACCTTGGAGAGAACCCCGATATCGTCCTCTCAAAAGCCGACCTCATGTTCACACTGTGCCGATTCCGTGACACTCTCGCCCTGACCTCTTCTGTACTCGCCAACGACAAGCACAACTTCAACATTATGCCTATACACATCGCGTCCTTGCACGAACTCGGCGAAAAGAACACTCTCTTTCTTCTTGCTCACGAACTCGCAGATACGAATCCTTCAGAACCGTGTTCCTGGTTTGCCGTTGGTACATACTATCTCGCCATTGGACGCATAGCAGAAGCACGTCGATACTTTTCAAAATCGTCTATGATGGACCCTCACTTCGGGCCTGCATGGATTGGCTTCGCACATACCTTTGCAGCTGAAGGCGAGCATGACCAAGCCATCTCCGCATACTCGACCGCCGCACGCCTATTCCAAGGCTCTCATCTACCCCAGCTGTTCCTCGGCATGCAAAACCTCCAACTCAACAATCTGAGCTTATCAAGGGAGTATCTCAAAACATCATACGAGTTGTGTGAGAATGATCCCTGTCTACTGAACGAGATGGGTGTTGTCTACTTCCATGAAGGAGAACTCCTTGACGCAATACAGTTCTTCCGTCGGGCACTCACCTTGTCAGAGCAGAATGAAGCAGATCCCGATGCTTGGATACCTACGCGAATCAATCTCGCCCATGCGCTTCGCAAGTATGAACAATACAGTGAATCGCTTGCGACCTTTGACGAGGTACTTCGCTGCGGCACAAAAGACCCTAGTGTTTTCACTGCCAAAGCATTAGTACTCCTGAATATGGACCGTAGTTGGGATGCTATCGTTACTCTACACGAAGCTCTTGCCGTTGCGCCGCAAGACCCCATGGCCACCGATCTTCTCAATCGCGCACTAGAAGTCAATGAATCCGACAGTGGACCTCTCCAAGCAGGGACAGCTGGGCCATCAACCTTGCTGGGCGATCCGGAAGAAAACGAAGAGATAGAAGAGTTAGAGCGGCGCATGAGTGGAAAGCTACGAGAGATTGAACAGAATCGTGTTGCAGGCAGACGGAGCCGCAGGAGGCGCCATGCTCAAGGCGAAGCAGCTGAGGATGTCAGTGCTTTTGGCGAAAGCATGGTAGTGGACTCAGATGACGGCTGAGCTCTCATTGTCACTATTGGGTTTGGATAGCCATGATTCTGGATTTTGGACGTCTTCATTGCATATAGCGGCGTTGATAGTGATTACGGGTAAGCTTTGGCTATAGCATAGCGTGTGGAGTGAGGGGCTTCTTTTTCTGAACTTTTCGCAGGGGGGTTTTTTTTTTGCATGACGGATACCACACTGGCGTTGAATATCTCGTCTCGAGTTTCACTTTTGGAGCAAACATTACATTGATGTCTATATCTATCATGAACTTCTCCCTCTCATTCATCAGTGGAAGATTCTCCTAATATCTATGGAGACTCCATCTACTCGAGAACAACCAAATAATAACCAGGCTTCTGCTCATCGGGCGATACTAAGAAGCACAAGTATTGCATCCGGGATCGTAGGCAATAAGAATTAAGCCGCGCTGTGGCGTGAAGAAGAAAAGGGGAACATCGTCGAGTCTGTGACTGAATCCAAACCATGGGACATTATCCATCACCCTATCCTCATGTTGTCATGCAAGACAAACCAGAGGCGAGATGGACAATAGCCACGATAACGACGAGGTTCCCATGTCTCAGATATCAGACCATTGGCACTCTTTCCGTCCAAGAAACAAGTGTCCGTGACAGAGAAACAAAGGAAAAAGGGGACAACCCACGAAAGAACACCCCAAAAAGGTTTCTATTCGCCAAAACAGTTCATCTTCTTCCAGACGCAAGAAAAACCCGCCGACCCACCTACTCCCTCTCTTCGCCCTCACCGTCCCACTCCTCCGTCGTAGGCTCACCCGCATATCTCCCCTCTGTAACCATAATCTCCCACTCGAGCTGCGCCCTCTCCTCGCTCATGCTCCTCTCCTCAGGGGCCCTTGACGGATCTTGATCTTCTTGCACCACCACATGCGGGTCATGATAATCTCCGAAGCCGGGATAGGCGCTCTCGCAGATCTCTTGGTGGGCAGAGAAGGGGGAGAAGGTGCAGTCAGCCAGGACGTTCTCAGGAGAAGGGGAGCGTGGAGGACATGTAGAGGAAGGCATGGGTGGAGAGGGGGCGGTGGCGGAAGGAGGAGTGGGAGTGTTGGAGCGGGTGGTAGAGATGATGATGACGTTACTGGGCTGAGGTGTACTGTGGGTACTACCGGTACCCTCTGGGACGCTGTTCTGGAGGAGAGAATCTTCTGAGGTGTATTCGTGGCAGTTGGAGAGGAAGTTTAACAAGTTTTCTTCAAGGAAGGTGTCTTGTTCTACCTCAGTCAAGTCGACGATGTTTTTAGTGTTGCTGGTGGTGGTTGAAGGGGCCGGGGCAACTTTGGGACTTGTGGGTGTAGAGGCACAAGCAGAAGGGCATTTTTTCGGACCCGACGGAACAGATGGTGAAGACTTGTCCGACTTGCGAATTGGGGGAGTCATGGTTGAACTGCAGGACTTCGGCGTTACGGAGTCGAAGATGGCTTTAACTTGGGCAGTGTTTGTTTGCTGTTTGGTTTGCGTCGCTTCTGGCGTCTTGGGTAGCGCTGGACTAGGTACTGGCTGGTGACGAGGCTGCTTCTGAGACTTTCTCACTCCTTGCTTGTGTGCTGCCGGCTGTGTGCTAGGCTTTGCTGGGATGAGAGCTTTTGCACCGTTGGAAGACTTGCTGGGCGGTAGAAGGCTCCTCTGCGCCTGTCGAACCCGAATAATCTCCGCCAACTGCTTTTGTGCCAGTTCACAGTCGGATGTTGCTGGGTGAAGGGGCTGTTGTGACCAGTTTGTCATGACTGGCAAAGCTGGCTGAGGCTGCTCTTGAGACCGTGGGTGTGATAGCGTCTGTGGTGATTGTATATTCATTTGCTGCCGTTGGAGAAGTTCAGCGTGAGGCCAAAGTGTCGATGGACAACCTCCGTTGTTGGTTGGTCTCTGGCTAACGGTCCTAGACGGCGATGCTTGAGAGACGTGTTGCATCTGTGGTTGCAATGCTGAGCTCACTGCGGCCGATAACTGTGCCATCTGGAGCTGTCGCCGCCGAAGCATCTCACGATACTGTTCTTGCGTCCACTGGTTGCCATACCGATCGGCGGCGACGAGTTGTCTCGTGTTCGTAGTCTGGTAAGACATACGGCTCCTGGGCTGCACCTGTTGCTGTGGTAGGGACTGCTGCACCCATTGCTGTCCTTGCATTTGCTGCATCTGCGGTTGATGCATCATATTCGCCTGTATCTGTGTTGGCTGCACCTGCTGCATCTCGCGTACGTGTTGCTGTTGTAATGGAATCATTGGCTGATATGTACGTGGCTGTAAATTGTGTCCATTAGAAGATGTGTGAACTTGCTGCTGTACCGGACGCTGAAGCTGAAGCTGGGGCTGAAGTTGGTGTTGAACTGATTGAACTGACTGGGTTGACTGACATGGCCTAGTGATTGCCATCATTTGATCGTGTGTAAATGTCTGGCCGGTGGTCAGATCCGTGTAGCTTCCACCTAGTACAAGCTCCCCAGGCTGTGCTGGATGGTGTCGCCACATGAAGTTTGCCATCTGTTCGAAAGTATATGTAAGCGCAGTAGAGTTGTCTCTATAACGTGGCGATGAAATATTGCTTCCTGATGGAGACATTGCCATCATAGGAGACCGAGGTGGCCGTGTCGATGTTGTGTATACGTTCGTTGGTGAGCCCTGGTAGCTATTGTTCGGGCTCAGGCAGCTCATTATCGAGTCGTGCCTTGGTTGAGACCCAGAGTGGTACATGATATGTGATAGGTACAATGGCGCAAGAGGCGTGGCTAACGTCCTGTGGCCGTGGCTCAACGTGGAGATATCCAACGGGTTTATGGCACGAGGTTCTCGGTTTCAAAATCGGTTCCAAGATCAACTGCGTGGATTGGAGATATCGGAAAAGCAATGGCTGTCACGCTCTAGCATTCGCTGCAGATGAGTAAACGGGAGACGTTCAGGGACAGGGGAGGAACTGGGGTCGGTCTGGTCGAATTAGAAGAGTCGGGCGAGCAAAGAAACAGTGAGAGCGACTGAGAAAGGTGTGCAAGCAGCTGGATAAGGTCAAACGGTCGTGTAAATAACCCGAGTCAACTTCGAGTGAGAGCACCTAGTATCTACTCATCGCACGGAAATATACAACACTTGTGAATAGTTAGTATGGGAAGTAAGAAAGAAAACGATATTCAGGCATACTGACGTCTTGCGACCTAATGCGGGACCGGAGTGCTGTTCAAAGTAAAGGCTGATGGCGCAGGTTATGTAGCGAGGATGACTGTCTAGCACATGTCGAGATGCGGCGGGCGTGGGAAGTGAGAGGAAAGGGTTCTGCGACCACGGATCCTAAGGACGTAGCAGCATTGTTATAGCCTGTCATTAGCAGTATTGTGGAATGTGTGCGCGTACACTTCGCTACCAAATGTCACGACATCTCCTGCCAAATCATGATGACTTTGTCTGTCAGCGATACTGTTGACCAGCGCGCGGGGGTCTAGACTCTGGCAAAAGACTTTTGTACATCTTTTATCATTTTGCTATGCCTAGTCGTTGTATGCAATCAGCCTTGCATAGACATCGGATGTCGGTTCTCATATTTCAAGTCCCGATAACGCCTGGAAGAGACAGTACAAAACAAAAGCTTGCTTGTTCCAGCCCGCCAAGTGTGATGTTAACCAACAATCGCGCATTTGTACATGTGCACAGAGAAATCTACCCTGACCCTGGTTCCTGGTTCCTGGTCCCTGGTCCCAACAGTGTGAGTAAGCTCATACGTAGCCTGCCAACAAATGTCAGCCCATAACTCCTTCAAAGTTCCACCATTCTTGTGAAGATATCATATAATACCTTTCCTGGCGCCCTGGAAGAAGAATCGGACGATAAAGACCTGTAAACCTGCCATTGTCACAATCAGGCCCGACTCCATCAGACTGAAATTGAATATCCTCTTCTCGGTGCTCTTGACGGTGCTGAAGTTGCGGTTCTCGCGTGTGCGGAAGTACTTTTGGTTGCGTGAGATGGTGGAAAGTTGGGCTGAAAGCTTGAGAATCGACTCTTCGATGACGGAGGTTTGCTCAGGGGAGGAGCCCTGCTTCGAGGGGATTTTGGCGCGGGCCGCTTCGTTCTCAACCTAATGCACAGAAAGGGTCAGTAAAAACGTATAAGGGTAAGCAGGGACCGGTAGGAAGGGACGTACGGCAATTTCAAAGTCCACCAACTTCTCTGCAAAAGTGCTCATCTCGTTGTTGAAGCAGAAGCGGTACTCTCCGACATCATTTGCGGTGAAGACAAAGTCACCCTGGCGCTCTTTTGTTCCATCTAGGATGAGCTTGCCTCCAGGGCCTGTGACGGTGTAATCGATATCGAATGAACCACCTGATTGTACCTGTTCATGTGATTGTCAGTCTTGCTTTTGCTCAATTGGTCTGGTGCACTTCGATATATCGAGCCTCTTGTACGGAGAAGGCGCTCATAGGAAGTTGTGAATGTAGGCTCGATGAAGCGACGTACAGCGAAATAAAAGGCCAGCTTAGTCCCCTTGTTCACAGTGGTTGCGAAGAAGCATGCTGTCTCGTGTGCCTCTACTCGGTAGGTAAGAGCAGTCGCATATACGGCAGTCGTGTAGGTCAGCAAAGCGCTGAGAAGCGTGAGAAACCCTCGCATCGTGTTTGTTGGCGTGCGACGACTACTTTGGCTCTTGCGTATCTGGCGTTGCTAAGTTCCAGCTGTCGACAACGTCGGCGGTACGTTTCACCGATGCAGGGATGCGACGGGGGAAGGGGCGGGGGCTAGCAGGACGACCAATGAGAGTATGGGACGTGGATCGTTGCATCTAGTAGTGTAGTCGTCAAGATGTGATTTATGCTATCCTAGTAGTCTCCACAGCCTACAAGCTACACGTGATCGAGACAGCATGCTCCAAAGCATCCCGACACTGGTGCTGACTTCTCTCGCACACGACTCCACCTATGCAATGCCTCAAAGCCCCCTGTACCAATGCATGTCGAATGCGCGTAGGTGCGCGCCATGCTGCCCAACAATACATACATGTTATTTGCCTTTTTGCTACTGATGTTATGCCACCACAACATGCCTTAGCTTTGGCGGTCCTGTGGTATCCTACACTGCTATTTCTGTGTTTCAGCGAATGAAGATGGAATCTGTCTTTCCCCAGAGCGTCCGTGTTTTGGCTGGATGGTCGAGTCCTAGTGATACATCGTCACGCCCTGCTATTATATCCCACAACACATCGTCTGCGACATGTCAGTATATGCTCAACAGTCATACTCTGCAGAGATTTCTTACCATCATCTAGGGGCTCTGGTTTTGAGTATTGCGATCTGCCCACGAGGGCAAATTTGATCTTATCCAGCTGCTTGCCCTTGATTTTGGTAAAGTCGGAAAGTCGCTGTTTCGTCTCGCTGAATGGCTCACCCTACATTACGTCAGCATAGATCACGCGATACTTTATCGCATTGTGTATTGCCTACCTCCTTGATCGAAAACTGGAACGGCACGCCATGTGGTTTGGAGGGTTCCTTGTCGTAGTGGAACACTGTGATTTTCTTCGACGACTCATCGTCTGGGTACGGCGCAACAAAGATTTGTGTGTAGTCGTAAAGGCTCATGATCGAGTGATCGGGTGGAAGCACCTTGTGGAATTTGTGCATGTGCGCCTCGTACGCCCGGGCCTTTTGCATGATCTCGTCGCTGATACCGGCCTTCTTCTGCAGGGCCTCCAGAAGATCGGAAATCTGAGCATTCTTCGGTACCATCAATGTATGCTCCTCCTACATGTCATTAGTATCGAGAATATAAAAACTAGAGTATCGATGCCAGTACTCACCTCTTTGCTGAGTCCATCGGGCAGCCAAGTCACCTTCACAGGCTTTCTCTGCTCTAGCTCTTTCAAGCTCATGTCCAACACCTCGTAGAAGAGAGCGTCGTTTCGCTGCATGGCACTTGCCGAGTAGTTGTATGGACCGGGGAAGAGAATGTTGTTGAGTGTAGAGTTGGCGTTGTACTTGATTGCTTGCTTGGGCTTACCAGCTGTGCTGACAGTAGTGAACCGGAGGTGATTGGGGTCGGTCTTGAGGTGCTCCGCTACCTTGCTAGCGAACTGGTCGTATGCCATCTTCTTGCTAAGCGTAAGAGAAAAGGTTGGCATATCTGCCTCCGACACCCTCGGCACGAACTCGATGTTAATCTTGTTAAGCAAATAATCATAGAATTCCTTTGCTTCGGTGTAACCCCCTGCCGCCGTTATTTGCGCAGTTTCCTTCTCGCTGAGCACGCGCTGCACTGTGATGATGTCGCCGTCCTGAATTTCTGAAGCTGCCAACGTGACCTTGGGTTTCATGGCCTCGATCATGTTTTGCTTGATTTCTTCGGAAAGCTTGATCTGTGTGCCGGCTGGCCATTCCATCATCTTCAAGATTGTGGGGGTAAGGTCGGACACCTTATCTTGGTATGCTGCATAGAACGTTCCCATACCAAAGAGGCTTTGTTGGGCGGCGTCGAAATGCTTCAGGAAGATCATCAACGGCCGGTTGTTAGCCTGGCCCTTGAGGTCCACCAACCGGTCACCAAATACTGGTGCGCCACTATCGTCTCGTGCCTCGGCTTTCTCGATCCACATCCTGAACTGCGCCTGTTTTGTGCCATGCTTGCTAGCGGCCTCCTCGACTGTCATCTCCGGGAATTCCAGGGCAGTGTCAGGACGAACTGTGCCATTTTGTCTGTTGACCATCGACCACGGCCGCAGCATATCTGCTTCGGTTCCCAGGTCACGGGCAACGGTCGCAGCAAAGTCGGCCATGGTGGTTGCTCTGAGAACCCGGTAGATCTTTGGACTGGCAGGCGTCTCCACCTCGTTCTTCCATGGCACAATGTCAAATCCCTGGTAGACGCTAAACTGGTCATTCGATGCAACGGCAACGTCCATGTATAAATGGGCCTCCTCGCGCTCTTTCTTCCTACGCTCCAAGGCCGCTCTCTCTTCGGCGAGTCGCTCAGCCAGGTGCTTGGGAGGCTCCACCGCTTTGCTGTCCATCAAGACTTCATCAAGCTTTGTCTCCCGGATGTAGACCAACATGTAAGCGCTCATGGAGCGTTTTGCAGACCACGCTCGTGTGTAAGGATTGCGTTGTCCAGTATTTCCATTGGCTTGCGCGTAATCACCACCAAAGTTTTCTTCGAGTGCCTCTCGGACTGTGGCGCGTGTGACGCGGTCATCATCGAATTTGTAGTAGTGTCCGTCTTTGGTGGGCTTTAGAAAAGCGTAGTAATGACCTGCGTTAAGATCACCGCTGTGAACTAAAACACCGTGGAGATGGTAAACCCAAGATTCGGAACGGTCAGCGCCCTCGGAGAGGTACGGCGCGGCGTCCCATACCTCTGGGAATTCGTAGCGATCGTTGACCTTCATCATGGCGTCGCGCTGGAAGTCGTACTCGAAACGCTTGAGTTGGAGATGTAGCACGGGCGGGAAGCTCTCGAAAATGACACCTTTTCTGGCGTCCTGTAGTCCAAAGCCCTCTGCAAAGTATTTGTTTTCACCATCCATGGTCTCCACTTGGACATAGTCCCTAAAGCTGTCGTCGAGGTTCTTGTTTCCGCTCACGTTCAATTGAATGTCCCAGAATTCCTCAACACGGGAAGATTCGTAGTCGACGTTAATGCATGATATGTAGGTCTTCATCTTGCCGACAAACATCTTTGTCAAAGCACCTTCAGCCTCTGTGCCTTTCATTCTCTCATCAAGCTTGTCCATGAGCACGCGGGATAGCTCTTGCACGTCTTGTTGCTCGAAAATCTGCTTGGAATCCCAGCCGAAGGAATGGGTTAACTCTGTGGTCCCGACAGCGTTGTTAGAGGTTTGTAAGAGGTAGAAAAGTCTTTGCAGGGCGTATGCGCTATTCGAACGGTCGGCTTCTTCTGCGGTGGGGATTTGGTAAACGGCCTGGTGAAGTCAGTACTGGGGTTCTTGTTTCGGGCCCTGATACACACCTGTCGGAAAGCGGTCGTGAAGAACAGCGACTGAAGAAGCGAATTCAGGTAGCATGTTGCGCCCTGGTTCTTGAGACCAACCATGCCGGTTTCCTTCTTTGAATCGTAACTAGAGTGTGTCAGTAACTGAGGCCGGGGCACTTAGATGTGAAGAAGAAGAAAAAACCCACTTGATAAAGTTGTGCCATAGTACCCCAGTAGGATCCTTTAGTACTCTTACATATGCAGTTACGTTGGCCCCGTTGTCCTCGACCATGGGCCGTCCGCGATCCTCCCAGGAGTTGCTAAAGAGCTTCCTAAGCTCGGCAAAGCGTGTGAATCCCCAGTCACCCTCGTCTGCCGTGAAGCGATGGTGTGCGGTATGCGTAGTGAAGATGGTAGGGTCGTTCGGGTTCCAGAGGACGAGCATAAACTCGACACAAGCATACCAGTCCTCGGGCATCTCGTCCTCTTCATAGGCCTGCTCGAGGTAAAAAGAAGCAAAGTCGACATTGTTACCGTAGGGGAAGAAGAGAATGCGCCAGGGATGTCCGGCGCACTTGAATATGGGTCCATGTTCACGCCTAGTGAGACTTCGCCATTCTCTGATTTCCCAAGTATGGTACGCCTCGGCCTCGACTTCATACTCGAGCGTCTTGGGCATGTGCCTTTTCATGAAAGCATCGTACTCATCGGCGCGGGGCTCGGCGTCGGCGTCGACGTCGTCCATTGGGTCGTCTGTGTCTGGGGTGATGATGGCAACGTCGGTCTTTTCGTCGTACTCGTGGTCGACGAGCATGTCGCTTTCAAGCTGCAGGCACAGGGGGGGTCAGCATCTGAGACGGGCATGGCAGAGCTCCAGCCGAGGGTGCAGACGTACCTGGTCCATGGCGTCTGCAAATGCCCGGCAGGAACGGGTTGTGGTGATAGTGGCGGGACAGGCAGCAACAAATCAGTAGCAGACGGAGAAGAAAAGCTTCTTCTGGGCGTGGGGGCAGGTGGAAAGGCACGACGAGTGCGCTCAACGCAGGAGAGGTGGTCAAGAGGAGCTGCGCGCCAGTCGCCCTCTGAAAGGGAATCGAGCAAGTTGCAGGCGGGCAGATGCGCGCGAGGAACCGCGGGCAAGGATGGCCTTCTCGCTAAAAGGTGGCGGCAGTGGAGAAGTGACGACTGGATTATCCTCGCCGTCAATCCTCCCACGGCGAAAAAAAAAATCAGGACCTGGTATTCCTCGGGGCGGCAGAGAGACTTGGGGGACAGACACGGCGCACAAGGACGGAAATCGGAGGAATAGCTCTCGAAGCTTGGGACTCAGCTGTCTGCAAGTGGTGCAGCCTTGGCGCCCTGTACAGTGGAGAGCAGCAGGGCACGACGTCATTCGTCAATCTCGCGGCCGGTATGAAGCTGGCAAGACATCATGCCATTCGCGTCTGCGACGGCTGCAACAGGCTCTCGACATCGTCTGCGCTGCATCGACCGTCTGTCCACCTGCAAATTGCCTTTTTCCTCCTGTCCAATCAAACAATTGCAGGCGCCGTGGCTCAGTCATCGCAAACGGTGCGCCCGAGTGCGGAGCTCGTCGTCACATGTCCTCGTGTCCTAGAGCGGTTCTACTGGACCCTCACGCTCCAACGCTTCCTTCTGTAGCGCACCCACCACGATGATTGTACGAAAACGTGGTCTTGAGATAGCTGCACAGCGCTCCTACGGTAGCCTGCTGAGAACCCCTCGACAAAATCCTGTCGCACGACCACCAGCCCGCGCTCAGCATGCCGCAGCAGTTGCGCCCACATGGAGGCCGTCTTCGGCACTCGACGAGTAAGCGGCGTGCGAGCAATTCACAATCCACGGGCCACCACAGCTGACGGCACGACTCCAGATGGGTGCAGCGTGAGGCCAGGCCCATAAGCCTGCGGCAGTTGACTTTTTTCGGAAGGACCCTGACCGAGTCTCGTCTGCTCGATTCGGCCAACTACTGCAGACTGGAGCTGCCAACCAGGTAGCACGGCGTCTTTGCTATCACGGAGCCTTGCTGACCCGGTGCAGACTTGCCCATCGCCTGCGCGATATCCAAACCTTGCCGTATGTGGTTGTCGCCAACCCTCATCTTGCTCATGTCTACGAGTCGTACCTACGAGCCTTTGAGCGCTTTCGTCGCATACCCGAAATACGCTCACTGGAAGATAATGAAAAATACTGTAAGATCCTAGAGGAGACATTAACCGAGCACGCGACCGTCATCCCCCGCCTGGCGACTGGTGTCTTGGAAGTGCGCGGCCTCATCAAGGCCGAAGAGACGGACAAGTTTATGACAACAATGCTGCGGTCGGTATGACTTCGCCCACCCAGGCGCATTTGAACAATACTTACCGATTCCAGCGTATCTCCCGAAGAGTTATCGCGGAACAACATCTTGCTCTCACTGAAACCTTCAATTCACCCTGGCACTTCCCTCAGGCCCAAAGTCCCCCACAAGACCAGGAAGCTATTGGCGAAATTTTCCTTCGATGCAACGCAAAAGAGATTGTCGAAGACTGTGGAAAGACGATGCAGGAGCTGATCAGACGCACTTATGGTCCCGATGCTGCTATTCCGGAAATCAAAGTCTACGGGCATGTGGACGCGACGTTTCCCTACATTCTGACCCATCTCGAGTATATCATTGGCGAATTGCTGCGGAACTCGATTCAGGCGGTTATCGAACAGCCTAGGTCCAAGGACGCCAAGTTGCCACCCATAGAGGTTTTGATTTGTGAGACTTCGCAGCATGTCATCATCCGCATCTCTGACCAAGGTGGTGGTATCCCGAATGAGGTCTTGCCTTATTTGTGGAGCTTCAGCAAAGGCCCTCGACGCGAAAAGCGCATGGAGAATCTCGCCAGAGTACCAAAGCTGCTGGGCACGCTGCAGGAGCTGCAGGTTCCCGGTGATGAGTCTGCAGCGCAGATACAGCAAAAGTCAGACACGCGATCTAGATATGGCGACTCGGGTCATCACACAGGCTCCTTGTCTTCACTTACCAGTCGTGCACCAGACCTACGTCTTGGCATCGGGCTTCCCATGTCGCGACTGTATGCAGGTAAGCAGGTTCAATTAGGTTTCACTCGATTCCTCTGACCGTTCCTCAGAGTACTGGGCTGGCAGTTTGGAGATACACAGCCTCGAAGGTTACGGTGTCGATGCCTTCCTACAGATATCGAAACTGGGTAATAAGAATGAACGCCTCACCACGCGAGCCTCCATGGACGCCATATAGATTGGCAGGCGCGACGCGGTTGCCCGCCTTAGAAAGTGAAAAAAGCTTTCGTACCTTACTGCTGTAAAACAAGAGCTACTCTTGCACTGGCCGTAAAAACGAAAGGTGCGCATGGTCACCAGAAGCAACTGTAATATCTGCACCATCCGCCAGACCACTTCTGCTCTCCAACGTTTTTCTCGATTCTCAGAACGCTGCATTTTTACCGTCCATTGATACCGAATAGTACAGCATGATTGTCGAATCTCTGGTAAGCATACCGAGAGTGGCTTGTGGACATCACTGACTTTCATAGTTGCCGCTTTACCCCAACGTCGGTACCAAGGGCCATGCCCATCCATCCCCAGCTATGATAGCAGACACTAGGGAAAATCAGCGTTTGACAGAACTCCTGGCCAACGTAGCATTCGATGTGGAGATACGTGGCGTTGCTGCTGGCTCTGATGCACCTGCATACGAAATGTATAACCCAAGACTGCGGAAGTCTGACACAACGCAGGAAGGTGCGCGAGCAACAAACCCTCCATTCGAGCATGAAAGAATCATGGTTTCGTGGATCTAATTAGGAGCAGCCATTAGCCATCTTGATACCGTATCTTGCTGGAGGGGCATTTCCTACACCCAAGCTCTAGAGCTTACCCACTGGGAGCGTTTATTCCGTTGTTGTTTAGTCTCAGGAATTGAAGATCGCTTGCAACAGACCATCTTCACTCAATTGAACAAATGTGAAGGTGAGGGACAACTTTCCCCAATGCCTCACCTACTATACACCTAAACTGCCAAGGGAGAGAGTGTGCATCGCTGGCACCGGGACAACACCAACTATGTTGTGGCGACTGCTAAACTTGATTTAGATCGCATTGACAAAATCAGTCTTCTCCCCTGTCTCATTCGGTCCTTTCCCAAGGACAGTCCATATCTTCTTGACATCGATCTCTCCTGTCTCCTCCGTGATATGACTGATGCCTTTTGCGACGACCATCACAGTCAGATCACAGCAAGAAGCTTTCCCTGGTCGTTCGGCTCCGGCGATTTTCCACGCTTTGTCTACAATTTCCTTTCTACACAAGACTGTATTCAGAGCACGCCAGCCGGACCTCACGTGTTCGTCAGCTGTTCAATCGATTGGTTGACCTTTCCGTTGGTCACTGTGATTGCTAATGTGGCTTGGCATCCACCTGCCATTGGGTTTCAATCTGTTCCTGCTCAGGTCAAGCCAGGAGCGCATTATGTTATAGTCCCGTATCGTGGACACATCATGGAAAACATCCAACAGCCAGAACCCAAACAGTATCCTGAATTCATTGAATATCTTGTGAAAAAATCGACTTCCGAGGTTCAGTGGGATCATGGAGCAGAGCTCTTCCGCGCGAAAGCCCCCGAAGGAGTGGCAGTATGATGCGCTACTCAGTGAAACAGTATTTGAAGGATTTCGCTAACCGTCAGTGACAGATCAATGATGCATCTGTGTCTGAGACTATTCTGCAAGCCAAAATTATCACGCGCTTTCCTGGTAATGTGCGCTTCGAATCGACATCGCGATACGCCATCAAAGTCAACTTGATAGACACTTCGGAGCTTGACACCGTAACGGATAACAATCGTTCGCGGAACTCATTACTAGTAGCGCCCTGTGCATTGCGATGCGACCCGTTCGAACTCTTGGCCTATCAACAAGAGCCCGCATTCTTTCCTGACTCATTCAATGAGCTGATAGGTCATGGGATGCCGCCTTTGAGTAGCGAGCACCTCAATAAAAAGATTGCTGAAACCACCAAAACGATTGCCCCAATTTACAACGGGTTCCATTCCAACCCTGAAGTCAGTGCAAGATCATCAAAAAAGCGATCCAACTCACTGGGCGAGAGCGATAGAACGGCTTCAGAAGGTAAATGCTTTCACGACTCTTACAGCTCTGACCCAAACACTGAGCTCAAGCGTCAAAAACTGGGTCAGATCAATGGGGCCGAGATGGGAGGATTGCTCTCTGAGAGATCGAGCAGAGTAATGGAAATTCAGTGTCCGACACCACCGTATACACCATTAACATCCAATTCCAATGATTCCGATCCTCGAGCTCAGTTGACCAGCTTTCTTGAAACGAAGGCATCGCCGGTGCATCGCACAAAAACCAATTTCAAGTTTTCACCTCAGTTGTCGCAGCAGACGATTCAAAACAACTATCACGAATTCGAAAAGATGGCTCTACGCAAGCTGATTAATGAACCAGGTTTGGGCGACGTGGGCTTTGAGAAGATATTTATGGGTGATAGCGAGGCTGAAGACTGGCACTCGTCAGATCTTGAAGGCTTGAGTGATTAGGTGAGTGCCGTGGAACCAGCAATTTGATGACAGCCGCGCCCAGTATCAAATGCTATTGGGTAAGCGTTTGCCACCGGTTCGGTATCGCAGGTTTCCAGGTAGGGGATGTCGTGTTATTGCTTTCGTTTGCTATGCTAGGGTTGGGGATCGTTGGTTTGGCAAACATTGACCAAGTTTTTACCTAGAAGCACGATCATCATTGTTGGTTTATTCAGCGTTGTTCTAGCCAAAGATGCACGTTCTGTTTGGCCAAATGTCAGGTAACAGATGAGCGCAGCCATGTTCTTACAACGCAGCACACGGCACCTCTAGCTTGCTCCGACAGGTTGCCCATACCGCGCCCGACTCGTTTAGCTACTGTCTTTGATCGAACAAGAAGACCCAGCGCGTGGCTACATGACTGACAAACGTAGTAGCCGGCCTTGTCACTTCACACATAGCAAACGACGGAAGATGCCAAGCGAGATATGCCATTTGCATCTTCGAAGCTGTAAAACTGTTTATATATCAGCCTTTCTACCATGAATGAGATTCTGTGCCCCACGGACATCTGAGAAACAAACCTCAAATTACCGTTAACTATACTCTTGTTATCAGCTAGACGACTCCTCTGCACCCCCATTGGATGTGTGGAATTATGCATGAATATCTTTGCAACGACATCGCGATCATCACGGCTCCTGTCTTACTACTTCTTACCCTTGTCAACGTAGTCCTGGTACTCACAGCTTACAAGGCCGAAAATATTCCCGGGGAGGACAACGGAAAAGAAGGGCCAGACAAACTCATCTATACTGTCCTTCAAAACGTCTATGCGTGCCAGGCGGAGCATCTCATCGCACAACAGCAAGAGGATATCCAAAATCTTTCTGCGCGTGTTGCTGAACTGCGCGAGT
>JAODYC010000039.1:159664-193735 GCA_026262405.1 Curvularia hawaiiensis
CTATCGAATCAAGGCTCGTCTGATATCTCACGCACTTCCATATGTCTCTGAGTGATACCACTACCGATACTGATCCGTCTTGTCTTCCCTGTGCCGTTACGGTCACGTGGCCGAGTAGGCCTAAGATAAATTTGTTATGTGATTAAAATGAAACTGAGAAAACTGCAGCTCAATAGCTCGCTAGTTTCTGAATTAGATTTGGGATAGCTGGGTGGCACGCTAGAGGCACTTGAAATGCTACAACTGAAGCCGTAACTGAAACTGAAACTGAGCTGCCAAACAGGCCCTAAAAAATAGGCAGATGGCCACGTACAGGTGGTGAGATGAATTGGGTATAGCTTTGGTTGAACAAGGCGCAGTCGAACTATTCCTGATGTGACTTAATTACGAACGCATGCAGTTCGCACCAGGCTGAGAGATAGGCTACATCTTCCAATAGCTTTATATAAGAAGTCAAATCTCATACAGAAGTGTAATGCCACAAAATATGGATTTGGAACCCGGAGATCTTCGCAACCGCGACGGATACCCTGCACTCGCCAAATGGATAGCACGTGATCCAGATGGGGAAACGTTCGTGTTTCGCAAGTTTGATCAGCTAGCGGCGAGATATGCGCTCCATCTACAGGCCCGGATAACATCTCTAGAAGCTGAGATCGATGAGCAGGATAGGATTGCCAGAAAGCATGCAGAATACGAAGTGCGTCAAGGATCGAAAAGCTGGGAGATGCTGAGTGAACGTGCCAAAGCGACGGATAGTCTTGAGGAGAAACGGGTCAACAGCATTGGGGAAATGGGGAGTCTTGTTCAGCAGTACTGTAAGTCGTCATTTAAAATCTGATTAATTCATCTTTGGGCTGATTCAGAGCAGATGATTTCCTAAATGCGCGGTCGCAGATTGCGGAAAAGCGTCAGCCTTGCGATCGTTCCATGTCAGCTCTGCGTGAATATGTAAATGGGACAGCGGTTAAGAATGACGAAGGCGTTCCTGTTTCTATAATCAAGGGGCGCGCACAAAGATACCTAGATGATAAATCCGACCTAATCACGCTTGCTCGTCCGATCGAGGAAGACTATCTATCCCGTTTCCTTCAGGACCATTGGATTTTCAGGAACCGGAACACATCTGAAATTTACGACCGTACCACCATATACAAAAATTCACATATCACTCGCACCGTCGCTGGTATCGACCTTCTTCTCGCTGCGATTCTTCTAATAGGGGCAATTGCAAACTTGTACTTAGTTCCGAATGCAAAGGCTAAGCTGGGACTGGTAGCCATGTACACAATTTTGTTTGCATCAAGCGTTGCGCTTTGTACGAATGCAAGGCGAACGGAAATATTTGCTGCGACTGCAGCATACGCCGCCGTTCTGGTTGTTTTTGTCAGTGGCGATCTAGGCGGAACACAAAGCCGACAGTGTTTGATACAGCTTGAAGGAGCGATTTGGAAGACAGTAGCATGTCCTGGCTAAGTTTAAGAATCATTGTTACTTAGCTCAGGTCGTTCAATCGGCTTCATTCTCTATCAGTTCTGAATTCGAGTCAATTTTCCTGTTGCAGGTATTGCACTATGTATCTTCGGAAGTTTCTCACTTGCAAGCACGATCGATTACATTTTGAATGATGTTGGATTATTATGAGCTCTTATTTCCGAAGAATATTGAACATTTCGTGCCCTGACACTTGGATAGGGCACCAAGTTGAAACTAAAAGCGACATACAGAGCCAATGCAGTTTCTTGTATGACCACTGGTGGGCTGCTAAAGAGACACGGCATTACGGTCAGTAGCAGCTTTCAATCTAATATGTCTAATAACTGAGAGTATTCATGAGGAATAGAACATATGATGACGACCGCGATTGAAGAAGAAGCCTCAACAACATCACAAGATCCGGCTCTGAGCCTCGACCCCCACACGCACCGTCGCAGGATTGAAGCATAGGGAGAAGGGATGTTGGAAAACACCTCTTCAGACACGACGATGTAAATGACAATTGTTTTCAACGATGCAACGCGTAAGAGTTTTTGATACGATTGGATTGTTAACAAAGAAAGAGAATTTTTATCCTGGTCTAGTGCTCTGTGGGAAACGGGTTCCTTAAAGTAAATCTTCAAATTCGGATTCATTGAACCTTGATTTGGACGGACTGGTGGCTGCTTTGTCGCTATCTACATGAGATTTTGTCAGAAGTCCTGAACAACGCTGAAACCTGGATAAGATATCTCCGCTTCGATTGAAAACTCTATAATTCGTGCCAAATCCTATTATCACTCCATCAATGGACATCTTCGTTGAAAAGCTGGCGTAGGCTTGCATGCTGAGTTTAGCTCCTTTAAAAACGGACTGGTTTTCCATAGTGGGGTTAACATCTACCTTGGCCAGGGACCTTGCATGTTCCGTCGCATGTGACGAGGCTATGGACGTGATCACCTGCAGTAGCCAGTACAGCCATAAACCGACCCCTGCGCACTGCTGGCTGCCCTGAACTAGTGCTTTCGCCTGAAGAGGCTCAGCAGGGCAATTCAGGTCGATTGTATATCCCTGCTACTCAGCTTCTTGTCTAACAACAACAAGATACTGCACCACCCAGGTCCCCGCAGGCAAGTCTGGAATTCATAGCGCCGGTCCCGTTTCGCGTACTACCAACAATGCGGATTCAATCGAGACTCATGATCGTTGCACAAAAGCTGAATAGTGTGAAGGTAAGGATGTGTCGGCTGAAGTCTTGTATAATTTCTTTTTCTGGTGTGAGAACGCTGATAGGAGACGGGAAACGGCTACTGCAAATGGCATGATGGTGCGGCAGCGATGGCGATGGCGACAGCGATGGGTAGCACGCTCGACAGATGTCATGGCGCTGTGGCGCTATGGACCCAGAGCTCTAGCCATCGTTTTAGAGCCAATCTGCTTGCGTAGCTTGGTAGCGAACTCCACGGCACATGGAGCTGATCGCTGATAGCAATCCAGGTCCCTGGTTCCCGTACGAGCGTGGCGATGCACAGATCATCGGATGCGTCTGACCGCCCTTACCCGCCGTTCGCGCTCCGCGGCAGGATTCTCAAAGTTCAGCTACTAACAGATTGTGTGGGGAAGCCTCTTTTGCATCAGCTTCCAGGCACGCAAATCCTAGGTAATCGCTCGGTGATCGTACCAGCAATTCTGTTTTGCAGGTTGATCATCGCAGACGCTCTTGTGTGAACGTTCAAGAATATATTGGAAGGAGGGAAGAGGCAAGATCACCACCTCCGCAGACGATCTTACGGGTACAGTAGCCACATGGAATTGTTTCCTGTTGTGTGAGATGAGTTGTGCAATCCCTGATGGCCATCTTGCGCCGATCGCTTCATATTCTGGGCTAAGATTGTACGTATCGGACAGCTAACTTCGCCAACAAAAATTTAAGTTTGTGATGTCCCAGGTTTTGGGACCATTACAACTCGGGAAAACCACTCATCGTGCTGTTTAGCAGACAACCCCACA
This sequence comes from Curvularia hawaiiensis, assembly GCA_026262405.1. Lineage (NCBI taxonomy): Eukaryota > Fungi > Ascomycota > Dothideomycetes > Pleosporales > Pleosporaceae > Curvularia > Curvularia hawaiiensis. The sequence continues at coordinate 163,151 of JAODYC010000039.1, forward strand.
CTTCACTTTGCCTGTTCCAGGTTACGATCTACGGGCTCGCATAACGAATCCAAGCTCTATTGCAAATTCAAAGACCTTGAAGGCAAGCCCGCGAAAGTACAGAGCATAACTATCAGTTGGAATTCTGGGATGCTATGTTGCTACATGGGATCATAGATCCAATCATCATTCATCTTTGTGCGACAAAATGGTAGGAATGGATCGATAATGCGGCGCAGGGATAGAGGGAATGGATGGCCGCTCGCTTGCGGGTAGCCTTCCGGCGCCACAAGGGGTAGTCCCGTCACGTCAATGAGGGAAACTAGTTAGACTGGCATTCTCTCGCAAACCTTATGGTGGACAGGCCTGGAGGGCTAGATATTGCCACCTGAATTGATCTCCGTTCGTCTGTTTACCTGAGTGGTTTCCTATAAGATGTAAGGCCGCTAGGCCCATCGAGTTTCTAACGTCGTTCTCTGCACTACTACCACACTTGCCATCTGCGATATCATGGGACTTCCACTTCCTCAGAAATTGAGAATACCATGTGCCCTGTTAGGTGCATTAAGCATCATAACTTTCGCACTACGCTGTTTCGTTCGCATACGCATCGTTAAGGCTTGGGGTCATGATGATTCATTCATTGCTCTTGCATTCGTATGTCTTCTCATCTGTAAACCCCATATTCTCAGTTTGCTTACAATCCACTAGATCATTCACATGTGGTACACTGGAACCCTCTTGACAGGCATTCATTATGGAACTGGTCGACGGACTTCAGAGATATCGATCGAAGACTCGGTACATGCCATGCGTGTAAGTCGTCCATATTGGGTCTCAAAATGTTTCATGGTCTGACTTTTCGTCAAGTGCTGGTGGCTGTGCTTCCTTGCATACGCATGCTCCATTACCTTAGCCAAGATATCCGCCGGCTTTTTCTTCCTGAGGATCGCAGATGTCAAACCCCTCTTTCGCATTACTACGTACATCATCACGGTGCTTGCAGCTGTGGTCGGCTTTGGCTTCTTCTTCCTTAGTACTTTCCAGTGTCTTCCAGTCGCTTTCTTCTGGACACGATTGCAAGGCGATACAAATGGCCGGTGTCTTGACATTGACATCATGATAAAAGCTACATACTTCTACGGGGCTGTGACTGCGGGAACCGATCTAGCCTGGGGAGTCTTGGTTGGTGGGCTGATCTGGAGATTACAAGTCGATCGCCGTACAAAGATATTGACAGCGCCCTTCTTGGTGCTGGCATGCATGTAAGTGGAACTTTCCTTGTAAATTCAAGACATGCTAACAAGATACAGTGCAAGCTATGCTGCACTTGTGCGAATGCCGTATGTGGAGACATTCAAAGCTCCAGACTTTTTATGTAAGCCGCACATATCAAGGACATCTTTTGTTAAGTTCTAACACATCTGCCTAGATGCAACTGTGGACATTTCACTCTGGTCCACTGTTGAAGTTGGTGTTTCTGTAGTCGCTGCCAATCTCGCCACCGTCCGGCCGCTATTCCATCACTTTGCACACCGCGGTGAATCTTGGGCGTCCCGACAAAACCGGCCTGTAGTTGCCGTCTTGGATGATATTCCAGACTTTCAAGAGCTCAAGACCATCAAAGGATCTGCTAAGAGTCAAGACATCACAGTAACATCAGCCGATCAAGAAAGCACGAGACATGAGAGAAACGCCTCTAAGACCCCTTCTGTTTGGAGTAGATGGATACGGAAAGACAGCAGCTCTTCGGCGGACACCCACATTCCGTGAGACTACATCCCCAAAGCAGAGTTAAATTCAACTTGGAGCCTTTATTCATGATTTGTGTTGAAGTGGCCAAACATGGAGACGTTGGCTCCCGGCATTTCCTTCTTTTTCATCATAGCTTTGCTCGCAGCTTAGCAACCAATACAAAATTTCACACTTAGTTCTTCGCCTTCGCCATATGCGTTCTTGTGGAACCTCTTCGTGCACAAGCTTTGGTACACTATCTCACATCTACAAGCTCAGTAAATCATGTCATTCTACCTCTCCCAATCAGATATGATTACCACTCAATGCTTCCACTCATAGATTTGTTTCAGCAGACCTGGTGACACTGCAGAGAGTTCTACATTCGAAGAAAGCGAAATGGCAGTCACTCATTCGAATTCAGGTAACTTCTGAATCGGAATATGGAGCATCACACCAGAACCTTCTTGTGAAAGTGAACGTTGCGTGGCAAATTATGAAGGGACAACCAGGAAGAGCTGTCAAGGAATTGTCAAACGGATTCCTACTTGCCTTGATGACAGACGAGTGACGTTTCGTCCCAAGAGTTTATGCTGAGAACTTCATAAAGCATGTGTGCTTTTGCAAGTGGCGATTGACTATTCCTAAGAGAATTCGAGGGGCTAGCAGCCGCTGACTTTAGATTTAAAAAAGCAATTTTAGGCCGCCGCTTTACAGCGGAAATTGGCGCAACGTTTTGGGGGCAGCATCCGACACAACTGAGGAGGCTGTGGGAGAACGGTCTAGATTGAGATCTGAGCAATTGGGGAGGAGCTGGGTGACTAGGCCCAGAACATAATGGTTTGTAGGTACCATAGCTATCCAGTCTGAACCCTCTACTTCAGCCAGTTTTTGAATTTCTTTAGTGGTTTATTAGTGTCGAGAGCTTACTTTTGCTCCGCGTTTTGATGTGACGGAGCGAAGTGAAGATTCTAGATTCAGCCTTCAGAATCGAGGAGCAGTGTGAAAGATGCATAGGCCATCAGTTCCCTATAAAGGTCGTGCGATGCAAGAACTAAGACGCAAGAGCGGGGACAATTCCTGGTTAGTTTTTAGTGTGCGAACGCTGAGTTGCTCGTTTCCAAGGCTTATAACAATGCATCAGCGACAATTTTTCTGCATGAAACTTAGTACTGTAGTTTAAACTACATCGTGTATTAATATGAAGTATAGTTTCGCAGAAAGAGGTTGTCGCTAACAGCTCTGGCGAACTTAGGGGACACGAGCAGGTGGAATGATCTGGTTACCCTTCTACAGATGAGTTTCAGATGTTCAGGCCAGATTGAGAGGTAACTGCTTGATGCCCTTTGTGGGTCACTTCTTCGTAGATAATTCATTGTGTACAGATACGATGCGGATTGTACAAGGCTGTATTAGGACCGGAAACATAATTCAGAATGGATGCATAGAATTGGTAAGCATCCGCAGGGAAATTGTGCTAGAAAAGCCGTAAAGATCGCGTTGCGTAAATCAAAAGAATGGAAACTTTGTCGTTCATTTGGAATGCAGACTAATAAAGACCAATAGATACGCCGAGTGTAGCGAAAGTACAAAGTGTTGAGATCTTAGTGCGACGCCAACACCGATAAAAATCTCGTCACACATCAAGAAACCGCTACTACCTTTCATCTCCCTTGCGCTTAGACGATCCACCTTTGATCTCGTCATCGGCATCTTGCGGAAATTGAACGCCCATTGCCCTCATCATATTTCCAGCTGGCCCAGCCAATCCAGCCTGACCCTTGAAAGCCTTCAACATGTTGTCCGCAAGGTTGTAATCCTCATCCAGCAAGTTGTCGTCTTCATCGTCTTCATCCTCTTCTTCTGCGTCTGCAATCTCTGGGAGCTTCGCTTTCCCTTTCCCTTTGCCAGTCAAGGAAAGAGCTGAGCCTGACTTGTTGTTTGACTTTGGGTTGATGTTCAGAGCGCCATGACTGAACAGTTCCGCCTCCATCATCTCGCTCAGTTTCTGGATCTCTTCGTCTTCTTCCTTCTCGGCGTCTTGTTCACGCGCCAAAGCCCGTGCTTCGTCAGTAAGAATGGCTTTCTCCGCCGCCGACAGTGTCATGAACTTTTCATATGACTGCTCGTACTCCGCAAATTCTGCATCAGCTGCGGCATCGTCTTCGTCATCTGTATCGTCTTCTTGGTCTTTACTAGGCCCTGCCTTGGATCTGCCTTTGCCCTTGCTCTCGATAGTGGAATCGCTATCCTCAGGGTCGTCCCACCCCCTGGCTCCGGCATCTGAGTCATTGTCCTCGTCCATAGGGTCAAACTCTCCGTCTGCCCCTTCTGCACCCGCTTCGTTATCAGCCAGAAAATCATTGAACCGAGCAACCATTTTTTGAAGATTCTCTTGCGCATTCTTATCGCCAAAAGCGCCGCTCGTTTTACTGCCTTTGCCTTCTAGTTCTCTTTCGAACTCGGTGAAGTCAATGTTGAGCCAACCTTCGTCGTCGTCACGTTTCGGCCAGTTAGCGATCTCGGCGTCTGTCGGAAGGGAATCATCGCCATTCTCAAGGTCCTCAAGTAAAAGAGCAATTTCGCGCGTCGGCTTCCGGGAGGCGTAGATAGAATGTGAAAGCAACATTTGCATTCCGGCCGTAATCTTGATACCTATCTCAGCCTTCTCGATTGATTTTCCGGATTTAACAAGCTGTTCTAGTGCAGTATCCCATGGCGGAGGTGCCTCCCAGTGTTGTCCAAGAAGCTGAGCATAGAGAACTTTTGTAAAGCGCACACTGACGTCAACAAAGTCTTCTGGTGGAAACACAAGGGGCGTTTTCGATTTACTTGGCTGAGCAAGACGTATGGAAATGGGATCGCGCAGGTAGAACGCCTCAACTACCGGAGCAATGTATGACGGATTGCAGTGCAGGATGTAGGCAACCTTTCTTGGGAGTGGTACTGTTGCATGGTGCTGATTGTCTGAAATGGCAGCTGGGTAACCATTCAACCGATGAAATGCTTCCTTCTCAACCTTAATATACTGTTGTGGTCGTCCTGGAGTGTCATGGATGATCTGTATGGCTTGCTTTTGGGAGAGTGGAGCAGGGTCTTCCTCCTTGCCCAGGGGAATGATAAGAAGTCGATGGCTGTTTATCCAGACTCTATTCTCTGCGACTTCCGGAGTGAGCCATTTTGGAAGTGCGTTTGCTGCTTCGATAAGGAGGAATTCCCCATCGCTGTCATAAATGCGTATCCAAGCATCTTTGAACTCTTTGCTTAGCTCGCGTAAGAAGTAGACAATCAGCCATTCATCTGCGACACTGTCTCCATAGTTTGTTTGACCCCGGAGTAACCATTGTTGCTCTTCGCGAATAAGTTCGAGTTTTAATGAATCGCGCTGCCAAATGTACTCTTTCAAGAATTTCTTTTCCAGTGTGTTGAGCGCGCGTTGAAAAGCCTGTAGTCGTTCTCTTGTCTGTATGTCCGAAAGTCTAGAGTCTATTATGAAAACCATGTATTCTACCACGTCGTCGGGCAGCTTCTTTGGAAATCCGTCGAATCCTTCACCAAACCACTTGAGATCGTCCTGTTGGCCCTCCATGTTTTAGATGCCTACTGCTGTTATGGTTCTCCTAATGCGGCACGTTTCGGAGACTAATTATGGAAGTGATGGAAATATATCGTTCACTTGATCGTGTTTCCCCACGGTTGATGCACAAACCTCGATGACGCATTCGGGACGAATTCAAGGTGGAGACTTTGATGGAGGCTGCAAAGTCGAAACACGTGACTGAACGCGGCGTGATTTTCGAATCTTGTCGCGTTCGGCTGCTTAGCGGCGGGCAGCATCCCTGCAAGGCCCGAGCGCCCTAAACAAACAACAACCAAAGTATCCCGAAGAGACACACCAAAGTCGACACTACTGGAAGTGCGCGTCACGGAGGGCCTGCCATTCCTTTCATATATGCGGCCATAAGAAACATATTTGCACTATGGCGCACTTACTCGAGACGCCTCGTACAGAGGTCGGCGACATGACACGCATCCACGAGCCCTCGTTCAGCATCGAAGAGACGTTCCATGCGCCAACGGACCGCGACAACCTCTTCAAACAGATGGGCGGCGCTCGCACACCGCGAGCTCAGCTGACTGCCCGACGTAACCTGAGCGGAAAGAACGAGTTCACTCCCATGTTGAAGAGTGCGACCGCGAATCGGACACGCCAAGTCAACGGCCTCCTCGACGGAAGAATCACAACACCCATAGCCATGAAGCCTGGTTTTCAGGTCAGCAACACACCGCTGCCTGAAGCAAGCATGTACGACATACAGTCAAGTTCTTATGCCGATTCGGACGACGGTCGCACGGAGGTGCCTGATCCCAATTCCAGCACTATGAGCACACCCATGGCACTGCCAAGGAGAGCAGAAGGAGAGATGGACAGTGGGAATGGTAATGTGCTCACATTGAGAGAACAAGAAGATGTATGTATACACTGAGGCACTCTACATCAGGTGGCGAGCCCATCATTCCAACCTTGCTGACATTACACGCAGCGTCTAGCGCAGATTGACAAAGAAAACTTTGGACTTAAGCTCAAGATTCATTTCCTTGAAGAGAATCTCAAAAAGATGGGACCAGAATTCAACCGCGAAGCCATGGAAGAGAACATCAACCTCAAGTCAGAGAAGGTCGCGATGTCACGCGACATCAAGAACTACTCACGAGACCTCAAAGCCGCCGAACAGGAGCTAGACCACTACAAACAGCAATTGCGGGAGTACGCGGAGAAAGTCAAGCGACGGCATGCAGATGAAGGAATGCGCGAAGAGATGGACGAGCTCCGACGGCTAGCTGAAGAGCGCGCTGCCGAGATTGAGCGGCTCGAGGAAAAATTGGATGAGGCAAGAAATACGGACGAAGAGCTGGAAAAGGCCAATGCGGATCTAGAGACTGCACAAGCAGAGATTGCGAGAAGAGATGAGATGCTGGATGAAAATGAGGAGCAGATCAAGGACCTGGAAGAGCAGCTGGAAAGAGCCCGGGAATCACAATCTTCTGGCGACAATGAAAAAGATCGACAGCTCCAGGAACAAGCCCAGCGCATCGCCAAACTTGAAGAAGAGTTGCGGTCTGCCAAGGAATCGCAAGAAGATACTTCTACCGAAAAGGAGCGTCAACTTGTTGAACAAAATGAGAAGATCGAGGATCTAGAGGAACAGCTCCGCTCGATTGAACGCGAAAAGGATGTCGAAATCAACACCCTACAATCGAAACTGGACTCGGCAACAGAGACAAGGCAAAAGGAGATTCGTGAGCTGGAAGAGAAAGTCGATGAGTTAGAATGCGAGCTCGATGAAGCAGATGAACAGAAACAGCGGGAGCTTGATGAAGCAACTGAGCAGAAGCAACGACAGATCGCTGTGCTCGAGGAACGCCTACGGTCGATCGAGCGCGAAAAGGATACCGAGCTTCGAGAATTACAGAGACGCCTTCAGACTGTTCAGAACGAAACGCAGGCAGAGATGGAAGCGCTGCACGAACGTTTGGAGCTTGCCGAATCGCAGGGCGACAACCAAGTGCAGCTAGCCCAGCAATCTGCCAACGACGCTCGACAGAAGGTCGTTGAAATTACCCGCGAAAAAGGCATTGAAATCGAATTATTGCAGTCGCGAGTTGACGCTGCAGAGTCTAGAGCCGACGAACTCGAAGATTTCCGTAAAAAACACCAAGACGCGATGCAGCAAATTACCCGCTTGCAGCAAGATGTATCGACCTACGAACAACAACTTCAGCAGCTAAGACGTGATCTCTCTCAAAAGGACCGCGATTTGGGTGGGCTGGAGCGATTGCGCAGAGAACGTGACGATGCTACACAGGAACTTACTGGTCTTCGTGCGAACATTGGCAGCAAGGACGCTCAAGTGCAGGCGCTGAACAATGCGAAGCAAGAACGCGATTCTCTCTCTCGCGAATTGGCCAACCTTCGTCGTGAGCGTGACAACCTCGTCTCTAAGATGTCCAGCAAAGACGAGCAAGTGGAGGCATTGCGCAGGGGTAACAGTGACCGCGACATGTTGGTTGCGACACTTCGTAAGGAACGCAACGATATGGAAAACGAGATGCGCAATCTCCGGTCTGCCGTATCAGGTAAAGACTCACAGATAGAGGCTCTCCAGAAGATGACACGGGAACGAGACGCACTCTCTCGTGACCTGGCTCATGTTCAGTCAACATTGCAAGCTCGTGACCGCGAGATGGCGACACTACAACGGAAGGTCGAGGCACAGGAAGCGACGCTCCAAGATCTCAAACAGCTCAAGAGCGACCTTGACGATCGAACGAGGGAATTAGACACCGCACGACGAACGATATGCGATCGAGAAGCCGAGCTTGATGCTTTGCGAAGCCACGCCGATGAGCCAGATACACAGATTGATGTCATGCAAGACATTGTACGTAAGAGGGATAACGAATTGGAGGACCTTCGCGAACAAATGGACTCGCAGAGAAGTCAAATTGAAGGTCTCCAGCGACTAGCAGAGGAGCGTCTAGAGGCACTGGAAGAGCTCAGGGATGCTACAAATCGCGAAAAGGAAGATTATGAGGAAGAAATAGCAGTACTCCAAGATGACGCAGATGAAGTCGCTGAAGAAAAGGCCGCGCTCGAAGAGAAAATTGGCGTTCTGGAGTCAATGCTCCGTGAGAAGGAGAGTCAAAACAACGAGCTACAATCCGAATCGCGAGCAGCTCAACGTGACAAACAGCTCAAACTAGAGGACGAGATTCGCGATCTGGAGTCCAGGATTCGCGAGAAGGACAGTCAACATCGAAAACTCCTTTCCGAAGCCAAGTCGACTGCGCGCGACCAGCAGTCATCGCTTGAGCGTCAGTTGAAAGACGTCCAATCACAACTTCGGGAGAAGGAATCACAACTCCGTCTCCTTCAAGCATCGTCGAGAGCGATACAGCAAAAGGCAAACCAAGACGCGGTCGACCTCGATGAGCAAGCCGAAGCTCTCACAAAACGCCACATCAAAGAGATCAATGGCCTAGCCAAGCAAATTCAGTTCCTTCGAGCACGATGCTCACGCGCAGAAGCGTTCCGCGAGGCTCTCGGTTATCAAAAGAGATTCTTCCTCATGCAGATCTCCACATATAACGAATGGTAAGTTCCCATATTTCTCTCCTGTGCATCTCGACATAAAAAGCTGATATCGCTGCAGTAACCAACAAGATCTGAACCTGATCTCACAAATGGGAATCACACCCGACATTACCATCCATGAGCGTCGCCCTACACTCAAGTCCGCAGCTCTCGCTGTTGTGGCTGCGCTCCGTATGCAAAGGTTTGCGGATGACTGGGCGCAGAATAGGAAGATCCATGAGCAACTGAAGGCCAAATTGGAGAGCATGAAGAGGAATAGCCGAAGGGGTGTCGGTATGGGTATCACTCATAGTGCGAAGAAGAGTACTGGAAGTTCGCAGTTGAGGATTGCGAGATAGAACTTGCAATATCCGTAAAGCAACTAGGGCCTGAGGTTAGAAAGGTGTTTTCGGTGTAAGGGAGTGAAAGGAACCTTGATATGCACAGCATGGTATAGGTTATCATTGGCTGGTCTTTGTATTATTTCGTTGGGAGCATTACTGGGAGGTCTCGGAGTTCTACTGTGGCACAGAATGAAGTTATGATAAGCGCAACTCCTAGCTGGATTGCTTTGGTCGTTCCGAACTGCAGAAATTATGAAATGGGGTATCATGTTCGCTACTCTAATCCCAACATATGACTCCAAAAAACATTGAGGTTATGACTTCTGCCTTGCTGATCCACAAACACCACACACGCCTGCATCTCCTGCATTGATGTATTGACTTCCTCTGCAAGCCGAACTTTGGCATGTCCAACAATCTACAACGAATTCCCTCTTCAACACGTTGGCGCATGCGCTGCAAGTAAGTGCTTCAGCATTATTTTCGAGGGAACAGATTGGACAAGCGCAGGTCCGAGGCGGCACAAGAGGGCGGCTATACGTAGAACGCGAAGCCTCAGGGCGGCGCTTGTACAATTCGGAGAGTGAGATGATTGCTGAAGATCCAGTCTTTGGTGGGATAGATTTAGAGCTGATTGCGGCGGTTGCTGTAGAACTCTTGGTCGTCGCCTGCGACTGTCGTGAATTGTTTGAGCTCCTAGTTGGTGCGGATTTCTCCTTCGGAACTTTGCGTAAAGGCGCGAAGCCTTGCATTTCCTCCAGCTCCCTCTTCGCGTTGCCATCTTTGTCGTCCTCATCTTCGCAGATCTTGATAAGCGCGCGGCCTTTGTCGTCCAGCATGCTCTTCCCGTCCACGTCTACTGCTGCGCCAAGTTGATCTCCCTCAACAAATTCATCATCTGTATCGCTGTCCGAAGATATTTCTTCTTTCTTGACGATAGTTTCATCTTTTTTCGCAGTCTCAAAACGTGCCAAAGCCGCTGCAGCTCTGAGGTCCCGGCCTCGTGCACTTCCTGCAACTCTCGGCTTACCTTTCTTTTCTACCCCCTTCTCGAGTTTGACTTTTGTGTCGTTGTCGGCGCCTAGAGCTTGCCCTCCTGCGCCAAATTTCTTGAGTATCCTTCTCTGTTTTCTCTCCGCATAAGTGAGTGTTTGTTTCTCCTTTCCGCCTCGCTTCCTCTTCCCACCCCGGCGAGCGTATGTACCACCACAAAGATGCTCAGGAACATCTATATGATCTCCCTCGCTAGCTTGTATTGCGCCTGTGTCTAGCTCTCGACCCCTACCCCACAACCCTTCGCCAGTATAACCTCTTGCCCAAAGTGCCCTCAGCTCTGCCGCGTACGCATCCCGCACACTCCAAAACGCCTTTGAGTGGTTCATTTGCTTGCAATGGGCAAGTTCATGTACCATGACCATCTCTACCATTCTTTGAGGTAGCCATCGTCCATTTCGATCCCGCAGCACCAACTGTATGACCTCACCCGCGTTGAAGTTGCGGCCAACAAACTCGGTATTGTAAGGAAACTCTTCGAGTGCCTGCACGAGAATCATGTGGGATTTCATGAAGGGATAACATATGGCTGCGACGCGGTTCAGGATGTTTTCGGCGGTGGAAGACGTCGGACCGGGGAGCGTGCGTATGAAGTTGATGTGGGCATTAGGGCGCTGTGTGCGCTCGTTAATGCGCTCGAAGCCGAGAACCATGGTGCTTATGATGGAATGCGCATCGTATGTTTCTAGGTGTATAGTGGCGGGCCAACGACAAGGACATAAGGAAGCGTGAAAGCGACTGGACTGGTTGCTTGGTGGCGTTGTTACTTTCTGGAGATAAGCGTGGGATCGGGGTTAAGACGCCACCACGACGCGCTATCACACGTCACTACTGCTCTACGCGATTTCATTCTTACTCACAGCTTAGTCAACCCTAGTATCCCCCTAACACATACTAATCTTCCCATTGTTGTACAACCCGCGTCAGTGGTCATTTAACCCTTAATTGTGTGAGCTTTGACACACAAATTTTCTTGCTATCCCCTCAGATATATCATCCATATGTCCAAAGTGGGAACCCGCTCCTAACAAACTCTCCTTCTTTTGTATTAACTTGCCTTCTCATCCCAATTACGAATTGCCTCTGCCAATCTACCCGGGACATGAGACTCTTTTACGCTCGTCATCACCGGCTTCAGGTATACAAGAATGGTTAGACGCGGGTATCTGCTTTATAGTCCAGAACCATAAGTACAAGGTCGTCTTACAGAAATCTTCGTGGTAACGACCATGGCCGGAGTTAAGCGCGTCGCTGGGAACTAGAAGCCCTCACCGGTTACGCTATTACAAAGTCTGTTTTTTCTGGGTTGGAAAACTTCAAAGTGATGATGCGATGCGTATTTTGTTACTTAAGCTCTCCTAGGAATCCAAAGTAGGCTAATCTTGTGACTTTGTTATATGGGTGCTAAAAGTGAAATGTGAGGTGTGTTTACTCGCTGACTTTAGCTTCATGGTACAACTTGAAGTTTCAATCATAGTACAGGTGCCCATAGAGATGAAATCCAGCCCATGGCAAAGCTACTAACACGGCTTTATATCTATAGGTTCAGCTTGTAGCTTACTGCCGGCTGGGACAATGGAGTTGCAGGAATGGGGCTGACTCGGCGCCAGTGCTATGCCTCGGGAAGCCGAATCTTGTACATTTATACACAACACTTTCCTTTCTCGTCATTTGTTTAACGTATAATTCTTCATTTTGCTGTCTTTTTTACAAAATAGCGCAAATGTAATCGAAACCGCGTAGCTTACCAAACTAGGATGTCTTGCTAATAGAGTTAACACAAGCAGATTTGAATGTGGCACAGATCTAGCCAGGGACCGCGTCGAAGGCCTTTACGTGAAACAGAAAGACAAACAGTCCTTAGAGCATAACAAGAGTAAACACTCACAATAAAAATGACAGCTCTTAGCTACGTCTATTGGACAGAAGCATACGCGAGGTATTCGGATAGGTGAGCCGAGGCGTGTCAATGTTTTTCCTGGATACGGTCTAGGGCGGTCCCACCACAAGGCGATACAGAACCCAGCATTGCAGGGTCGCAGCGATTATGTACTCACCGAGGACGCAGAAGTTGCCACATTCGGCAAGCTTCCTCTTTTCGCTAATCTTTCACCGTAAATATCAGCGTATATATAGGAGCAAGGCGAGGGCGCGGATGCTCCACATTGCATCCCCATTCTAACGTGGATCCCGATTCCACTATCTGCAGGGCCATTATGCCAAGGGTGGGGAATACAGAAGCAAGCCACAACGGTTGTATTCTTAAATCGACTACTTCGGAAGCATGCACATAAGGAGAACGCCTTTGCTACACAAGCGGTGAGATGGTAAATGTGAGTGGACTTGGTCTGAATATCTTGCAAGTAAATTCAAGCTGAGATTACATCGTTCAGCGCAACAACAATTCCTGCTTATATAACTAACGTGCTTGTAGCAGCATCTTTGAAGTTTTCTGTCCACGTAGTAGGGGTGCGGGAAGACTGCCAGACCGAATCGAGCGTTGCTTGCACAGATAGAACGGACTCAAATTGCAAGTTCTTATGGACTTTGCTCAGTGTTTCCGAGACATATGTCCTTTGTGCATCGTCAAGGGAATGTGCGCCAGCTACATACAAAGGAAAAAGAGCACAGTTTTGCGCTTTAGATCTCGGGTCCATGCCCATGCCCTGTATACACTCCAAGCAAGCACGTACATGCTGCTGCACAAGGGTATGTGTGGTCGGAATGTTTTGTATCGCACTGTAAAGGTATATTAGTGCAGCGTGCTGAAAGGCAATGATTAAGGAAAGCGATGCTGCGACCGTGGGCTCGGACAATGTCGTCCCCGTATCTCCGCTGGTACTAGACTCGGTTGCGTCGTCGAGCGTTGGGTACGAAGGTTGCAGGGCGCGCTCAAATGCTTGCGCTTGGTCGATGCAGAACTCCTCCCCATTCAGGATCTTGTGGCGGTAGAAGCTCATCTCAGCCATAACAGAAAAGACAGAGGCTAGACTCCTACTCCGCGGGACAGTCTCCCACCATACGGATTCGGCTTCCATATAGTTCCAGATTGTAGCCGGAAAAGAAGGCGGCCTGTCTTGCAGTAAAGCATCGGTTAGATCGGTAGATGCCATTTCAGATAGGAGCATTCTGGTGATCCTGTCGGACGATGCCCATGCCGCTTGGAAACCCCCAAGAGCGTTGATGATGGCAAGCAATCCTGTGAAATGGCAATGGGTGGATGCACCTTCGTTGTTGCAGTTCACATAGCCTTCGAGGAAATAGAGCAATAGCACTGCTACTAGGAGGGCAGAAAGAACAGCACTTTCGGGGTTCCCACCGCCCAGATGGCTCCGGATGGTGGCCAGACAATGTGTCCTCCTCTTGCTGAGAGCCTGCGAGGAAGATTCTTTGTCTTGCAGGGCACGATGCTCTTCGGCAAACACACACAGGGCTTGGAGGACCGGCTGGGAACGCAAGGCCAGTGCAACAGGAGGAGGACATGGCTCGTCAAGAGTAGAAAAGAGGGGCCACAGGCGCCCCTTGAAGTAGTCAAGAGCTTTCCGTTCGTGGACAGCGAGGTCGAGTCCATTCAGCGCGGGCGCTTGAGGCAGCTGTATCTGGAATTCGGGCACAGTCTTGGCAGGGCGCTTCTTCCAGCGAAGCAGCACTTTGTCGTAGCTGCAGTCTTCAGTCTGCGAGTTGATACAGCGACGGCATGCTGGTTTCTGGAGGTCACATTTCACGCGCCTTTGCTTGCATGGCCAGCAGGATCCTTCGACTGTGCGGCGCCTCTTCGGTTGGCTGCTGCCAGACGACTCTGGGGGCGACATCAGGGTGCATGACGCGGTTGGAATTGTGGCGATGGAACAGTGGGGCGAGGGGACCTCGCTTTGAGCAAAAAGTCGGATTATGGGGTCAAAGACCTGGAGACGGAATGAAAACGCACGATGCTGGCATCGAGTCAATGCATTAGGGTGGAAAAGGTCCGAGAAGCTTCGTTCTCAATGAGGGCTATTCCGCTTGGTAATGCACGCCAAGAGCCACTAGCCGCCACTCCTCTTCTCTCAGCCGCAGCATCCCTCGACACATCCAATGCCCCAATTTGCTTGCAACGCGATTCTCCTTTTGTCCGCACTGTTCGACGCTCTCGACGGCTTTGTTGTCGGCAAGCCACGATGAGGGGCACCAGTATGTGGTCCACGGCCTGGTGCTGTGTATCCATGTCCGCCTTCACCCCCACCTCCGCAGACCTTGGCTAGCGCAATTGCATGGGTGCTTGGCGATGCGGGCGAACCATCCGCCTCTCGACTATTTGTCTACGTAGCCATATACGGAGTACTGCGACTCTGAAGTAAGGTCCTGCGAATAGAACTGTAGTTTGTCTTGCGATTCGACATTTGTCGCAGCCTTACAACCTCCATCTGTGCTCTGACCTGTCGACGTCTTCATCATCCATTGCCACGGCTCCACCGGCAAGAGCAACTCTACGATGACATTCAGCAGGGCACATCCTAGTTGAAATGGCAATACTCGGAGAGCGCCTTCTTATCGACAAACGCCCTGCCGAACACCACCATAGCCTCATACCACTGCATCGTACATGATGGCGTGCGAAGCCTCATGTCAGGTTTTTCTTTTTACCCACAGAACTTCGCTGCGATTATGCATAAGGACTCGTCCCTGATATGAGAATGCAGGCAGGTACGGAGTATAATATCCAGAATTACAGGCAGAACATATCATGCACCTGTAAAGGGGAGGCAGGTTTTACATAGAATGGGCGATATCAGCAAACGTATCGTGTGGTTTACGTTGCTCAGGCTCTCCCGCAGCGCACCTGCGAGCTCCATTTCGACAATGACAGCGTGCACTCAACATGACGCCTCTGACCAAAACCAGCTCTCGACGTTCACTACAGTTACTAGATATGGCATCCCACGACGCCATCCAAACAGCTCCTGGCGCCAGGGATCTGGTCAAGGCTTCAAAGTAACCATCCCCAGAAAGCAAATCCAGGGCTCGGCTTGCGCTTTAGGTCACATGAATATCCGTGCATGTTCTGCACAAGACTGTTTCGCAAGTTTCTGCCTCAGGTTTCCGATCTGCACGCGAACTATATTGGGTTCTGACATGCAAAACAACCATGCCAGCCTAGTCACCAATCTAGCGATGCCAAAGTGAGCCACCATACAATGTCGCGACACCACACGAAACTATTGGAAGCGCTGGATCCCAGATACGGTAGGTCTTAGTTCCGGAAAATCAAGACTTGACGGTCCGGTATTTGACGAACACACCGCTGAGCTGTTGTTGATGTTGTCTCTCATTCGACAACTTCTGCCAACGCAATTGACGTGTTGCATGTGAGCAAGGCATGTTTTCCTGTTGGGATCGTTGCGGTTACTGTATTTGGAGTGGCACCCAGCATTTACAGGTGCTCCTCCAATCACCGTCGCATCGCTGGATAAGCTTGGCATGTTACTTCTGCTGATAAGCGTCCGTTAGCCCGCTGCTTTCTTGTGCAAGCGGTCCGGACCTCAACTCACCTGAGTCTGGCAAGGCTGCGCTTGGACTTCCACATTCATGAGCTGGACTGTCAGCTAACAGTGGTTTATGTGTGTTCCACCAAAAGCCTATTCCCGAAGTGATCGACAAGTCACGGGTCTCCAGGGGTCATGTCGGGATTGCTTTTGCCATTTCAGGAACGGCTGTGCACTCTAATGCCCTGAGAGCTTTTGGAGCAGTGGCACACCATCCCAAATGCTAGATCGTCGGAATATATAAGGATTGCTCTTGCACCTATTCTTGAAGTTATTCCTCAGCCCTCTCCCATCACTATTCATTACGACCTAATCTTCTAATATTTATTAACTCGTCAATCATTACATACTGTATATTCTTATACCACCCAGATGGTCCACAAGGCTGCGCTAGCATTCCCTCTTCTTGGGCTCTCCTTCTTCACCTCGGCAGGTCCCTTGCAACAGCGAGAGGCCTCTCCGGACTGGATTGACAAGGAGATTGGCTATGGAAGCGTTGAAAAGCTTTACTACGAGATTATTGGCGGGTCGAAGCCTCCCGTCGACGGCCAAAAGGAACCAAAGCCAGAGAAATGTGGAAAGGGAAGCAAAGACAAGTGCTGCGTGTGTACGTTGATGGAGTCACGTCTTTGTTGCCATTGAAACTCACAGGATTTAGGGTTCGATGTTTCCGCCGAGCTCACGAAACTATTTGTAGGAGAAGACCGACAATGCAACGACAATGCCCGAGGAGCGGTTCGCCTGGGTTTTCACGATGCTGGATCTTGGGATCAAAGCTCCACCGATGGTGGTGCTGACGGATCACTACTCATGGACTTTGGTGAACACGACCGCCCCGAAAACAATGGTCTCCAGAAGGTTCGCACGTTACTACGCGGAGTTCAAGAGAAGTACAAGGTTGGCTATGCTGATCTTGTACAATATGCTCACAACCATGCCACCGTCTCGTGTCCAAAGGGACCTCGGGTGCGCACATTCATCGGGCGAAAGGATGCCACCAAGGCAAACGCCGAAGGCCTTCTCCCCAACGTTCATGACAACCCTGACAACCTTATCAATCTCTTCGGAAGAAAGGGCATTTCTCCACGAGAACTTGCAGCTCTGCTCGGTGCTCATGCAACAGCGCATCAACGCTTCACCGACACATCTCCGGAGGCGGTCAATAAGCCCCTCGATACTACTCCTGGTATCTGGGATGTGGAGTTTTACAATGACACACTCAACAACCCCAGTGGTTCCACAGCTGATCAGAAGGTCTTTGTTCTTCCTAGCGACAAAGCGTTGTCCCAACATCCCCGGACTAGCGGTGACTGGCGTAGTTTTGTCGGTAACCAGCGTGGTTGGAACGTCGACTATGCCAGAGCTTACACCAAGGTGAGCCTGTTCGGCGTCAAGCAGGAACAGTTGGCGAAGATGGTGGATTGCACCAAGACATTACCTGCTAGCCGCGACGTTTTCCCATAGAAACTTTAGGTTTCTCTTTCCTATAACTTGTAACATATACCACCTACGCATATAGACTGTAATGTATTTGCAACCATCTTCCAGTTAGTATGGATTGATCAGGTCATCATATCGCTTTGGAACTAGGCACTTCGATGTATATTGTTTTGCTTTTCCCGAAACAAGCGCCGCGACCCTCACCGATCGCCCAAAAGACTAACTGCTGATCTCCATCCCTCTACTACTAGATACACTCCTGCGTACCGTGCGCTTCAAAAGCACCTTGTAGCAGACATCTTGCCTGAGGCAGTGCAGTCGGCGACAGAAGCAACCAGCGCAGTTTCACCAATTCCACTAAGTGTCATGTCGATGGAATCCTCCAGAGAATGTGCCATCTAATTTAATTCGCTGTAATAGCATAGTCCACTCAATCGAGACTGGTGGGTGGTAGTGGCTGACTCAGCAAAATCAGCAGCCAAGGGCCCACGTCAGGCGAGCGAGCGAGGGAGCGAGCTTGCTTTGTTTGTAAGGTGCGGAGAGCAGAGCTCAGCCAAACGTCACCAACCAGGCACACGAGCGACACAACTCACCCACGACGTCGCCGCGCTCCCCCGACAAACGGCCCATATCCAGAACTCAGAGTTGGTCCATTGCAACTTACTGCGCAGATCGAAAAGAGCAAATAGGAATACAATGGCTGCTCAGGTCTTGAGGCAGGCGGCCCGCGCCGGAGCAGGATGCCGCGTGCCCATGGCAACAGCCTCTCGCGCATTCCAGACCAGCGCTGTGTTGAGACAGGAGGCTGTTACTGTACCGGTGAAGAAGCCTGTCGGTGCTTTTCGGGGAGGGTAAGTCTTTCCATTGACTGCGGCCTGATCTGTAGTACGAAATGTTGGCATGGTGGGGAGAGAGGCCCGCGGACGTTTGTTCTTGATGAGAGAAATGGAACACAACCTCCGACAAATTGGATAAAGTTACTATGGCAGCAAGGGAAATTGCTAACACTGTTCAGACTCTTTGGTTTCCTCCTCGGCGCAACGACTTCCGGCGCAGGCATGTACTACTATGTCATTGACGAATATCGCGTTTCGAACCAGCTTCTTACCGAAGATATCTACGTACGTCGGCTTCCCATCTCGTCACAACAATGCGCCATTGGCAGACTGGGGGATAGATAGGCCGTAATACAAGTCAATTGAACAGTGGCTGACATGACAGCAGGCACTCCAGTCCGCCGTACAACGGATAGAGGGCTATGTCCGCACCCTCGAGGAGAAGGTCGATGCGAAGAAGCGATAAAATCGCTCTGATCGATTGATCGAGGGGTCGACGGACGCTTTCCTGACGACAGAGATTGCGTGTGGCAGACACCTGGGCTTGACAGATGACACAAATCGATATGGGGATGCGACGGACATGTACAAAACTGCATCAGTCTTTGTTCGCTTAATTATGAAATTGCAAAATCATGTCGGCTCTCTTAAGATGCATCATGCATATGTTACCTAATCGAAGTATTGATCACCAGTGCCACGTGGTGGCTAGGTTGTTCAATTGATCAACAGCAGACCTGCTAAGGCTGGGCCCAAATTGCTTCTCTATTCGGACTGCGCCTATATTGAGGCGTCATTTTCACAGCATATCGGGCTTGCCTTTTCCTACTTGGCGCTCTTGGTTATTGTCTTCTGCCGAAGTACAGCCATGACAAAGCAAATACACATTCTTTTGTCCAGCCTCACGATAACTACAGGCTTTTTCTAAGAAAACGAAGCCGATATCACTAGGAACTCCACTTTAGTATTTCCATTAGACTTGACAAGCGGGATCGACATGGCAGCTAACCTGTTCACTACTAATACGGGGCTTTCTGCAAATTTCCGAATCTGGAAGCTGAAGAGTATCAGCGAGTTCCAATTTAACGATGAGGTTCTTGCATACTGGGGAACGACCAAAGAATAGTGACTCACTGCAGGTATTCAAGCCTTCTCTAAATACAAAGCTACTCGCGAGTAACAACATAACAGCCCAAACCTGGCTCTCATATTAGAAACGAGAAATTCTCACATCTGTCTCTTAGTTCCGTTCTCCACCCGTTTCTTCTGCACCATCAACGTTCTGAGCACGCTCTAGCTTTCCGATATAACGACTGCATCTTGTGTAGAGAAACATGCTTGTTTGCAAAGTGGAGTGTGGCACGATGGGAGAAGCGTGGGAGGCATAGAGCGGAATCACGTCTACGAGGAGAGCATGGAGGTGTGTTGGGTTATCGACAAAGACACCCTTTGCCAAAATTCGACGATTCGAGTAGAGATTGCACAGAAAAACAGACCATCTCTCATTGGCGTTGTAATGTTGCTGGTGTTTTGGAGGCAAGCCATCACTTCTAGTACACCTTCCCGGTAACAAGCACTGCATGTTAATAAGGGAACTAGCGCTCAGGTAATTCTGCCACGAGTGAAAATCACATTTATTCCAGTTTTTGAATGGTGATCCTACGCACTATACGCGTCTGGGAGTAAGCTTGACATCCAGCTTCCCAACAGTCATAGTGAAGCAGTCCCGGCTCTTGTTCTCAATCGCGCTTCCATCCTCACCGTCCGCAAAAGTGATTTCAAACGTCCGGACTAGGTTAGCCACAAGACTGCGCATTTCCATGATTGCCAATTTTTGTCCTATGCAGTTGTACGCTCCAGTTATGAAAGTAAGAAAAGTGCGCTTATCGATGATAGCGTCGGGGTTCTCAGCGGTCCAGCGTTCCGGCATGAATTTGAGAGGGTCTTCCCAATAGCGTGGATCACGTTGGAGGCTATAGATCGGCGTCCATACCATCACGTTGCCAGGTATGTATGTTCCATTGGGGAGAGTGATGCCTTCGGGAGGTGTTTCGCGTGCAGGTCCAGAGGGGACTGCAGGGTGTAGACGCAGTGCTTCATGGATGACACCGTCTAAATACTCGCATTCCGCTAGATCGCTGACTTCAAGATGGTTCTTCTCTGGTTTGATAGTGTCGATCGTGTCTCGCAGTTTGCTCTGCACTTCTGGATGTTTGCAAAGTTCATATATGAGGAAGGACAATGTTACGGACACTGTGTCACTGTGATAAGGTCAATACAATGGTCTGCTTTCGCTTCGAAATTGGAAATACTGAAGTCTCATGTGCCACGCAGTTTGAATAGGTGTTTAGGGACAAGATTTCGAGATATACGTACCTGCCAGCTATGATCAGAAGCCTGGAGTCAGAGTTCATGTCGGGAGTAACTCGATCGTCGTCTTTGTTCAAAAGCCATGAGAATACATCATTCTCTTTTGGAGTGATCTGTCTGTTGTTAGGCATACATAGCCATTGGGAACGAAGATATCTGCTATACCTTTAGTCTTTGCTCTAGAACCTTGCGACTCCAGTCCATGTGCTCACGGAGCGGCTTTGCGCCAGCACTTGTTCGCATTATGAGGTTTAAGGCCCAAGGAATGTGTGAGAACACGGTTAATACCCCCGTGCTTTCATGCAGCAACTTGATGAGAGCATCTTCTTTCCCGTTGTTAATCATGTTAAAGCTGCGATTGAACCCTATGTCTCCCATGACATCGAAGCTGTAAAAATTGATCCAGTTGTTGATTCGCACTGAGCCATTCTTTGATTGCTCCTCAAGTTTCGACATGAGGGCAAGTGTATGTCGATTAAGGCGAGGCTCATATTCGCGCAAAGCCTTGGCGTTGAAGGCGCGATCCCAGATCTTGCGGCGTTGCCGATGATCTGCTTTGTCCGTTGTTGTCTGAAGTGAATTGCCAGCAGCTTCCCCAAAGACTCCGTACACACAGGGCGGTTTCCTGCATTTGGACGTCGGTCCATGTATGAGAGGGATAGCATCAGCACAGTAAACTGTGACTTCTCGTGGACCAGTTCGAATCACGTCGGCTTTGTACTTGTGTTGCAATTGCTGTTGCCACCTGAAGTATTGAAATTTGGTTGGAAATACGCCAGCACAAATCCCATAAAATTTCGAGAACCGTGCCAGAAATGGCCCTGGGAACTTTTCTGGTTAGTACGAGGAGTACGAAGGATACAGAAAAGCAACAACGAAACAAAGAGAAACGATGTCTTGCAAGTTCGCATACCTTTCGGAGACGGTGGAAGAACCCGCGATGTAGGAAGATGCTAGTAGCCAAAACGCTGAAGTAAAGTAATGCTATGGTCGTTGTGCTCTGAATGGTTGTAGCTACGGTCCCAGCACGTTCATCAGCCAGATATGTGATGGCTGCAATTCCTCCAAAAGCGAGGGCCCACGTGCGTAAAATCAAGTAGAACGAGTTGTCCCATTCGGCGCTGTGCATGATGTAGTGTGTGACCAGTGCGAGTAAGGCGATCAACGGCTTGCTCCGTAGAAGCTCAGCGAGAGCGTGGTAAGTGAACGCCATGGTCACCGTACAGGATGGAATTGGAAGCCTCAACAGTCGGCCTCCGCCGGTCTTTGTTCATTTGATGGCGAGTTTTCCAGGCTGCAGCAGGACGGTCAGGGACCAGTGGGGGCTTCGGCTGTTATAAACTATAATGCTGGCGGTGCAGTTGCTGAGTTCAGCTGCTTTTTAGTTTCTTGGTAGTGGCTCCTCTCTGACATGCAGCTGGCTGTGAATTGTCCGTATGCAGGGATGGCGTTGCACTAAGCGGTGACACTAGCCCTGCGCCTGACACTAACCATCCCCTGGTAACCACAACCGGTGGGTTTTGGGTATGGAACATCTCTTCAAAAATCCTTCCAGATAGCGGTGGCAATTAAGCCCCATTTTAGGCATCCTGCGATTAGCGAAAAGCGGTAACATGACCCTCTAAATGCACGAAACCCTGCCAGAGGATTGGTCCGCTGCTGGCTATTCTTGTTGGATGTTTCACCATGCCAGCCCTATAGGCAGCCGGAGGCCTGGAAAGTATGCCGCATGTGTCGCCGCCACGCGGTCATCAGCCATGCTTCACTTGATTGTAGTCTTCCCTTATTTGGATTATCATCGTCTTCGTCATCATTGCTGAGGAAGTCTTTCCTGGAGAATTGGCAGTCGATAGACGTTCTTTCCTGTGTGGTGATTGGGTAGTTGATTCCAAAGTCGAATTTGGGCTTGCAGAAATATTCTGACGAACCTTGGCGTTGAGTGCCAGTCTGTGCGAGCATTTGCTGTCTCATGAGAGCCAAAGTGTCTGCCACTCTGCAGATCTCGGGCCGATCGAGTTTCCAATGTATCTCCAGATGTTCAAGATTTCTCAGTTTCAACAGCGGATGGACCCAAGCAGCGACCCATGGACGCGGCCCGGTCATTCTTTGCGCTTCCCATTCTGCATATTCTACGGGCGAAGGGAAAACTGGTCTATAGAACTGATTAGAGCTGTCTATAACCAGAGCGAGCTTCCGCAATCCCATGCGTGAAGTTGACAGCAAGGTACAGAGATCGGTAAAGTAGTGGTAAGCGTATCGGAGCACGACGGAATCCGTTGATCTGGCAACCACGGGGTAATGAGCTTCATCAGTGCCCCTAAGATTTGTCCCTTCATCCAAAGTAATCTTTAAGCACGAGATGAGCTTAAGCGACTCCGCGGGCCGATCACACAAGAACGCAAATGCCGTTGGAATGCTCTCTGCCGTCTTGAAACCGAAAACGTTTTTGCTGTAGAAGATCTCTCTGGCTTCGTAGTAAATTTGCTGACAGGTCTGTAGCAGATTGATCTCAATTCTGTCTGGGAGTGACAGATTGCGTTGACTAGAGAGTTGGTAGGTCATTTGGACAGCGCTCGGTGGGAGTTCTGGATCATCTTTGAAGCATGGTAGACCAAGGTCAAAACGTGGTATAAGCCAAACGCGACGGTGAGCTCGTTTCCGCGTCAATGGATATGATTGAGCAAATCGTTGATAGAATTCAGGACTTCGGTTTGCAATCGACTCGGGAACAGTGGCCGCCGCCCGCTCGACAAGGATGATATCTTGCACAAGCACATATTCATAAATAAGGTCTCGAATTTCTCGAGGGATGACAAGGAGCCTGGAAGTCATAGTGTGATGGCCTGTAAGTCTTACAGTATAGGTTCTGCGATGAAGCCGACTCCCCGTGGGGACTGAGACAGTCTACATGAAGTGATGACGCTATTGGTCTGAATTGGTCTAGTTTAGTGAGTTAGTGTGCTAGCGTGGATCTTAAGCCCCTCCAGCTCCCCCCTTCCCCGCCCCTGCCGCTGCTGATAGCGGTACAACTAAGCAGCAGTCAGCAACAAGACACCCAGAATCTTAAGAATGGTCACCAACTTTGGCTTTCATTTTGTCGTACATGATAGTTTGAAGCTGACAAATCTTACTGTTTAAAATGGCCATCATTGAAATCTGTCTCATATCACGTGCTCGGTTATTCACTGCGGTTCGGACGACAACGCAAAACGTTCGACACTGTAGGGCTCTCTTACGTTCTTATCGTCATATCGATATTTGATTTTTCTCTAAAAGCTCATTTAGTTGCTCTCGCGCGATTCTAGCGATGTCTGAGCTACTCGTTTCCATGTCCCTCTTTCGAATATGGGGTAAACTTTACAAGCCGCATTCGCGGGCGACATGTTCTGGACGTGCGGTCGTACTAAAAGACTGATTCTAGGTCAAAATGAATCGTGAATTCACAAAATATTTGAGTTGACCTGGCACGAACAGTGAAAAACTGTCAAAACTGCAAAGTATGTTGAGTCAGCGTCTCCTTACCTCAATCTTGTATTTGTCTTACCATATCACATCGCATCCCTCCTCAATAAACACCAACCCATTATTTTGCATGAACTGCCGGTATACATGACGTCACCCGTAAATTCCAGAGAACCCGTTCAGCCTAATACGCTTCTATTCGACGAATACATATAAACTGAGACAACATCAGCAAAGACACACGTCCATTGAGTCCAGCATCAAGAAAATGACCCACCAACCTTTCCCCGTCCTTGTCTTCGATAAAACAACTGGCTACCGCCACACCTCTATTCCCTCTGGAATCGCCCTATTCGAGCGTCTTTCCAAGCAGCACCCTTCCATCAGTATAACCAGCACCTCCGACGCCTCCATCTTCACATCTCCTGACCTATCATCCTACAAAGCCGTCGTTTTGCTCCAAACCCTCGGCCCAGACCTTTTCACTCCCCCGCAACTACGCGCCTTCCAGCACTGGGTCCAGCAAGGTGGCGGCGTAGTCGCTATTCACGGCGCAGCAGCAGGCATGCCGGATGACGCGTGGTACGAGCAGCTGGTCGGAGCACGATTCCACTCGCATCCTGATCCGGAAGAAGGCACTGTAATCTCAGAGCCCGAGACGCAGTCGCATTTTATCATGAATGGGTGTGGCGGCAGGGAAGGCTGGAAAGATGAGTGGTATAATTTCCACACGCATCCTAGGGAGAATGGAAACTTGACGGTTCTACTGAGAGGAGATCCCAAGACGTTTCGGGGAGGGATGCATGGAGAGGATCATCCGTTGGCTTGGTGTCAGGAGTTTGAAGGGGGAAGAGTATTTTTTACGGCATTGGGGCATTTCGATGAAGCGTATGTGGATGAGTGGTTTAGTGGGATGGTGAAGCGGGGGTTATTTTGGGTAGCGAGGAGAGAGAGTGATTTGGAGAAAGAGTAGAGACAATGACTGAAGACGAGCGATCGACACAGTACATAACGAATAACCCTGACAGACACAGCTGTTCTTTCTGGCCATGGGAGAGAGCAATGGACAGAGCTGACGAAGTTGTACATTTTTGTGTGGCAGGAAGTTGATTTTATTAAATCCCAAAAGCGAAGAATACGCATACATACGCTTCTGAACAACATGTTATCCAAACGCCGAATATATCCAACCGAGACAAATACAGGTTTCCAAGAAGGCGGATTCCAAGGTTGCCTATCCCAATTCTTAGTTATCGGCTTTTTCAGCATCAGCCTCCTCAGTATCAGCCTTTTCAGTATCATCCTGTTTGGGACCGTCCTTCTTGATATCAATCTTCTTAGGATCAGCCAATTCAGGATCCGCTTTCTCAGGATCAACATTGAGATCCCAATCGATACCGCCATCCTTCCCGTAGCGCTGGACAAGCCACTCATTACACTTTGTAAAATGCCCACAGTCAAACTAATCGTTGTTAGCACTGTCTCGTTCTGTCTATAGTTGCAAGACTTACAAATCCCCTTGCTGCACTCAGCGGGCTAGGATGCACACTCTTCAGCACGAGGTGCTTGTCTACTGGGATACCCTTTGTCCTCTGCTGTGCAGGCGTTCCCCACGCCAAGAACACGACACCGTTGGTCCGCACCTTGGCCACGGTGTCAATCACCTTCTGCATGAGCTGCTCCCAACCTTTGCCGGAATGAGAGTTTGCTTCGCCTCGGCGGACGGTGAGGCAGGTATTGATGAGGAGGACACCGCGTTCAGCCCAAGGGGTAAGAAGTCCACCCTTGTTTGGCGGCGGCTTGTAGTCTGGGTATTCCTTCTTGAGGGCTTTGTAGATGTTTTGGAGGGAAGGAGGAGCGGGGTTAGGTGGACGGATGGAGAAGCAGAGGCCGTGGGCTTGGTTGGGGCCGTGGTAAGGGTCCTGGCCCGTGATGACAACCTTGACTGTGTTGAGCGGAGTGTGTCGCGACCTGTCTCTGGCTATCAGTGTCTGGCGGCCGTGGATTGAAGCTTATCAAAGTGCTGGTAGCCGTACCATGAATAGACATCTTTCATCGGGGGATACACTGTTTTACCGCTCTGCAGCTCTTGTTTGAGGAAACGCTTCAATTGCAAAAACTGCGGCGTCACGAGGACATCCTTGAGATGGGGGAGCCAACTCTCATGCAGCGTGTCGATTTCTAGTTGCAGCAGCTCCTTTTGCTCATCGGTAAGTTTGGCGACCCACTCGTCTTTGTCAAACTTGGCGGCTGCAGCAGTCTTCTTGTTAGGGTCGGGCTTTGGTGCGCCAAAGAAGGCAGTAATGCTGGCATTCTGCTTGGGCTTCTTGGACGCGTCAGTGGCAGCGGCAGCGGCTTTGCGTTTCAAACTCATGATTGCTATGCGAATTGACTTGTGTTGTATGTGATGAACCACGGAAATGCTCAGGGGCGTCGACTGAGCATAAGCGTCCGAATCAATTCCCCAGCCCCAGGCAGTCGCGTAACCCTGCGTGACGTCGGACATTCGGGATCGCTGCTTGCTGTCGTTCTGATTGGCCGTCACTACACACGTCGGCACGTGAGTGCGCGACACGCGTCTCCCTCACGTGTAATGACATCACAGCTACTAACAGGCTGCAGAGGCTGAGGACAGGGTAATCCTGTTGTTGGAACAAACACAATGCTCACAGTAAGTGGTGGCATGACTGATGGCTGCCTGATGCAGTCTCACCTGCAGACCCGCTACCCGTTACCCGCAATTGTGACGTGATGCTGGGTGGGGAAAGCAATCAGGAGTACGTGTAGGTGAGAGCAATGCAAAGAAGCAGTCAGCAGCATATATATCTCTGCTCTCTCTTAGCCTGTCCCCCTTTCTCTGTTTCTCTCCACACCACTCTTCAGTTCAAATTCAGCTTCAACTCAAAACAACCTTTCACAATGGCCTCTTCCAACCCTGCCAACTTTGCCAACCTTCCCAAGGATGAGCTCAAGGAGATCGCTGCCAAGGGCGGCCACGCCTCTCACGGCTCAGGCCACGCAGATGTATGCCAGCCCTGTATATAAACATGAAGCGCAATCCACTGACTGCCCCTCCAGTCAAGCTCCTCTGACGACCATGCTGGCCGCAACCCCGACGGCACATTCACCAAGGGCTCTGAAATCGCCAAGGAGCTAGGTGCACAGGGAGGTCATGCTTCTCATGGCGCTCACGACTCCCATGGCTCCAACGACGATGGCGTAAGTTTCTAGACGACTAGCATAGAGCTATCCCGCTGACTGTCTCCTAGCGCAACCCCGACGGAACCTTCAAGAAGGGCAGCGAGCTTGCTTCTGAGCTCGGCGCCCAAGGCGGACATGCTGCGAAGCACTAGAATGCTGGGACTCGACGACATGTCTAGGTTTCTGTCTACACGAAATCGTGCATGAGGTGGTGAACGAATACGAATCATGAATGAATGAATGAATGATAAACCAACTTTAACACCTTTACCTGAAACGTGCACTCTATGCAAAATCAAGTCTCGTGAGCCATAATCACAGTGGCCTCAGGGATACAAAACTAAGAATCTTCTGCGAACAGAGCATTATTTCGTCTTCTAGGCTACCACTGCATGCTATACGTTTTCGACTACGACGTCCACTTGTCTCACTAATACACATTTCACTTGCACTGCTATCCCCTGTCTTCCACTCCACTATCAATCTAACCGGTATAACCGAGAGCATCGAGCTCCTTCTTGATTTGAACCTCGGTGCTGATCTTCTTGATCTGAGTGTCTTCAAGCTTCTCTCCGCCTGCCTGCCTCATCTTCAACTCTTCAATGGCTCGCATCTTCTTAAGCAAGCCGCGAATCTTCTTGTCCTGAGGACCACCGTCTCCGGGGCTGGTAACGGTCACGTCGGGAGGAGGAGCATGGCCTTCAGTCTTGATCGCATGAGCCTGGTTAGGGCCCTGCTGGCCAGGGTTCTGTCGACGGTTTCCGTCTTGCCTGGCTTGGCGGTTGGGGCTGTTTCCAAAGTTACGGGCCTGACTGGGGCTCCTTCCCTGTTGCTCGTATCCGCTCTTGCTACGGCTTCGCTGGCGGCGCTCTGGGCTACGGCCGCCGTTGGCTCCGTTGGAGGGATTGGCGCCCTCAGCACCGAGACCGGCAGCCTTGTCAGCAGCTTCACGAGCCTTCTTGGCCTCTCGCTTCTTCTTGTTCTTCAAGGCAGCCTTAGAGAGCTCGCCATCAGCATCCTGGGCGCCGGTAAGACTGACACCACCGCCTGGAGCAGCACCTGGAGGGAGGGTCTCAACGCTGTCCGCACCTGGAACCTCGCGACGACGCGGCTTTCCAAACCCGTTGGAGAACCCAACGTTGGTGGATGAGACGCCAGTGTTGTGATAGGCCGCGCCTCCCTCATCCTCACGCTTGAAATGCAACGGAGTAGCTGTTCCACGTGCACCAGGAGGACGATAGGCCCCAGCAGGCTTGGACGGCGTCTTTTGGGTTTTAAGATATGCTAGGGCTGATTGATGCGGGGTGGGGATAACAGTCAAAGGATCAGTCAGCGGGAACATCGAAGTCGGCTGGGGTCGCCAAACAACGTGGTAAAGTTCCGTCATGTCCTCGTTGTACATGAGGCCACCGCTGACGTGATAGATGCGAATGCCGTTGTCGACACGCAGACGCGGGCTAGTGGTTGCAGTAAGAATATGTTGGCCATCCGGACTCCACTCGCAATACGTGCAGTTGGACGTCTTGACGTGGCAGACCTTGGCGAAATTCTTCTCCAGATCGTAGATGTCCATATCACCAGCTAGATTGCCAAAACCAGCCACAATGACAAAACGGCCATGGGGGCTGAAAAGGATGGTGTTGCGTGGACCCAAGTCGAAGCTGTGCTGGGGAACCGCACGCTGGTTGAAGATGGTGGTCTTTGCTGGCATGTAGCCATAAGTGACACCAAACTCTTTCGAATTAGGAGACCAGGAGACGTCGTGGATGGGACCCTCTTTATCCAACTGGATGCGCGAATCAAAGGTACCGTTGGCGCTAAGAATGTACATGTTCGTCTCTCCATAGTAGCTCTTGTTGGTCTTGTCGACCTCAGTTTGAGCCAGGACAATGAGACTGGTACCAAGGTGGTTCCATTTCAGCTGAACCTTGTCACCCTTGAAGAAGGTCTTCTGTGAGACGGGTTGACTGAATTGAGGCACCGCGAACACCTTGACGGCAGCAGGCATACCCTTACGCTCAGGCACAAAAACTGCAACTGAATGGTTCTTGCCAGGCGACAGGGCCATTTCCGTCACTCCCTCCACACGGAGCTTGTTCCAAGGGTTGCGCAGGTCGCTCGACTGGAAGAACTGCACCTCGTTTGTTACAACGCGGGCACAAAACTTTTCGTCGGATGTGTATTGCAGGTTCCAGCCGTTCTGATTCTTCTGGACGTATTCGCCGATCACTGCCCGCGATCCATCGTCTTCAGCCTCGTCCGAGAGCGTCTTCCAGACCCTGAGGTTCTTTGTTGCGTTTCCGTCTTCGTCCTTGGATGGGCGCTGCCATGTGATGAGGTAGGTGCCCAACGGGGAGAAGCCAAGCTCGTAGACGTTTGGCGTGGGGAGTGTAGTAACAACATGGCCGACGGAGGCGTCAATTACAGAGACCCTGGAAAGTCAGCATATGTGCATTGAGCAAAAATTCACACACAGGCGCGCAGATGCGGCTTTGGAGAATGGCAGATTGTTGGCAGACAAACAAGATGTCTCAGGGGGACTCCCGAGTCGTTTGACCAATCCGTCCTCTTCAATCCGCCGATCTAAGATGCCCATCTGCGCTCTTTGTGGTGTATTGTAGGCGCTTACTGTTCAGGTGTTGCCCATGCGAAATACTTGCTGTCTGGCGAGTAAGCGCAGCAACGAAGATTGCCTTCTGGGCGCACGAATCCTGGAAGCGGCTCGTAGACTGGAGCAGCATTGAAGATCCCGATGCCCTTGGCGGAACGGTCTGCGAGCAGAATTGTTAGCGTGTCTCAACGCAAGCTTTGTCTCCTTGTTCGCCCTTCAGGGTCACATACAAGCCAACTGTGTGGGAACAGCCATGATAACTAGTCAAAGTCACAGGAACTTGTCCGAAGTGGGCGTTGGGCAAGGTGCTGGTGGTCGCGAAGTCTGGCTCAATGTTTGAGCTGAGTGTGGTGTGTTGGCGGGTTGGGTAAGACTAAGAAAGGAACACGTCGGGTGTGGGTATGGGCTGGAGACGACGACGTTGTTTCTGAGGTTCTCTAGGGCCAAGGGCAGACTTTGGGCGCACGCAGCGGCAACGGGTGGACGGAGAAGGGAAAAGGGAACACGCGTCAGAGAATTGAAGGGTGACCGTGTGACGAGCGTAGCAGGAGTGACGGGTGGCTGTCGAGAAAGAAATCCGTGGGCCTCGCGCTAGTGCTCGGGGAAAATGCGGGCCGTTGGCGTAGGCTGGCTGTGTGACATCAGCCTCGCTGGGCCGCATGGCTCTGGAATCGAATCACATCGAGTACCCCAAATCAATGGGAGTCTGGCTGCAAGTCTTTGACTGCTTGTACTACGAAGATCACGGTGCACTCCAGCCCTTGCACAACTGGCGAAATCCGAAAACCCTTTAATAAAACCACTCTTTCAAAGTAGTTGTAGTTGTCGCAGCTACTTATTCTTTACTACGTGCCTAGCACCTAGGACTCTACCTTTAAAAGTAGCTGTAGTTGTCACA
>JAODYC010000004.1:0-34767 GCA_026262405.1 Curvularia hawaiiensis
AAAAAAAAATAACATAAAATAGACCTAAAGCAACGTTTGGGAGTGTGCCGCGAGTGATTTCTGGGGAGACTAAAGAGAAATTTCACTTGACGTAGTTGGCGTCTTGGTTTTCGGGTGTAGCGTCTACGAAAGAACAGACCCTGGATTACGAACTGTGGCTTGCAAAGTGGCTTAAGGTGGTGAGTTGGAGTGTCGGGCCCTTCCGAAGAACACTCAGGTGCTGGATAGCCACGTGGCGGCTTGGTGCCGAGTTTACCGATCTATGTGTGGCTTACCAACCTCGACAACAGTGTCCAGTATCAAAGAGCGTAGGGAAATATAGCTAGGCATAATCTAGTTAATAGCAGTGTTTCAATACCACGAAACTAACATATGAGTGATTAAACTGATTGAAGTTAGACTAGCTAAAAGCTGTATAGCGGACCCATATCAGATACTTCCGTCCGCTCCAGCACATGCTCTATGGCACATGATAGAGAGTGGAGTTGGGGATCATCGATGCTTGCAATTGCTATTCTTATCCAGCCCTGGTAATAGCTTTCCACTAGATCAAACCAACACCACATAGCCTGTGATAAGCATCCCCACGCTGATGGTAACACTCAGACATCCGAAACGTCTTCCTGTTTCTCCTCTACATCTCCATCAAGGTCGGCAGACTTATCTGAGTTTGCTTGTTCCTTCTCCCAGGCCTCCAGCCAGCCGCACTTTTCACCATCAGGCGCAATATACAGGGGGCGTGTAGCAGCGGATCGCCAGAAACCCAAGCTCTTTGCACTGATCCGAACTTGAGGGTCCTCATATGTGCGCTCCAGAACCGCGAAGAAAGCACTAGCCTCCCTCTCGAGACCAAGGACCCGAAGGCAGCGGATAATGCGACTGATGCGGAGATGGTTGTGGTCGAACGGAACGGCCCAGTTCTGAGACAGTTTACGCCAGCTGGGACCGCGGACAATGTTGTAGAGAGGCGCATTAGACGCCGCTGGTGTGGGCTCCGTTGAAGCCGTCTTCTTGGGGATAGAATCGTCTGCATCGTTGGTAGTGTCCGTGGATGCATCCGAATGGGTCTCTAGGGAAACATCCTTTTGTTCACCTTGCTTCTTATCAAGCTTGGTCTCGAGTTTGTTGGATACTCGGAAACCATAAAAGGAGAGCATTCGCTCAAAACTCCGGCGCAGCTGCTCGCGAAGTTCATCTCGCGAACGAAAGGCCTGCATGACAGCAATGTCAACGACAGGCGCGTCGGAATTGAAAATGGAGCCTTCTGGTAGTGGGAAAAGCATCTGAATGTAGTTGTGGCAAGACTCGAGCTTTGAATCCGACCAAGAGAGGATATCTTCTAGCGTGCGTCCTCGTGTATCTTTGGCCTTGATGTCCGGATCATAGAAGCGGACGATGAGCTGACTTCTCTCAATACACTCTTCGTCAGCTTTTGAGACTACTACAGGCCCCGACTTGAAGCGCTTCCCTGGTATAACAGGGAAGTGTTGAGGTTTGCGCTTTGTGAACATAGGGTGATCTGGTGGCTCATCGCGATGGGGTAGCATTGCCTTGGGTCGGGTAGTGGCCAAGAATGAAGCTGTGGAATGCAACCGTATGTAAAGAGAAGATGTAAGAGTGCTGCAGGAGCCGGTGTGTAGAGTAGACGACTGGTAATTGAGAGTCCTTCTGTATTCACTGTCAGCGAAGCGACTTTAGGCAGCCATGGTGACAGAACAATGCCTTGCTTACCGTAACAATGTAGCTGTCAGAACGCGACGACACGGTTTCGCCTTCATTTATCTCAAGATATCGAGTCGCAGATGGCGTGCCAATCAAATCATCGAGGAGAATAATAGAGCTCAAGATGCATGCACCGGGCGGTACTTACCATTTTTGGCATAGCTTGCCTTATTTGCCGCTTCCCCTCCAGCTGCCGTAGCTGCGACGATCTTGCCCCAAAGTCTACCTACAGCCCTCCCCACCTGGATTTTGGTTGACTGAAGACAAGCGTCACTTGGGCATATTTCATTTTTCTCTGCTATACCACCTGCTACTTCACAGCGAAAGCAAAGTGCCATGGTTGGGGGGGAGTCCGCGGCATTACTTCACGCAGGCTGACGTCACTGCGGCTGATTGTGGTATCCACTATCATCTAGACCATTCACATCGTGCGTGTCGCATTTCTTGACGCTCAACACTGCCGAGGGATTCGCCAGATAAACCTGCTCGACTATGGGCCCATACAGGATAGCTACACGCTACGAGCCGTGGCGGGTATAAGAAGGGCGGTGGTAAGAAACACGGCACGGTCAAATCTTTTGCTGGACTTCGAATCTGCCTACTAAGAAAGGCCCAGCTGGACACCCACCAATCACTAGAAGACTGTAGAGCACAATATACCCTAGGTGCAGCATACCAAGGAATTCCCTGAAAAATGACTTCGGAAGGTAAGACGAGCTCGTAGTGTGTATCGTCCAGTTGGTATCCTACGATGCTCACCACAAGATAGAACAAAAGCCCACGCCCGAGAACGGCACGTTATTCCAGGGCTTCGAGTGGAACGTCCCAGATGACCACAAACACTGGAAGCGCCTTGCTGAACAACTGCCCAAACTCAAGGCTATCGGCATCACCAACATCTGGTTACCTCCGGGCTGCAAAGCCGCGAACCCCAAGGGTGTGGGCTACGACATCTATGATCTCTATGACCTGGGCGAGTTCGATCAGAAAGGAGCCAAGGGAACAAAATGGGGGACAAAGGAAGAGCTGCTGGAGCTCACCAGGGTTGCCAAGGAACACAACGTTGGCTTGTACTGGGATGCCGTACTTAATCACAAGGCAGGGGCAGACAGAACAGAGAAATGCCGCGTTGTGGAAGTTAACCCAGACGACCGCACAAAGGAGATATCTGACATCTACGAAATCGAAGGATGGCTAGGTTTCGACTTTCCAGGGCGGGGCGAACAGTATTCCAAGATGAAGTACCATTGGGAACACTTCTCTGGAACCGATTACAACCAGGCCAACGAGAAGAAGGCCATCTACAAGATTGTCGGCGACAACAAAGGCTGGTCGCAACACGTAGACAGTGAGTCGGGCAATGCGGATTACATGATGTTCGCAGACATTGACTACTCGCATCCCGAGGTTCAAGAAGATGTCAAGAACTGGGGTATATGGATAACCAAGGAGCTGGGGCTGAAAGGATTCCGGCTCGATGCTGTGCAGCACTTCAGTTCGAGATTTACCAACGAGTGGATCAAGAATCTCCGCAAACAATGTGGAGATGACATTTTTGTGGTAGGCGAGTTCTGGTCAGGCGATGTCAAGGAAATGAGCGATTGGCTCGATGGCATGAACCACGAGTTCGCCCTTTACGACTCGCCTCTGCTCAACAAGTTTGGCTCGCTCTCGACATCGGAGGAGGCCGACTTGAGAACCGTATTTGAAGACACGCTGGTCCAACTGCGCCCGGTCGATGCTGTAACGGTGGTAACCAACCACGACACACAACCGGGACAGGTCATGGAGACCAAGATCGAAGGCTTCTTCCAGCCCTTGGCCTACGCCCTGATCCTGCTGCGACAAGACGGATACCCATGTCCCTTTTACGGGGACCTTTATGGTCTCTCTGAACCGCACGAAACACCAGCGTCGTGCGGCGGTAAGCTTGCTGACCTCATCCTGGCGCGCAAGCTCTACGCGTATGGAACCCAGGAAGATTACTTCAACGAGGCCAATTGCATTGGCTTTGTGCGGCGGGGAACGTGGGACAGGGTGGCCGGACTAGCATGTGTAATGAGTAACGCAGGGCCGGGCGAGATCAAGATGGCGGTTGGCGAGATGCACGCGGGCGAGAAATGGACAGACATACTCGGGTGGGAGGAGGGTGAGGTGGAAATCGACAGCGAAGGCTATGGCGTGTTCAGGTGTCCAGGCACTAGTGTCGCAGTGTGGGTGCGGAGCGACGCTGAAGGTCGCGACCAGTTCCCGACCAACTTCGATGCAGATATCTACCACAAGAGATAAGACTGGGCACCGAAGAGGTAATGGTTACACAATAGAGTGTGGGAGTCGCGCAGCGATCAGCTGGGCAGCCACAAGCAATGCCGCGCCTGTCGTGGCTCATGACGAATTCCCCCTCCCTCTGCTCGAAAATACGGGCCATCGTGCGATTTAAAGAAAAAGAAGACATGGCGTGATGTGCTGTCGCCACACTTGAGCCCTCTGCTGCTGGGTTGTTACTTGCTAGAAGCTGCACGAAGATGCGTTGGGGAAGCCGACAGGGGGGGTCGCGCCACCCAGCCAATCACCCGGCTGACAACCAGGGCCGTTTCGACGTTTCGCGGCCTTTCTGGCAAGCGACTACTATCAGCGTATGCATGCAGCGTCCCGCTCCGCGAGCATACTCGGTAGTCCATGGTCGTCTGCACCTCGAGGCCCACAACACCGCCAACATGGGGACTCAGCGGCCCCGTCTTGTCCGGCCATCGAGCCGCATGTGACAGGTGACCCCCGCGATCGCTCTGTCTAGGTCGTGGGTCTCGTGTCAGGGTGCCGCGCATCAATTTAACTCCGTCCCCTCCCGCTCTTCCAGCCTCTGTTTACCCAGCCGACGAGCCGAAGCCAGCAAAAACCTTTACTGACCTCACCCCCTTTGACCCTCGAGACATTCTTCTGCTCTGCCGCCCACCTTCAACACAAGCAGCAACAAACAGAGCCTGACTGTCGAGCTTCCATGTCCCTGATTCAACATGTTGGACAGCAGGAGGGCACTGACCGTGAGGAGGCGCTGGTAGACTTGTTCCTACCGCCCATTGACCGCCAGCAAAGCCGTCAAGATGCGGCTGACCGCCGGCTCTCAATGGAGAGCGCCATGTCCAATGCCGGCTTTATGAATCCCCAGGGAAAGGGTATTAGGAGAGTGATTAGTTATGATGTCTTGCCCAACCCCGACGAGCCTTCCGCGAGCGAGGAGCCGGGGGGTCTGACACCGTACAAGGTGTCCACTGGGAAGCGTATCGGTAAGTTGAACCGCCTCCGATAACAGTTGGACTGGACTCAGCTAACTCGTGCTTGCAGCTCAGGTCATTGCAACAGTCCTCGCGTGTTGGTTTGCCAGCGGCATTGTCTTCGGCTTTGCTGCATTGAAGCCCATTCTCGTCAAAGAAGGTGTCTTCCGCAATCTCTGTACGCCCGAAGAAATTGAGGATCATGTCGACGTCTGCTTTGAGCAAGATCTCCGATTGAACTTTTTCTTTTCATTGGCATCTACTACTGCAAATGTATCTGCCTTGCCAGTCGGCACACTGCTTGACCGCTACGGCCCTAAGCTCTGCTTTCTCGCCGGTTCATTCTGTCTAGCTGCGGGCAGCATCCTGATGAGCCTTGCCTTCCGCATCGAGCACTTTGACGGTTACACCATTGGCAATTTCTTCCTCGCCCTGGGAGGCACCTTTGTGTTTTTACCCTCTTTCCAGATTGCTAATGCTTTCCCCAAGTACGGTGGCTCCATCGTTGCGCTCGTCACCGGCGCGTTTGATGCTTCAGCGGCAGTCTTCCTCTTCTACAGACTCCTTTACGATGCTAGCGACAGGACATTCAAGCCGGAAACTTTCTTTCTCGTGTATCTGCTTGTCCCACTGGCAATCACCATCGCGCAGCTCACCTTCTTGCCGACCGAAAATTACAAGACTGAAGCACAGCTCGAAATCAAGATCCAAAAAGCCTCAGACGTTATGCGCGACGTGCATTCCTCGGACGACGAGTTGTCAGATGAGGAAATGTGGAGGCGTAGGAAGGCTCGCAGCATCCGCCGTAAGGAGCGGTTGAGCAAGCTCGACGACCTAGTTGGCAATGAAGCTGCCCGTAAACTTCGAGAGGAGAAGCGAGAGCTCCAGCACGAGAACTCTGGTGTTTGGGGAGCACTGCACAACAAGTCTGCCAAAGACCAAATGCTGACACCCTGGTTCATTTTGCTCGTCCTTCTGACTATTATCCAGATGGTGCGCATGAACTACTTCATCGCCACTATCCGTGAGCAGTACACGTACATGCTCGGCTCCGTCCAGTTGGCTGAGAAGGTCAACGACTTCTTCGACGTTGCACTACCGCTCGCAGGAGTTCTCGCCACTCCTTTCCTTGGCGCCCTTCTCGACAATGTCAGCACAGCCGGTGTTCTCTTTCTGATCGTCGTCATGACCACCGCCATTGGTGTCATTGGCTCAATCCCCGCTCTTTGGGCTGGCTATGTCAATGTCGTCCTCTTCGTCTTCCTGCGCCCGCTTTACTACTCTGCCATGTCCGACTACGCTACCAAAGTCTTCGGCTTCGCCACATTTGGCAGGGTGTATGGCACCATTATCTGCGTCTCAGGGCTTATCAACCTTTCCCAGACGGGTATTGATGCACTGACTAAAAGTCTTTTCCAAGGCGACCCCACTCCTGTCAACATCTTTTTCGCGGCCTCGGCGTTTGTTGTGGGTATGTCACTGGTTGTATATGTCACAGTCCAGGTCTACCGCATGCGCAAGAAGCTGGACCAAGAAGATGCCATGACATTCACAAACACGGATGTTGGGTCTGTCATGGAAAGCTTGCTGGAAGAGGACGAGCCAAGAGGCTACGGCACTGTCCAGCGCCAGCGTCAGCCTTGGGAGGTTTAAACAAGACGATATTTATTGCTGCATCCGGTTCATGTCCTTATCGGCTTCAATCGCTGTTACGATTATGATTCGATTACGTTCGTCATCACATCGGAATACGTGTTTGCCTTTTCCTCGGTAACAAAGGGTCGAAAAACTTTTCTCTGAATGGGGCGTCTGGTTTTTCCAAGCATCTAAAAAAGGATGATTTCTGTAAGCGATATTTCATAATTGCCATCATTAAGCGAGTCCTGCACAGAGTTTTTGGTTTTTCATGTATCAGTTAAACTGCTATTTTCAAGTCCAAGCTGCGAGTCTTCATAGACTAGATTGTATCTGTCGGAGATTATCCTTAGCGCATTCGTTATATACCACTAATATTATCATTTATCATTGAACAATGTTTGAGAATATGATTTGAAGTTTGGTGCTTGGAGCAAGCTCTCGTTATTTAAAAGGAAACCTTGACGACGAGGGACAACCGTTTATATTTATGTGTTTTTAGATTGAGTACGTAGCACAAACGCGTTTCTAAAATTCACATTGCCCTTCTTTCTCCAACACTGTTATAGTGGTACTCATACACAAAAATCATGTCATTCGACTCTCTACGATGTTGAGTAATCTCGCATGCTTGTGGATGCTCAAACTACACAGAGAGGCTTCAGGCCTCAATGTGTATCACGGTCAGCCTCGGATGAAATGATTCCATGTGTTTTCTTAGATACAATCGTCTGTGTCAAGAGAGTCCGGCGCGGTCGAGGCAAAAACCTACAAATCATGTGATTGCATCAGGTGCACGGTGCTTTTAAGAGTTCGCAGCGTCCATATGTTCAGAACACTAGTTGACGACGTTCAGCTAATGATCCAAATGACGCGGGGTGGGCGGTTGACAGGCCAGATGGTCTGTGCGGGTTGCTACGGTACAGGGAAGTAGCGTTGAGAGCTGGGCTAGTGCTATTTACACGCTGCCGTCTGCGCTCGCACCACCACACATCACATTATCCTGCTGCAAATCTTCCCTAGGGGACCAAAGTTTACGTCGAATTTGTTTTCGACAAAAGCATTACCTCTACACACCGTAAATAACCCTCCAATACCGTCAAGTTGGCGCGCCTCAAAGAATCCCCGGTCCAGTTGGATCCGCCTCTCCCCGTCTCACCAAACAAAATGGCTTTCTCCCCTGGAATGCCCGTCTTCCCAGCCAGCCCCGAACGCAGCACCAGCATGAAATCTCTCTATGGCGAATCTGCAAACGCATCACCGGTCATGTCACCCTCAACACCGCCGTTCCGCGGCCATTCACCGCTACGACACTCCCACCGCCGAACCGACTCAGACATTTCCGTCACAGCGCTGACCGGCATGTTCGAGAACCTCGAAGTTAAGGACCCAAGAGAAGCGTCCAGGCGTTTCAAGGAATTGCTCGACAAGGAAAGGACAAAGAATGCGGAGAAGCTGGCCAAACTTGAAAAGGAGCATGCCAAAAAGGAGAAAGAGCACGAAATGGCACTGAGCCGGCGTGACATTCGTATCGAAGAGCTCAAGAGCGAACTTGAGCATGCCAGTGGCTCGCTCGAGGTTGCAGTAACCAAGGAGCGCTATGAGAAGGAGCGCAAGGCAAACAAGGCCGCCATTAACCAATGGGAGGCAGTGTTTAAGCAGAACGAGGAACGGTGGAAGAGTATGCAACACAAGATGGTAAGTCTAACCGGCTAGATCGGTTGACTATGTCGTACTCACACGATGCAGGTTGAAGCAGAGAATCGGAGCAAAATCTTTGAAAGCAAATATCGCAGTTACAAGACGCAGTGGATCGAGGCAAACAACGACAAGCTCAGACACTCATCTATGATCCCACAACTACAATCCAAAATCCAAACACTCCAACGCAATCTGCAGCAGGCCGAGTCAGATGTCAAGTCCAAGACAGAGGAAGCTACCAAGTACAAGAACGACGTGTACAACCTGGAGGTTAAACTCGAAAGCACCAACACACATCTCAGCGAGGAGCTGCAGGCACTCAAGGAGAAGCTCAGTCTGGTCGAAGCAGAACGTGATGCTCTCAAGACCAGCCTGAAGGAGGAAGAGGTCTTGCGCATCGCCGCTGAGGGCCGGATACCCCTACCATCTGCCGAGGCGGACGAGCACGATGAGTTCGACGCCCCAACTCGATCCCCACGCAAGCAGCGTGACAACTCTCGCCAAGACGATGATAAGGAAAACGTCTCGCCGAAGAAGGGTGCGGTAGAACTAAGGTTCATCCAGCAAGAGCTGGCTGCAGAGAAGCGTGCCCGCGAGCGTGCCGAAGAGCAGATCGACTTTATGAAGATGGAGTGTCAGTTTCAGTGCTGCTCATGCCGGATTGCTGAGACCAGGGGCAAGCACTTCGTTCATGATGACTCTCTGGAAGCCGAGATGCAGCGTATCAAGTCCACTCAGCCAATCTTTACACCACCAGCGAGCAACCACGAAGATGATGTCATGGAAGATGTAGTCATGAAGGAAGAGACGGTCAAGGCCAAGCGTTCCGTCACCCCTGTGGATACACAATCTGCCCAAGAGCCAGACACCGTAGTTGCCTTTTCACCATCGACAGGTACCTTCCGCTCTGTGCCCTCCCCAGTCAAGACACAGCCAATAGCCGCCCCAGCGGAGCCGTCGCCAGTAGTGGAGATGAGCGATGCACCATCCATGGACCTCGAAGCGAAGAGCATGCCTGTTCCTGCTGATATCCGTCTCCCGGAGTCCCGCCCAACGTCCCGTGTGGCTTTTGCGCGTGAGAGCTACAAGGGCAAGTCGACCAATATCAACATTCATGAGGATGCCGTTGAGGACAGTGACGATGACGAAGCATCAGCACCAGAACCCGAACCTACTGGTCCCGTTACTCCCTATTTTACCCGTACCATCACAACCACAACCACCATTCCCCTGCACTTCTCGCCTGCAACCCCGGCGTTCAAGGCTCCTCGAGGTCCTATGACACCCTCGACTATTGCTCACGCTGCAGCGGATGCGCAAACTCCTGTCCTGGGCGAGCTATCGTTGAACAAGCTAGGTATCGATCGCGAGGCCGCTCTTGCAGCCATCCGTGAACGACGTGGTCGCGCTAGAAGCATGGCTGCTGGGCAAGGAACGCCGATGAAGCAGATGGTCGAGGGTGTGAAGGACCGGAGAGACATCAGTGCACCTATCCCAAGGGTCAGGAGTGTATCGAGGATGAGGAGTGTGTCAAGGGCGCAAAGATGATCGTTTTGATCATGTAGGCGAGACGTGTGACTGGTGTGTGCTGCCGGAGGCGCAGCGAGAGTCGTGATACCATTTGATTTCCCCGTTCGCGGCTTCACATTGCGCTTAGCGGCATTGCATGGAGTTGGAGGCTACTACTGCAGCATCACTTGCTACCTGGCGTTGGATTTCATGTTTACTGGGTTATTTTGGATAGGCAAAAACTGCGTTATATACCACAGTTATGCTTTACGGTTGATGAACAGTATAGTCTTTGTAATTTTATCCACATCTTTCTGCTCTTACATTATCGCTCTTGTGTGTGATAAGCGAGATGGCGATGGACTGGTTCAGTGTTGGTTGTTGGGTGTTGGTGTGGAGGGAAAAGTCAATCTCATGGCGTTGAACAATTGAGGCAAACGCAAGTCCCTTTCTTTGATCCGACTCAAATTCCCTTGCGCTGCGAGGGGCTGCCTCAGTGCTCAGAATGAGGTGTGGAGATGTTCGTGGCAGAAAGCAAAGGCGGTCGGTGGTTTGGTGCCAGCCCCGACTCTCGCGCTAATGTCTTGGCCCACAACCTCTCAAATCCAAATTTCCACTAACCGAACATCTGCTCAGCGACAACGACCCAGACGCCAACCCTCTTTCTCCTTCACACACCGACAACCGCAATCATGTCTGACAACGGAGAAATCGAGGTCGAGAACCCCACCGGTATCAACATCCTCCCCAAGGATGTCACCGAGGAGCAGGGCAGCGTCAAGCTGTTCAACAAGGCATGCATACCACGAACTTTGCGAGGACACGCAAATCTAACCGTTCGCAGTGGTCTTACGAGGAGGTCGAAGTCCGCGACATCTCATTGACGTACGTTACCCCTACCACGATCTCGCGCCGCACATGCATATAAAAGGACATTGTGATGGCATTGGATTCTCTTTGTATTGCGCTGCGAGACCTTCGGCTAACTGAAGCCGCAGCGACTACATCCAGATCCGCTCTCCCGTCTACATCTCACACTCGGCCGGCCGATATGCCGTCAAGCGATTCAGGAAGGCTCAGTGCCCCATCATTGAGCGCCTCACCAACTCGCTCATGATGAACGGCCGCAACAACGGAAAGAAGCTCATGGCTGTCCGCATTGTTGCTCACGCTTTCGAGATCGTACGTCTACCCGGTGCCGAAATTCTGGATGACAATTTCGGCAAGGAAAATTGGGTCGAGATTGCTAACAATCGCAGATCCACATCATGACCGACCAGAACCCCATCCAGGTCGCTGTCGACGCCATTGTCAACTGCGGTCCCCGTGAAGACTCCACCCGTATCGGTTCCGCCGGTACCGTCCGTCGCCAGGCTGTCGATGTCTCCCCTCTCCGCCGTGTCAACCAGGGTATCTCCCTCCTTACCATCGGTGCCCGTGAGGCCTCTTTCCGCAACATCAAGAGCATTGCCGAGTGCCTTGCTGAGGAGCTGATCAACGCTGCCAAGGGAAGCAGCAACTCGTACGCCATCAAGAAGAAGGATGAGCTCGAGCGTGTCGCCAAGTCCAACCGATAAAGGCGTGCATTCTGTGTATGTGTGTGCATGGTGTCTCTGGAAGGAGTTCTTTCGCATGGCTGTTCTGGTCGGATTTTGATCGGACGGGATTGGGGGATCTTATGCATGACATGGCTTCTCTAGGTGGATAAGACCTCTTTCATGGTTGCATGATAAAAATGGACAATACGATACCAAATTCAAGCAATCGAACAGCTGCGTGCACAGTGATTCTTGGGCCTGAGAGGGACAAGGAAGGATGCTCTTATGTACGAACAGGAAAAGTTTGGCTGTACGCTTTGTGGGATATGTACTGGCCTTTACGCAATGAACGCTGACAACACTACTGCAACCTGAATCCATCTATGGGTATCGTTCCTTTCATGTCATTGTTTTTTTTTAGCCGAAACGCCATCAATGCAACACGAGTAACGCTCGTTGCTTGCCAAAAGCCTCATGCTCCCACTTTTCCTAGTACCACCTTTTCCAGGATATTCCCAAAATCCTTGAATCCAAGCTTGCCGCCATTGTCTTGACCAAACCGCTCAGCCTCAGCATATGCCTTCGCCATGACCTGTTCGTCAATCTTGACAAGCCAATCACTCCCCGTGAGCATAACACGACTCTCCTCTGTCTGCAATTGACCCAGCAAACCAGAAGCGCGAACCACTCTCTCCACCCACGTCTTGTCTTTTCCTTCCTTCCACGCGGCCTCCAACAGATCAACGCAACCCTGTTCTTCAATCTTCCGTCGCACATAAATAACTACTCTCTCCCTCCTAGCCGCCTCTTCCTCTGCCTCCCTCTCCCTCTCGCGCTTCAACGCCTCGCGCTCTTCCCTCTCCTTGGCACGAATGACTTCTTCTGCAGCAGCGCGACGTTCGCGCTCCAGGGCTAAGGCTGCCTCGCGCTCCTCCCGGCCCTCATCTTCTTGTCGCCGCCGGATCTCAGCCTCTTGACGCAGCCATTCGTTGTAAGCGCGCTGTTGGTCCTTGCGCGCAAGCGACTTTGCCTTTTTTGTGCCGACGGTACGGTGGGTAGGAGGTGCGCGGGGGTTCTGAGGAGGGGGGTTGGCGGGGCCGGGGGCGAAGAGATTGGGGTCCTCGTCTTGCTGATGGTGGCGGTGATGGTTCGGTGGACGCGCTGGGTGACCGTCATCGTCATCGTCTTCGACATGTGCTTGGTGGCGCATTGGCGGTGGTGTGGGTGCTCGTGGTGGGCGTGCGATACCTGTGCCATTGTCGTCTTCGCCGTCATCTTGGAGAACCAGGCGCTCGTCTAGTGGCGGAT
This sequence comes from Curvularia hawaiiensis, assembly GCA_026262405.1. Classification (NCBI taxonomy): domain Eukaryota; kingdom Fungi; phylum Ascomycota; class Dothideomycetes; order Pleosporales; family Pleosporaceae; genus Curvularia; species Curvularia hawaiiensis. Next base: position 12,686 of record JAODYC010000004.1, read on the forward strand.
CGTCGCCTTCTGGCTCCCCGTTGCCTAGGTCGCTGTTATCGGCTTGGTTGTGGGCATTGTGTTCTTCCTCCTGTTCCGACGGAGAATCGCCATGTTGCTGCTGTTGTTGTCGTTGCTGCTGCTGAGCATTGTACCATTCGCCGATTTGCGGGGCAAAATATAGGGTTCCGCAAAGCACGGCTGTATGTAACAGATCCTGTGACAGTGGTGTACCCGGGCGTGTGAATGGAAGCAGGAAGTTGAGCAATGTAAATGGGAGGGATAATATGGCTCCCATTGTGGTGGCTGTTCGTTGTGTTTTGGTTTGTTTGTAGAGACGAAGTTTGGGATCAGAAATTTGTGTTCAGGCGATAAGTCGTTCCGAAAAGGATCGACTTTGGCTACCGCCCCATGGAAGAAATCGCCCGATATGAGAACTCTTCGATATTTGATTGCTACGTTCAAAATTGACCAGTAAACATAAAACCGACTGGCAGGTGGTGATTTGTGGAAGCGTGTCTGGAGTGGATGATGCAACAATGGCCAGCGGCTAGTCAGGGCCGGAGTTTGGGTACGCTAGCGCTGTCTTCATACTAGCGCAGAACGCTGATGACCGAATGAGCTCATTTACACAACCTCCGTAACCCTCTCTTATATCCGTCTTGGATGCTGTTCTGTGTGTACATACTATCTTCTGATGTTCTTCTGGAAACACGATAGAAGCCGTTTTCATATCCGGACATAAAAAACTGGGTCTATCCATCCGTTGGCCGGACTGGGATAACTTTGTTCCTTACGGCCGTAGGTTTTTTTGGTTCCTCCGTAGCAATTGCTGGAGACGTGGGTGAGCAGCCACGTGAGACATAGTTGGATGGAAATACACTCCACCTACGCCTCATGGCTGTGTCATGCAGTGGGGTCACGGAGATGACGGGTCCAGTGTGTGGCTGGCTTGACTTTGCCGGAGAACTGGCTGACCGTTGTAAGGGCATTGGACCGGCTTGCGGCCGAAACCAATAGCATCGGAGCAATACAGGCCAGTCGTCCTCCTACTCTCCCAGCAAATCAAGCATGTGGAATGCATTGGGCCTCGGCTGAGTGACAATTCCTGGACCAATAATGCAATGCTGAGGTAGATCGCTATGGGCTTGAACAATCTGGATCGCAACTTGCTCCAGGTTAGGAGTGGACCATGCCTTGCAAGACCTGAGATATATGAGTGCATCCCCAGAAGACAGAAAGAGGCCATTCTTACATCAAGCTATACTCTACTACCTTTGATTCTTCACAGCTTTCTTCTGCTACTTGTTGAATTCTCAATATTATCGCCCTCAACCGATTTAGAGACCACATCTCCGACTGTACCATATCCCACCCGCAACCAGTCCATCTCTCTTACAGCCATAACCAGCTTCACTACCTATCGATTCCATATTGAATTAGCTTCACATATTCTAACATGGTTGTCGCGACAACGGATGTTTGGCCTAACACGGCCGGCTTCGACACAGACTATCAGGAGCACGAACCCGTTGAACTCAGCGTCCAAGGCAACATTCCGCGTTATGCTGCAGGAGTTCTGTATCGAACTGGTCCCCTAGGCTTCAAGGCCAAGACGGATGATGGCAAGATCTGGGCAGCGAATCATTGGTTCGACGGCTTCTCCTGTGTTCATCGTTTCCAGATCGACTTCCCCAATGCTACTGGCCCACCCAAAGTCACGTACAGGTCTAGACGCACAGTGGACGAATACCTCAATATCGTGCGCACAACAGGCAAGCTTGACAGTGCGACTTTTGCACCAAAGCGAGACCCCTGCGAGAGTCTTTTCCAGAAAGTCATGGGTGTATTCTTTCCTAAATACCAGAACGAGAAGAACGTTGGAGTAACCCTCTCAATCAATATGCCGGGAGGCGAAAAGATCACTCGCGATGGAGAAGCTAAGACCAGCAACCATACCGGTGGTATCCAGTCACTGTGTGCAAAGACAGATTCGAGTGCTCTTAAAATGATCGATCCGGAGACACTGGAGCCGAAAGGATATGCTCGACAAAGTCGCCTTCACCCAGACCTCAAAGGACCCTTTTCTGCGGCGCATGCGAAGACGGATCCTGAAACCGGGGATTTGTTCAATTTCAACCTTGAATTCGGCCGTCCTTGTACTTATCGCGTCTTCCGTGTCTCTGCAGCTACGGGCGAGACTGAGATCCTTGCCACTTTTCCTGGAAAGCCAGCATACATCCACTCGATTTTCATTTCAGGAAACTATGTCATTGTCTGCGTCTGGAACTCCCATATCACTTGGAACGGCATTTCGCTCCTGTTCCACAAGAACATCATCGACTCCATGGCCAGCTTCGATCCAAATTCAAAGGCAACCTGGTACGTTGTCGATCGCAAATCCGATAAGGGCTTGGTTGCAACCTACGAGAGCGACCCTTTCTTCTGCTTCCACAGCATCAATGCTTGGGAAACGCCCTCTGCCACAGACCCCAGCAAAACTGATATCATCGCTGAATTGAGCATGTTCGAGAACCTCGACGTTGTGAAGCGCTTCTACTACGACAACATCATCTCCTCCATCGACACGCCCGAGTACAATGGCAAGAACCGCATGACGTCTCTCCCCATGCAGACCCGATTCCGCCTTCCTAGCGTCGACGCCGGCCTGCCCGCGGAAACCCCCCTGCCCGCTGAACTCGTGTTCAAAGCAGAGAAGTTCGACTCGATGGAACTCGGTACCATCAATCCAGCGTATCTGTGTCGCCCTCACCGTTACACATACGGCTGCGCAGATCGTCTTAGGTCAACCTTCTTCGACGGCATCGTCAAGTTCGATAATCAGACTCAAAAGTCCATTTTCTGGGAAGAGGATGGCCATACGCCTGGTGAGCCAATCTTCGTCGCTAATCCGGAAGGCACTGATGAGGATGATGGTATACTGTTGAGTGTGGTGCTAGATGGACACAAGGAGAAGAGCTATTTGCTTGTGCTGAGTGCCAAGGATTTGAGTGTTATGGGGCGAGCGGATATGAATGGACCGATGAGCTTTGGCTTCCATGGGACGTTTGGTGGGGCAGGGCAGAAGTACAGGGGTGATATCTAAACTAGCGGTTCTACTCCGTACGTCTCATGGATAGATGGAGTTGCTTGATGCTTGAGGGTACATTTGCCCCGTAAGGAGCGTGTTTAGTTTTGGTCTTGTATGTAGTATTGAATTCAGTAATAAAACTGCAAAAACATTACTTTCCATGAACAGGTATAAAGGCACATGATTCCAAATACATCATACCGTAGGAACAAAGCCATGCTTGAAGTTCTGTTTTGAACTTGGTACTGCGATTGATGTTTCCCGCTCAGCTACATGTGGTGATATGTACAGGTAGACAGTGGACTAGCATCACGCTATTAAAGTCTAACAACGCTACTCGATTCTCGAGTTAACCCGAATTGAAGACCATCTTACAGCATTGTACTGCGATGGCGTTTATAGTGTCTCGTCTTAGAAGGACATATTGCTCGAGACTGAAACACTAGTTCTTCAGAGGAGATAATTACTACATCAGAGCAGTTCCTTAAATCAACAGCCAGACAAAAGTTGAAACAAGGCGTTCGAGAAATTTGGTGGCGAGATTCCAGCAATTCTGAATCGTTTGTGCCTGCGACTAGTGATGCCCTTATCCCACCGTCGATAAAAGCTTTTCGATTTAGCCCTTGTAGAGTTTGAAGATACCATCGTTCACCCAGATATCGGCTATTCTCGTTACCTAATGACAATCCATGCTGTCATGTTGGAACTTTCCGGGTGTGGCTGATCTACCCGTTGCGCCGAGCATCCCCGAGTCCCCGGGTTTTACTCGGCCCTTTTCGCCAATCAACGTGTTGGATGCATGGATGTTGGCTGATCTCCACCCATGTGGCTGAAGTTCTTGACTTGGGTGAAAACATTGATGTCTGTCGATATGAGTTGATTCGGAGATGACTCGGTACTGTGTGAAAAATCAGGATGGACGAAGGTATATATAAACACAGAACCCATGTGGTGTAGAATGAACTTTCGACCAACAATCGTTCAGACACCTTCCTAATCCACATCTCGTCTTTCGCTAATTACGAACCTCAAATACCCCAAACCAGTCATTATCATTTCTACACGAATCATGTCGACCTCGAACTCTGAATGCTCCAGTCGTAGCTCTTCGGTGACTCTTCCTGCTGATCAGTCCAACTCCTCGAGTCAGGCCCATGCGTTCTCGGCTTCGTCCCTGCGATCTGCGCTCAAAAAGCCATTTCAAGGCTGGAGCAAGGAGCTCCTCCGAGCGAGAGACAATGACGATGATGACTATAATTTTGCGAGCGGAATGCGTCGCGGCGCACAGTACTACAACGAAGAGGCTTGAGCCACCACTGGACCAAAGCACTGGTCAAGGAAAAGGCAGTAGGCAGATGAAAGCGGCGAAGGAAAGAACCAGCGGCTGAAATGGGTTGATTTGAGCAACGCACGGGTGAGGCTCAAGTGATTGTGGCGGTATCGAGCGCACTGTATTTGGGCCATTTGCAGGTTTCTGGGAGTTTCGGGCAGCGTGAAGAGCGGTCTATGCGTTTGTTTGTTTTTGACAAGCTGCTCTTGATACCCCTTTCTTAGTAAAATTCTAGACTCGCGCAATCAACTATTACATCTCTGATTTGGCGCAATCCTCGGATGCCCATACGCATGTGGGAACTGGCGCATAGGTGTGGTGTTACAATGATATCATGTCAACGGGCCTTGGCAGATACCATCCCGTACGCAGATCCGGGCTCCCCCGTCTGTCGACCTTTCAGATCAACCATGCGCTTCGCACTAAGGTCCACAATGTGAACTGGTGCCTGACCACTCTTCCGAATTGCCGGTGCGCACGACAATGCCCCTTTGCCGGACATTAGGGGAAATGGCGCTAACCCCACGCTTGCTTAACGAGATTAGGGTTGCCTGGCATTGGTTCGAACGGCGACGCCCGAAACACACCCCGACGAAAGCATCAAGCCGAGGACTTTTTCCACATGAGCCAGCGCAGCAGCAGGGCCAACGCATGAGCAGGCGGTCATGCAGCGAGCATTATGCGCAGTGAGTAGAAAAGAAGACAGAGAGAGACTCTGGATCTTAGGAGTGTGGCTCAGATCAGACCTGCAATAATGCCCATTCTCACTCCGGTCTTCCTTCTAGTCCACTGAAAGGGACGCAATATTTTCTTCTAGGCGGCAACCTAGAATAAGGTCCAACTAGTTCGCGATGGTATTAGCGAATCAACCTGGAGAGGTGTGCGACTTAACGCCAGGGGGGCTGTGCTCCTTAGGCCACCTGCGTCGTGCGCTGGCTCCGCGATCCAGGCGAGGCGGACAGCCACGATTCTTCCAGTTAAATAGTCTCAGCTAGCCCACATGCCTTTCTGTAAACAAGCTTCATTCGTTATAGCTTGTTCGCCTTGGATACTACTCCGTACTCTCCTTCGCAATAACTGAAAAACCCCAACCGTCTCAATACACACAAACCAACATAATGTCTAAGATCTTCTCTACCGCCCTTTTTGTCTCGTGCGCCGCTGCGCAGTTGACCACGTCGGCATGGATGCCAGGCACTGGAGGCGACGACGTCTCTTATGAAGCGTCGGTAATCAAGGTCAATGATGACCGTACCACACTCTCTCTTTCAGTGAAGGGTCTAGAAGGAGCGACCGAAATGATTGTAGGTTTCCATCCAAAACTCGACCGCTGACACGTACTAATACGCTACATTCAGGACAGCTTGGCTCAGACAATCACCGTTGCAGGCAACACTTACTATGCGTTTGATGGTGTTGTTGCTGAACAGGGCATAACCATCACCGTTCATGGCGAGTGCTCACGCCAGAACACCGACGACAAATCAGCCACCTGCTCCGTTTCATCAACTGGCCTTGCAGAAGCTATTAGCTCAATGTGCTCGGAAGCTGGTGCCTCTCAAGAAGAATGCGGTGGCGCAGATATGGAAACCAGCATTTCTACAACCCTCCCCGAAGGTTACTTCAACGTGGGCCAGATCGTTGTTACCGCTGGCGAGGATTTACTTCCCAGTGCTTCTGCGGCTGCTACTCCATCAGCTGGCAGCGCCTCTGCTACCGGATCTTCATCTGCATCTCCATCTGCATCTGGTGCCTCCAAGTCTGACAAGCCTACTGCTTCTGGCTCCGAGTCTGCTGCCAACTCTGGAGCTTCCAAGACGTCTGCGCCAACCGAACAGTCCACCAACGCTGCTCCGTTGATGACCATGGCTCCTGCCTTGGCTGGTCTTGGTGCTGCTGCCGCCGCTTTCTTCCTGTAGACGTTCTTCCAAACAGACATCTCGTCTCGCCCCGGAAATGTCAACTTGACTTTAGTATCACGAACGTATTTTCGATACCCTGCTCTCAAGTCACGTAATATCAGCACGTAGTATTTTAATGACCAAGATTCATACCAAACATTCCATTTTCTCTTTCGAGATCCCCCATTGCAATGCCCAAAACTCTAGTTCTTGTCTCCCTGCTCCAGGCATACCATCCTCTCCCCTTTCTTACCAAAACAGCATCGTCCTTCTTCGTCTTTCAAGAGATCTCCGCAGTACGTATGACCTTCGCAATCCTTGTCTGCACATTTCCAGCCGGCCCCGTTGCCTCCTGTCTCTAGAATATAGCATCCCTCTTTACATGCTGTCACACCCGATTTGAATCTGTTAGCACCGCTAACATGCTGGCATCGCATGTCCGGTGGAAAGTATGCACTCTTCAAGACGATCGTCTTCTGCGGCAGGTCAGACAACTCTTTGAGAGGAGAGTAGCCAAACTTGTTCTGGGTGTGCTTAACACCTGGTGCACGGATCAAGTTCAAGAGTGATGCCTTCAACGGTAGGCGTGGCGCGATAAAAACAGTAAGTTTGTATGGGGTAGTGTTCATCTCGCACTGCCCCAGGGGATCATAGTATGGGGGTAATGGGCCTGGGTCCATTTGGGAAATTATTTGGCGAAGTTTAAGGTGTGCAAGAGTGGTAAGGTGCTTGCGCAATGCTGGCAAATGCAAGAATGTCAGTAAGGTGTTGCAGGAAATGTCTAGTTAACTTAAGCGTTTGTCAAACAAGGACATCGTGTAGTGGGTGATTGCGCTTGACGTGTGCCGTCAGTGTGAACAAGGCAAACAAAGGGCGCTGTAGAGTAACGCCTCTACAGTGTCAAAACATCATTCGGTAAACATGTTCATGATCAATGAGATTACAAACGGTCCAGGATATGCTGTGGTGGTCAAGTTATGACACGACTTCATGGCAGCTTTCTGAATCAGGATTGTCCATTGCAAGGGCTGTTACGTGGCAATGTGGGGAGCAACAGGAAACTCTGCGAGCTACCTGGGCATTTGAAACTAGAGAATACTCGTTTATCACCGAAAACAGCAAAGTAGTCACACATGGGGTCTAAGGGTTGAGTGCAGCAGCGAGCAATATCTCAGAGAAGTGTAAGATTGCTTCATACTCTTTTACGTCTATTCCCAAGCTATCTTTATATATAGAAGCAAAGGCGTACCATGGGATCGCCTCCTCAACGCTCTCATCGCGCCGTGGTAGCGAAGGGTCTTCGCCGGGAGTGTTGGGAACCCGTTCCAAGATACTTACAGGCTCTGCGCGCCAGCGATCCACTATCAAGTCGACGTCGCGACAGGGTCAAGACGTTGTACTCTTACATCTGGTATCAATCATTAGTTGCCAACGAAGCGCTTGCGCAGCGCAGGTGTTTGATACACACACTGATATGGCCATGTTTGTGAATGCGCAAACTTTACGACTTTGAACCTTTTACAAACCTTTCGTTTACAACGGTGTTCTTCATCCTTCATGGAATTCACACAATTTCCTGCTTTTCTCATCAGAAGGCGCAGCATCCGCCCTCTATCACAGTCCACTCTTTTAACCAACTACCATAGCGACATCATCTATGGAGAAATTCGTTAGGACACAACTGCACCCAGCCCACGCATGCAACATCTGTACCGAAGGCTTTAGCTCGGATCACCAACCCGTAGCTCTTCCATGCCAGCATATATTTGGCCACAAATGTATCAGAAAATGGCTATTAAGTGGTCAAGGAAACACAAACGCCTGTCCAAGCTGCCGCTACATCCTGGTCCCACGGTCAAGCCCTCGCGAAACCTTCAACACATCAGCGATATGGCAGGCGCTGTCCGACCAGCCAACTGAACGTCTACAAATCTTCATGTGCAAAATATGGTTAGGGCTCCAAAAGCTCTGGCAGCGACATCCTAGTGGATCTTTTACCGTGACTTCGATCCTTAATCAAGCCATCATTCCCGCACTCACTTACACTATTAATGCTACTACTAGAAATCCAGGCCAGGACTCCATGCTCGACTGCTATAATCTTCTAGCTGCCTCCTGGGACTCTCTAGGGCGACCGGATCTTGCCACTGGGCTCGCCATTCCCCTAGTGCGCCTTGCACGCTTGATGACCAACGCGGGAGCCGTCTTACCCAGGTATCTGACCACGACCTCGCGCACAAACAAAGCGATTTGGCGCGCAAACGCTTGTCTCCCTATGACCGACGAACACGTTTCTTGGAACTTCATCATGGAAGCTGCGCAACCAGCATCCACGCGCTACTTTGAATTATTGCACCTCTATACGGTCTTGATCAGTCAGAGCATCGCTCATTTTCCGGCTCCACAGCCATTCCCGTCACGAAGACATGATGTTATGAATCTGGTGGTGGAGCGATGTTGCAGGAAGGTAGGCGGGAGTGGCTGCGCTTGGAGAGGTAGGCCCAGCAATGAACTCAAGGATACGTTAGTGGCGGTCTACGAGGAGCTGCGGCGATACCAGCTTGAGAAGGGTAAGATGAGTTTGCGAGGACACAGTGAAGAGGGACCGGTTGTCCGAGGAATATGGGCAATAGCGGCCTGGATCAGCGGAAGAAGCGGAAGAGTTTAACTGAATGTTATGAATTGAAGAGAAGAGTGTCTTAGAGCTTGAGTGTATGTATTTAGCACTCTTCAGGCTTTACCTGGTTTACATTCAATGATTGGGAGATTGTATATATGGAAGTGCTTCAATGTATGCTTGTATGTCTGACTCAGTATGGTATCTATATGCATCCAATCATGCTTTGGAGACCTGTATTAGGCTCCTCACTACGCGACTTCCGGGTGAAAAGCAGTTGTTCCACATATGTTTAGCAAGACATTTAGCGTGCGAAGATTAGCCGCTATGACAACGCTCAATGAGACTTCAGCACATAGTATTAGCTGTACTCCTACATCTGTTATGTCATGCAAATCTCTTCTTTGCATAGCAAAACATGGATGTGAGTATGTCATCACCCTCATAGTTTCTCTGCTTGCCGCATAATGGATTGCGTAATTACATGACCAAACCATGACATGGGGGTATTCTAGTCCTCGCCTATTTTATATCCAAACTCTTCACAACTGTGCCGAAGACATCTGCCAGCTCCGCCAACACCACTCTAGTGACGTCATCGCCACTCACACCAGGGATGTCGCGGTCCCCAATGGCATCCTCGACCAGTACTACCTCGTAATCTTTCTGGAAAGCCTCGCGTGCGGTTGTAGACACGCACACATGTGCCATGTAGCCGACCATCACAATCTTCTTGGCACCTATGCTTTGAAGGGTATCGTGCAACTTGGTTCGCTCAAAGGCTCCGGGGTATAACTTCCAGAATTTTGTCTCATTGTCCTAGGAAGTTGTGAGCTTCAAGTAACAATTCATATCCGAAAGTAAGTCTTACCTTCGCTTTGCATCCTTCAAATTGTTCTGCTAGTTCTGTACCCGGTGTGAATATCGGAGCGCCTTCTGGCGTTTGGTGCATTGCGTGTATTACTGTTCCACCAGCTTTGCGGTACTTGGTAATCAAATCCGCAATGACTTTTCGACTCGAGTCGATGTTGGTAACTTTGAGTTTACCGGAGGCCTTGTATTGTTCAGTATTGTGCTTCCAATACTCCATGCGAGAAAGATCTGAGATAAATCATACATATTCCTTCTGTGCATCGATGACAAGAAGCACGGAGTCGCTAGTAGAAGCACCATTTGCTGGTAGGTCCAAAAGGCTTCGAAAAGTTGGAGGCGTCATGACGGATGCAATCAAGATTTAGTGTCTTTTTTTGGAAACCGATAAATTCGTAGACAGTAGAATAGTTTAAGTTTTCTTGAGGTAGAAGAAGGTGCTCATATGTGTCGTGAACATTGTTACGCCATAGATCGCGTATTAAAGTGGGTACTTCTATGGCGCGCTGTGACGCTTTCATTTGATGAAACTTGCCACCACGTGCCATCCTTTCAAGCCCGGGCTCTTTGACGTGCGATTGGGGGGAGTACACCTAGTTCGAAATGGAGAGGCGTTGTGCTAGAATGATGTAAGGTAGAAAGTATGAGATGATGAATGTTTAGTATTGGTTTATAGCAAGCCAATCAAACTTCATAACTCAGACTACCCATTCGGGTAGTCTAGCCGACAAAGTCCCTAGACATACTCTTGCAACGGTGCATAAACCGAAAGGGATACAGAGAGATGAACAAGGCAATGTATAGACCATAGAAATCTTCACTTTGGTCTCGAGCATATGCAAGTAGGCAATAAGTCCATTGGAGATACTTTGATTACAAATTGGTTGGAATGTTTCGAGAAGCGACTTGTCCTTAAAATGTACACTGGATGCTCGCTATTGAAGATCATAAAGATATGTAGATAGCCGACTGTATGTTACAATTGAGAGATATGTTATCAGCTGTACTGTCCATGTCAGCTATGAATCATGTGTCTTGATGGAGTTGACTAACCTCGTCAAAGATATGTTCTGCCACCAGGCGCCTGTTCCCTAATCTCCTTCAGATGCCTTCCATGCTCCTGGATAGCCTCCCGACTTGTTTTCTTTGCCTCTCCTTGGCGGAGAGCATAAGAGTACCACGTTTTGAAGCAATCCTTTTGCTGTGCTGTTGGGTAACGTACCCCCTTAGCACGATGGGCTTGCATGACGACGTTTTCGAGAGTGCGGGTTGCGGCAGGCATGTTATGATGTGCGTAGTGATGTTGAAATCGAAGAGCTATTTAATGTCTCAATTTATATCGAGGATAGCTGAAAGTACTTGAGGCCGGGACTCTAGTACGAATGCGGAAAGTAGACCCGCTGTGCAGTATTCGGTCACGTGATTATCACACAGGTACTACAGGTGTCGCACAGGTTGTTTATGAGGCTAATCTCTTTGTGCGAAAGACGAAAGATTATTGTGGAACTTGAAGAAGCAGGAACGGAGAGGGAAGCTTTAATGTGGCTGCTTCCGTCCTGACACTGTCTTCGGCTCTCCGCGTCTCCGCACTCTGTAGTACGCCGGCCGTGCGCATCCGCACAGTGCGACCATTCTCGTCGCTACGATCATGCATGGTACGATTTTAGTGTAACAATCGGGATAATGTGCCTGGTTCCGGCTTATATGTGTCGGACAGTCGAATGTCGGGTAGTTTACTGTCGGACATTTACGTGATGGTGGAGAGATGCTGTCGACAATGTCGCGTAGACAACTCCGAACCCAAACACATGGCAGCGATAGTTCAAGACAACACAGCGAAGCCCATATTCATGGTGAGGGTATCTTTTCAGCTCCTGTTAAGGTGACCAGTGACCCGCACTACGACCCGACCCATTGTACGGCTGAGAATCCCAACGGACCATAATCGGGAAGGAACGGAATCGTACGTCTGATTACATGCAATCAACAAGGGGAATCATCAAATCAGGGTCGCTTATCTTGATCAAGATGTTGGATCTGCAAACTAGAGGGAACAGAACGCGGGGTAGCAAGTCCACCGAAGATCGTAGAACTGATATGACTTTCGCGGCTAGAGCGCAGGAACAACGCAGATCTTGCGGGTCCGCACTACCTTACCAAGCAAGATACACAGCTCGCCTACGATCGAGAGCTGCGTCGTGATAATACACGATAACATCAAGAAGAAGGGGGTAGGGACCCTGTTTACTATCAACCCTACCACTCATGCGATCAACTCAGGCAGCTTGTCGCGCATCTGGCCGCTTATTCACCGTTCCTGAACCTAGACTAAACTCAAAATTGGCTAGCTCTTACTTGTAGCAGAAAGGAAGATCATATTCCTCGCCGTTTTGACAAAGCTACCCCTCCGCTCCCCCATTTGTAAGTAGTATTCTAAGGCTAGAAGGAACGTTGGGTATGATTGAAGTTGCTGTCGACATGACCGAAATATCTGTTATAAGAAAAATGATAGAGAGACAGGATTGGATTGTGTGTGAAAGCATGTGATCGCTGCACCAAACCCAAGATGAAATGGGCGTCAAATGCAATCTATATTGAACGACAATGACAAGGCTCAACGCACCCATGTGATCACCACCCGGTCCTAGAGTCTGATATGCATTACAAAAAGCGCCTTAGATCTGCTAAACCTACCCTTCAACCTGAGGCTCGTGTTGTTACAGCACACTATGCTTACTTCGCCTTGCGTACAGTCGTAGGTAATTTGTCTTCAAAAACAGGAGTACTCATGAGGGAGTACACTCACATGTTATTTATTCCTAATCTTCAAAATGATGTCTTAAGGATGATGATACACAAAATGAGCACCATGTGTTAAAATCTGGTTTCGTGGGCTCTAAGGTAACATCCAGATCTTGCAGGATCGCAGTACACACAAGGATGCGCAATGAAAGTTAGCATATTGCTGCACCTACAGCCTCTTTCAATCCTTTCAATCTGAATACTACGTCCGTTACTGAAGCTGTAATGTCGCCACAGAATCCATTGATGCATGTGGACTAAGACTCACGGATGGTCTTTCGCCGTCTCCAAGACGACTTTGAAAAGCAACATCGAGCTGTCGCCTGCAGTTTAGAGCTTCGTGATTATATTGTGATACACTCTCATATGACCCTTCGGTACCAACCTCGTGATTGTTAATCACCTTCTATGTGCATTTCAATACTATGACAACCAAGCAGTCTATGTTAGTTCTATCAAGTTCATCATGAATTCAAGTTTCCTGTTTCAATATACCTCTTCAAGCAATAGAGATGTAGATTGTGTTTTCAAAGTCGACCGTCTATTATTATTATGTCAACAGCGCTGTTCTCGGAAACATTTAACTTCTTGAGACTCTTGTATCTTCTGTCGTTGGTTTAGCCATGTAGACTTGATGCTACACGTAGTGAAGATGGTGTGGGCACTGAGACGCTTGACTGTAATCATGGAAGCGGCTGGCATGCATCCTGGAATGTAGACAGCCAGTCTTCATGGAGAGGGTTTTCTTGAAATGAGCCGTCATGATTGTGTTGAACAAATTTCCTGCCGCGATTCCACATCACCAGATCTAAACCTGCTCCAGAACATTTCGGTGACCCACTCCTAAGCCCGAGTAAATGCAAAAGGCAGATTTCGTCAGCCTTGTATAATATTAGACAAGGCGGAATTGCGAAACTTTCAATCAAACTCTCGCCATCATGACGTTCTTGACCTCAAGCCGGTTAAAGACGGAGGCAAAAACGTCTGATCGGATAGCAAAGCAGCTTACTAGGTGAGACATCAGGGTAGCAAATTGAGTCCAAGACTCAAGATAGGGCGTGCAATTTCATTGCTTCTTAGCTCATTTTCAAACTACCATGGTGGTCGACTAGAAGCCTTCCAAAACGATATGGCGATGGCGCGAGTAAGAATCAATACTAAGTTCGCACAAGCAAACTTTGGCAAAACTGGAACTTACCTGAATCTGTTGTTCCACGACGACTTTTGAGCAGTGATGGTTTTGTGTTGTTCAGATGTTTGATCTTATCCCCTGTTCCCAGTACTCCGGCTGTCTCCACTATGCTAACTGGACTTTGCAAATCTCTGACTCGAGTTTCGTGCCGGATATCCATACGACATTGTAGAAGCACACCCGCACCGCCAGCCACACCTTCCTCAAAGAGCCCCAGTGTAATATCAAAGACCACCGGTTGGGCCTTTTTTTAGTTACTCAGACGATAGGTCCACATCTTTCATTTCTGAAAAAGAAAGGGTTTGATAGTCCCCGTGGTCCGTAGGGTGACTTGTCGTGTGAATGCTAGCACAGGCTAATTTCTGATTCACACACCAAGACATCGAGGGTGGAGCCACCTCGCCTTGGCATCATACCGGGGTGCAGTAGTTTGGGCTTTGTCCTCCTATAATGGCTCTACGTATAACGATCTAGTGTCAACGGTGCTCCGGAACCTTCCAAAAGCAGGCGCGCATCCGGATAACGATGGGACATTGACGCACTTTCTCAAACACGTCATAGGTACCCCGTACACAATTTCCGATGAGCTGTGAGATTCATTGCCTTATCTGCATGTTCTGGGCATGTCCTCTTCCCCTTTGCATTTCGTGATTCGTCCCAGAACTTTATCTCCGTAGGATCACCCACATGGAGATCCACTATTCTGCACTCCACGCCTCAATTACAGGCCAAGACATCCACCAAGCTTGGCATGTGGTAGTGGAATCGGTAAAGTACCGGCTGCTGTATAACTTGGCATTATGTCTTCAACCGGTGGTAAACTGAAAAATTGCCGATGTTTCCCGCCGTGGCCGCTGTGGATTTGCTGATGTGCGTTGCTAACCCCTGGCAAAGCCATCGCGTATGCAAGTCTAGCCCAAATCATGTGTCCACTAGGCTGTGAAAGAACCTAAAGAATGTGGGGTAGGGATGTGCATGTGTTCTTGTGGCTCACTTTGATATTAAATTCCTCGAAACCAGGTTCAAACAGCGCGTAAAAACCGGGTACAGCAATGCTTTTTTAATTATGTCTTGCAGATTCGTGCAAGGGCTACGGATCTGTGTGCTCGCTCTATGCTCGTGGTGGCTACCGAAATTGGATGGCAATCGGTGTATCTACCTTTTGCGTCTTGACTCGGCCAATGTAGCCGCCGTTCGGGCGCGAGCTTCTTGAAGTGAGAGGCTCTAAACTATCGCCAGTGTGTACACCAGCACGATAGAGGCAAGGCCCAAGACGAGATCTCATGACATCCAGTATGGGCTCTTCCCGCGATTCAGGCTTAACTATCACTCGGCGTAGAGATATAAGTTGACGGCTGCTCCCATTCGAGGTCTTCACTGCATCCAACAACGATCAGCAACACTTAGTACAAAATGGTCTCTTTCAAGTCTCTCCTCCTCGCTGCGGTGGCTACTACCAGCGTCCTCGCTGCTCCCTTCGACTTCCTTGCTGAGCGCGACGATGGAAACGCCACTGCTCTCCTTGAGAAGCGTCAGTCCACTCCCAGCTCTGAGGGATACCACAACGGATACTTCTACTCATGGTGGACTGATGGCGGCGGCTCTGCTCAGTACACCATGGGTGAGGGCAGCAAGTACTCCGTGACCTGGAGGAACACTGGCAACTTTGTCGGTGGAAAGGGATGGAACCCTGGAACTGGCCGGTACGATGCAAATGCCATTCAATTTTGAAACTCTTGTTAACGTAATTGCTTAGTACCATCAACTACGGTGGAGCCTTCAACCCTCAGGGTAACGGATACCTGGCTGTGTACGGATGGACCCGCAACCCACTTGTGGAGTACTACGTAATTGAATCCTACGGCACCTACAACCCCAGCAGCGGAGCTCAGTACAAGGGCACCTTCCAGACCGATGGTGGTAACTACGACGTTGCTGTCTCCACCCGTTACAACCAGCCCTCCATCGATGGAACCAGGACTTTCAACCAATACTGGTAAGCAATCTCGACATTCGGTTCAATCATCGATAGACACTGACCATGATTTCAGGTCTGTCCGCACCCAGAAGCGTGTCGGTGGAAGCGTGAACATGCAGAACCACTTCAACGCTTGGGCTCGCTACGGTCTTAACTTGGGTCAGCACTACTACCAGATCGTTGCTACTGAGGGCTACCAGTCATCTGGAAGCTCCGAGATCTATGTGCAGACCAAGTAAAGAAACTGTCAACTGTAACAACACAAAGGCTGCCAACTGTGAGCCTGCCACTCCTCCAGAGACTATGTGGCCAATGATGTTTTTGGAGAAGTTGGAAATCACTAGATTAGATTAAACAAGGACAGTGTGCTGGGTAGTTGTGGAGGCATAGATCGGAGCGAGGAGAGTTTCATATTGTGTATCCAGAGATATGTCAATCGAATCGCTGCAAAAACTTCTGATGTCCTGCACTTGGCATTCGTCTTATTTCCACAAACGGCAGTGTACCATGTTCTAGCAGCTATGTTTAGCTTCTCGGCATCTATTTAGCCTAATAATAACCCGGATTTGCCAAGAATATCTGAATTCTTGTTTGAGGAGGTTGCATAAGCATTGTTGCGTGACATAGGGAACGAATCAAACGCCAAGAAACATAACGACTTGCTAGCATTCTTCTGTAGTAAACATGCTCGCGTGCTGATTCCACCCAGATATCGTGGCACGCGTCTGAGATGTGGGTCTTCTGATCAGATTGGTAGGACAGTCATATCCCGTAGAGAAAGAGCCTTTTCGAGCTCGTACTCAGTTTTCTATATGAATGCATCAGAACTGAGCGGCGATTTCACATCATCTGCTGATGGGTTCCATCCTCTAGGCATCTTAATTCTACATTTTGTTGAATACGTTTGTTCCAGTGGCGTACTGCTCCGTGCCCTCCCTGATCCTGCTTTCAGCCTCCATATCGTAGCTGTCCTCAGTAACAATAAGTTCATCCGTCAGCCCCTCGAGCAGTACACTGTTATGTGCCTCGGCCTCGGCCATGAGATCAAAGCTTTCTCCGGACTCGCTTCCAGCCTTTTCGAATACATCAAGACCACCGTCAAACCAACGTGCCTGTTCACCGACCCAGTCAACACCACCGGTACGGCGATTCCGGCGGATGACTTCCTTCTCTTCAAGAGGGAGCAAAGGAAGTTCCACCTTGGGCGGCAGAATGGTGCGGCGATGCCAGGCGCCAAGAAACATGCCTTCAGGATCGACTTCGTTGCGGACGCGGTTGTACTCATCAAGGTCGCTACCGTATACTGACGAGAGATATTCATTATCGACAGCCTGGAAGTTCTTTGCCCAGTGAGGTCGGCCATTGTACTCTTTCATCAAGTGTTCGAAGGCTTCGTAGTAGCGTTCTCGGCAAGGTGGATCTTGGCCATAGGGGCGATAAAGCGTGGCATTGAGGTACAAGGCAGGTGTGTCTGGATAAGAGGTATCCAGAAACGGACGGGGCTCTCGGTTGACGGTGTTCGCGATGCGAACCTCGATAGGTGAATGAACATAAAGACCTTTGGTACTGAACGGGAGGCCAGAAGACTTCTCGTCACCGTGAAGCCAGTTTGTTAGCCGAGTCAGGGCTTCGGGTCCTTTGTCGAGGGGAATGCTCCATTCATTGACAAACTGAGAGTAGAGGCAGTTCATGAGGAGTTCGGTGCGCTGCTCGCCGACTGCAGAGATGACACTTCCGTCTTTGAAGCCGTATTGCATACCGAAGACAAACCACTCCACCCAAGGCAAGAAGCGCGGAACATATTGTGATATCCAGAGCAAAATGTGGTATGTATGATAGCCGACGCTGCCGCCATACCAGTTGTATTCCGGTGCCCGATGGGGCTTGTTCGTCTTGTCTGCGCGCCAAACTACTGCACGCTTCATGTACGGCAGCCACCATACTCTGACGAACTCGTTCGAGGTCCACAACCCATTATTCCAATCTGCCAGCACATCTTCAATAGGCCGTATGGTCTGCACCCACTCAACATTGTTTGCCTCGATCATCTGGAACTCGATTTCGACAATTATACCCAACGCACCTAACGAGACTAATGCGGCCCGAAAGAGGTCCGGAGACTGCTTTGGAGAGCATCGAACTGCTTGGCCGTTAGCCAACACTATGCGCAGACTCTGAACGCGGTCCGAGAGGAGGCCGTGGTTGTATGAGCTGCCATGTGTAGCTGTCGCAATCGCTCCAGCTAAAGACTGAACGTCGATGGAGCCCAAATTTGGCATTGTCAAGCCGTGGGATTTTGCCTGAAGATTCAAGTTATGCATGCGTATTCCAGCTTGAACTGTCATTGTTTTGCGCTCTTTGTCCACCTTCAACACCTCGTTAAAGTCGTCAAGGTTGACCATCCACGACGAGGTGCATGTCAGATCCGAGGGCGAATGTCCACATCCTACAGTAACGACCCGTCTGCGCATGCGACGTGCAAGATTGACCACTTTCTGGATCTCCTGGAGGCTCCGAGGGCGGATATAGAGCTCTGGTCTTGAGTGGAAGGTTCGGGCCCAAGTATGGTGGACGTGGGATTGGGATGCGCGGAAAGGAACGCCGGGGTCGGTACGGTCGAGCTCTATGGAGAGACGTGGCGGCATCATGATGCCCGGTGCACCGCCAAAAGAAGGCGACTCCGCCATCTTGGTGGTGTTGAGGGGCTATAAATTCATGAGATGTGATGATGGCGTACAGCAAACAGAGCGGAGATCGAAAGACTCCAGATGACGTTAGCGCAACCCCGCCATGCAGGAACACGCCAAGACTTCACACATCGAGAGGTGGCTTGATCCGGACACTCTTGCATGGTACTCGGCAGTCAGAATTCTCGATGAGCGGACCAGTCCTAACATGGTAAGACAATACACGTACTGAGCGACGCATCTGCGTTCAGATGGATGAGTAGACTGCGTCCATTTGAGAAGTCATCGAAGTAGCTCCTGCAAAGCACGCGACACGGTTCATGGCATCTTATGGTTGCTGTCCATCAGAGCATTGATATGTAGTCTTACACTGACATCACCCTATCCGAGTTGTGAGTGTTCATGACGATTATCCACGCCGACCAATCAGTCGTGGTAAGCTTTAGCGCGTCTCTAGCGCGTACTGCCAATCCAATGGCGGGGCTACCACTTCACATCGTGACAACTACATTGTCTTCACGACCTACATTCATTACCTGCGATGAAAACTGGTGCCAAAGAGACCATGACCACGCCTTAATGGCACATACTATTTACTACTTAATATGTTGACCCAATTCTGGACCATCTCCAAGTCAGGAACGTGTTCGTTTCCATTTAGAGCTGTCGTAGAACTGCATCATGCTGTTCCTGTGTGGAGAGCCTTTCTCGACACTCGCAAAGATCATTTTGTCGCGAAACTTCTTTTTATAGCGAGTGTAAATTAACCCCAATTTCCTAAGCGCGTTCCCAGCATACACAAGATAGCCCATATCCTACCACCATGCCTCCACAAAGTAAAATGGTATGAGGACATGCTCGAGGCTTTTGGTATACATTTCCAGAGCAAACCAAGAGAAGAGAAAGCATTTTCACTCAGTAACTCGATCGTCAACTTGCAAAGCCGCCATTTGGCGGCATATCACTTTGTGTATGTCTAACCACTGAACTGGATATATTGCGGTAAGAAATCATGGAATCGTAGGATTGATTCGATTGTCTCTCACTTTTACGGATAGCTTCTCAGTATTCTACTGAGCATGTGCACGGCTTGGCGGTCTGTTTGTTCACTCTCACTTCCTCGTGCACAGTCTTCACTCTCAGCCGCTAGTGGGTTTGCTTCGCTCACTTAATAAGTCAACCCCCCGCATGTCTCCTCTGCTCAACACACACATCTCAACTGCTTCTGTTGATCCTGTTTCGCCCACCTCCTTTGTTATCTCTTTCTAATAACCTTCGTAAAGAACTCGAGCACCCATTGTGATGCGATTGTGGATACTCGCATCGTCTGGGTTGCTGGTTGCCTGCCTCGCCAGCAACCTCGACTTCATTGGCATTCCACCGACTCTTGGGCTCACTGAGCTACCAACGACTGCTTCTACTCTTTGCCAAGGGGACTGTGAGAAGCCTTTGCCCCTGACATGCGACAAAAATAGCGCAAAGCGACATGTCGGTTACTTTGAAGTGTCAAATATCCACCGTCGTGCTTGCGAGCGAATCTGGCCTGGTCGTTTGAACACTACTGGGCTTACACACATCACGCTCGGCTTTGCAGTCTTCGATCCCAAGAGTTTCACCGTCACCATGGAGCGCCAAGACGACGAAGAAATAGAGTTATACCGGCAATTTCTCCACCTCCCAGACAACGTCCGTAAGGGACTAGTAAGTGACCTCGCGAAAAGTTCCATGTACGTTAGTGTCTGACTGAACCAAACCAAAGGCTATCGGCGGATGGAACATGTCTAATGAAGGACCGACACGCACTGCCTGGTCTGATATGTCAAGCACCAAGCCAAATCGCAGGGCTTTCATCGACTCGCTGAAGCGTTTTCTTGATACATGGAAGTTCAGTGGCATCGAGATACACTGGGAGTGGCCTGGCGCTTCAAATCGCGGCGGCAACCCGTCCGATACCCAAAATCAAGTCGACCTGATTCGCGAGCTGCGCGACTGCTTCGGAAAGGATTTTGACATCTCGGTCGTCCTACCAGCTCAGCCTGAATATTTGAAGAAGACTGATCCACTAAAGATGCAAGACGCCGTGGACTGGTTCACCATACTCACGTATGATCTCCATGGGCCCTGGGACGCGTTCATACCCGGTTTAGGACCAACGATCAAACCTCATACTGACCTTACCGAAATTGACGCTGCGCTCAACCTCCTCTCGTCCGCTAAACTTGACCCAGCCAAGGTTAACATGGGTATTGCCAATTACGGTCGCGGTTTCACAGTCGCCAACCAGAGCTGCAAACATTACGGCTGCAAGTTCATTGGCCCAAGTAAAGCAGGCGCTTGTACAAAGGAAGAAGGTCTTCTCAGCTCTTGCGAGATACGCAGAATCATTCAAGAGAAGAAGCTGAACCCCCAGATAATCCAGGGTAGTGCTGGTGTCAAGGAAATCTCTTGGGATGATCAGTGGATTGGGTATGACGACGATGATACTCTCGGACTGAAGCTCGAGCTGGCTAACAAACGATGTCTCGGTGGTACCTCACTCTGGTCCCTCGAGCACAACCACTGCGACACTCATGTTAGTGTGCCACCTGTACCTGGCCCGGTTGTACCTGTCCCTTCCGGATCCCAACGTCCTGCCCAATCTACCCTTGCGTCACCCACTACATCTGTTCAAGTTTCGGTTGTCCCTCAACTGCCAAACACCTCAAATGGCCAGAGCCTTCCCTCCCATATGCCATCAGGGCCCGTGGGCCCTCAACCTTCGAATTCTCCGATACCTACGTCGTCCGTTCGAGTGTCTGCTACTGCGTCCTCTGTAGTCTGGAACACTCAACCGACGTCGGCACTTGGATCAAGCCGTTCTGTGATCCCATCTTCCGTGCAGAGTCCAATGCCACCGCTTCCCTCACCACCGAAGACTCAGCCCTCATTCCAAAGTAGACAAAGCTCCGTCGGCTGGACAGGAACTGCATTTCCTTCTCTTGGAAGTTCGTTCTTGCCCTCTTCCAGATTCTCGAGCGGTCAAAAGTCTTCAGTCGCTGGCTCGGGCGGTTTTACATCTGCTGTATCGGCATCTGACACGGCTCACAGTTCATCTACCACATCAGGGTTGGTTGTGTCTACGATCCCAGGCGTCTCTAGCTGGCCGAGCCAATCATCCATTCCCCCTTTCTCCAAACCTACTTCGGTATTTATCTCCGCAGCACCCTCCATCATCCAAAGTAGCTCCACTATTCGTGCATCAAGTGCGCAGGTTTCCAATTCACTAGGAAGCTCTGCAGATCCCTCCATCACAGCTGTTATTCCAGTCATTCCGATTCATCCTAGTCTGGCTTCATCGACAGCAGCAAATACTCAGAGTAGCCCGCAATCCGGATCCAAAACTCAAGGAAGCTCCTCGATAGCTGTACCAAATACATCAGCTGGCTCTCCAGCTGGCTCGAGTCGAGCTTTATCTTCAGTTCCGTCTCCCCCTGGAAGCTTAGCGACGCAATTGTCTTCCAGCGTTAGCCCAACACTTCGGTCTTCAGGCACCCCAATTGTTAGTTCTCAACCAACCTCAAGCCAGGGCATGAGTCTCTCGCCAGCTGTCAGCTCTATTCTCAGCTCCGCAAGCCCGCCACCAACTGCCAGCCTTA